>WNWK01000001.1:334531-862031 GCA_009830355.1 Cherax destructor
GTAAATGGAAGTCGGCGACAGCCAAATATTCCTCATGTAATCTGGAATCCAATTTAGAAAATAAAGAACAAAAAGACGCGACCCGAAAAGTGAAGGGATGCAAATATTGACTCAGAGTGGAATTAATTTCCTTCTTTTCAGGAAACCCGGCGGAAAAGTTTCTCCTCAAAAGTCTTGGAAGGGAAAATGACGTTTCCTAAGTGCGGAATAGTTATGTGCAGCAGATGGTGACTGCCAGTGGGATGCTGGCTGCCAGTGTCTCTCTCCCTGCTTCATATTGTTTCTCTCGTTCGTATTCGCTCGTAGATCCAACATTATTTCAGCCTGACCGTACACCTTGTCATTTGCGATAAATGTGGAAATGCATCATGTGTTTTAGTACAAATAAAACGTAAAAGTAAAGGATAAATCCAAAATTATCCTCTGGGTAATCAATGTCAAAATTAGAAAAAGTGAGAATGTTAGGTTTAACATCTTGATTATACAATATGTACTCATCCTTCAGGCGGTCGTTCAATGATTACATACACGCACACATACAATGATTCCGAGGACCTAGCCTGTATAGCAGATTAAAATATACAAGTATTCGATCAAACTACAAACCAAGTGGCAACCAAAGTGTCTCTTCATCCCCTTCCCCGCCAAGAAAGTGCAACATTAATGGTTATCCGGCCGAGCGTCGCCTTAATCTCGAGTCCAAAACTTATTTTCGTGATAACGCCCCAAATAATTAAACCCCGCAGACTAACTTTTCCTTTTGATCATCAAAGTTATATGAGTTTTCTCCCTAAAAGATTTCTCTTGCGTAAAAACTCTCTCCTAATGAGAATTCTGAAATGTTCAAAACATCGCTATTTCTAGATACTAACGTATTGGATATTAGCGCGTCCAAGACGACGCTAGGAGGAGTGTCTCTGGAAGTCAAGACTCCTACTTAAGTGTCTACTCGCCCTTACCTGCGGTTGTGAATATTGACTTGAGCGCCTCTTTACTGCTATCAGAACTAGGGTGAAACCTGCCTCATCTCAAGCTATGATTAGTTGGGGAGGTCCTACCCCACCCCCTCTAAATTTGAAGACTTCCTGATTAGGACACAATCAAGTCTTTCTTCTGGCTGTTTGACAGAGGATTAGTGGAAAAATTGGGCTTAACCTTAGCTTCGTTGTTGAATGCCTACAAACGTTACTTCAACCTGGATTGTGACTGGTTGAGTGGTATGCCAATCTCTCATCCTGGATTATTTGGACAGTATACCAATTTCCATCATCCTGGACTGTGATTGGTTGAGTGATATACCAATCTCTCTTATCCTGGACTGTGACTGGTTGAATGATGATACGCTGTCGCTCTCACCCTGAACTGTGATTGGTTGAGTGGTATTCCAGTCTCTCTCACTGTGTTAAGTGGTGAAACGCTGTCTCTCTCTTATCATGAACTGTGATTGGTGGAGTGGTATACCAATCACTCAACCTGAACCGGTATTGGTTGTGATACACAGTTCCTCTAATTCAGGCTTGTGATTGGTCGAGTGAAACTAAGTTTAAGTTTCTCTTCTCTGCAATTTTCTGAAGAGACGCTCAAGCGCTACCTCTTTCACAACCGTCATTGGTGCGATTAGACATGCCTTGTAGTGTCCTGATTGGCTAGGTGTTGTAACTACCCTTGTGAGTGGTTAATTAAGGCCCAGAGCCGTGTCATACCTTGAGCCCTTGTAATGACCAATGAAAATTCATAATCGTCTCCGAATCTAGTGTAGCAGAGGATATGAAGTTGAAATTGCTGAATCCAGTGGAATAATTAAGGCGAGACTTTTCCTCCAGGATGACAATATCAGGGAAGAAATATTCTCAAACTCTACCCATCCCACCTTGGAATTTCCTCCCCTCTCCTTTCTCCTCCCCTCCCCTTCTCTTCTCTTCCCTCTTCTCCTCCTTCCTCAAAGTTTCCGTAGAAAACAGTCCAAGCAAAACAGAAAGTTGCCTAAGAGGAACGTAGCATTTTATCTTAAGAAAACAAACGGTCTTCGCTCCAGCTTTTGATTAAAGAGGGAAAAAACCCGCTGGAAAAAACGAGAGACGGGGCGGGGGGCCACTGAAAGTCCTAATGAGATGCGAAAATTTTTACCACTGTCAAAGACTTTTCCGGAAAGTGAATCAAACTCTTGAATTTCTATTGCATTTCGCGAGTATTTCATCGCTGTAAGAAAGTGCGCGACGTCGAATGTGGAGCTGGAAATGTTGTATACAAGTCACTTCTCTAGTATCTCTCTCTCTCTCTCTTGCTCAAGTGTAAATGAATCTCTTCCCTAGTAACTCTCTCTCACTCAAGTGCCAACGAATTTCTTCCCTAGTAACTCACTCTAGCTCAAGTGCCAACGAATTTCTTCCCTAGTAACTCACTCTAGCTCAAGTGCCAACGAATTTCTTCCCTAGTAACTCTCTCTTGCTCAAGTGTAAGCGAATCCCTATCCTAGGGATCTCTCACAATTATATAAGAGTCTCTGCTCTAGGCACTCACTTTCGCACAGATGTATAAGAGCCTCTGCCCTTGGAATCCGCTCTATCACAAATAAATAAACAGTTTAATGTTATTGTTATACTTGGAAAATCCGCCCACAGTATTACTGAACACTTCTGGTATATGAGAATACATGAGAACGCTGGTAAGAGAATTTTATTAAAAGAGCGCTACTAAGAGGGAGTTTTATTAAGAGAGTGCTAGTAAGAGAGAGTGCTAGTAAGAGAGAGCGCTAGTAACAGAGAACGCTAGAAAGAGAAAGCTACAAAGAGAACGCTTGTAAGACAGTGGTTTTAAGTGAAAGCTTGTTAGAGATATATAGGAAGATAGAATGCTCTTAAGGAAGAAAGTTAATAAGAGAATGCTAGCATAATGAAAACGGCTCTTGCGTTCTGTTAGTCTATGTATATATATATATATATATATATATATATATATATATATATATATATATATATATATATATATATATATATATATATATATATATATATATATATATATATAATGCATCCACAGACTAATTTCCTATCATCAGCTACTTTTAAAACGAAGACGAAAAAAATATTGACATGTACTAAACCCTTAGGGGTTATGTAGCTCCCGTGGGGGATAGCTCTGTTTCCTTAGCTAAAAACCTTGCAAGTCTTGTACTGACTCGTCAAAATAATAATGATATAGCATAAGTCAGCGGACTTGAGTTTCTCTCCAATGAACAGTGTGAAATAATTGTTGGTGATTTGCTAACTTGCTCAAATCCACAATGAGCAAAGTTCCAACAAATTAAATTACATTTGTTGAATTAGTAAAGAATTTTTTGTGTCGAGTCTTCATTATGGAGGATATTTTTTTATATGTATATGTGGGTATGAATTGTTTACTGCAAACTATACTGAAGAGAAGACACTCGGAGAAAAAACACGTGAAAAAGACTTGCGTACTAAAAACATAGAAAAGACACGTGGGAAACACGTTAGAACGAAAACGTTGTCGCAACATGTCTTTCACTTTAATATGTGTAAATAAACGTATTGTGTAAGTACATGTATTAACATGAATATTTAACGTAAGTGTGGATCATACACAGTGTTTTTTGTATGTTTGTTAAAAACAGCACAACCTGTCTACTTGAAGGAAACAGAATATCCAGAAATTTCACTTTCACCACACCATCTTCACTGCCACCATCACCACTGCAGCTCCCACCATGAAAACTGCAGCTCCCACCATGAAAACTGCAGCTCCCACCTCCATTACTACCACCATCACCTCTTGTATTGCTTCCCTACTACTACTACTAATACACTGTTTTATTTCCATTGATATCTGTCCTTTTTCCAGTACATTATCATAGGCTCTGATCTTCAGAATATTCGTGACTGTTTTACCTTGGCTCTTTCCCCACTTCTCCTGACCTGTCTTGTGGCCTTCTCCTCACCTCCTCTTCTGACCTGTCTTGTGGTCTTCTCCTCACCTCCTCTCCTGACCTGTCTTGTGACCTTCTCACCTCCTCTTCTGACCTGTCTTGTGGCCTTCTCACCTCCTCTTCTGACCTGTCTTGTGGCCTTCTCCTCACCTCCTCTTCTGACCTGTCTTGTGGCCTTCTCCTCACCTCCTCTCCTGACCTGTCTTGTGGCCTTCTCCTCACCTCCTCTTCTGACCTGTCTTGTGGCCTTCTCCTCACCTCTTCTCCTGACCTGTCTTGTGGCCCATTACTTATTGTCTAGCATTTACTTATTGTCTAGACATTTAAGTTAGTTTGGAAGCCATACCTAGTAACTCATATTTTTCGTCACTTAGAAATGGTCCAAGACGGTCCGAAATGTCGTTTAAACTTTCCTCTTTAAAATACGGGTTAAAGTTTATAATAATTTTTTCCAGCAATTGTATTGTGACTTATTCTACCCTATAACTATATTTTCATGATTATTATTATTAATGAATGCCCAGCTATGATGACTGATGTTATTCACTTGATTAAGGGAATGAGAGGTAATATAACATTTGAATCATTGAGGGAATGATATATCATAATTTATTTCTTGTTTTCCCCAGATCCGTCTTCAGTTTCCTGTAAGATGTAATTCCCATCGATAGTGATTTTGCGGAATCTACAGAGAACAGAAGCAACAAGAATACACAGAGGAGCACTGTCACTACCAAGATCACCACTACCGCCAAAAACTGTGACCAGGAAGACCAAGACCACCATCACTTGGACCTCAACGACCCCAACTAAGAAGACCATCACCGAGACCCAGAAGACCACAACCAAAATGACTACGACGGCCACTAAGACAACGGCCAGACACATCACGAAGACCACAAGCATCGCCATAACCCCGAACCACACCACCAGTAACACACCACGACCACCCATCCCTCACTCCCTGCCACCAATCACACAAAGCGAAAGATGTCTCTGGTGAAGGACTTAATCAAATCTCGAGTGTTTTGCCTCTCCCTAATCAGAGACGAAGGTTGGGAGCAAGAACCCTAATGTCATTTCCAGGCGGTCGAGGAAACAAAGCAAAGAGAAGAAAGTGCCACACAAACATGTTTTCCGAATGTCTCGAGCTTAATAATATTTTGGTATTAGCTGAATGAGGCAGAAAAACCATGGAGGGTATTTTACGTAGGCTTCCCCCCCCCAAAAAAAAAAAAATATGTTGCTTCTTGATTGCCGTCTCTTGTTTACTGAAAAGTTCCTTTACTGGCTTAACGTTTTTGATTTTAATTGAGGATGTTGTTAGTATATTTATGTGAAACGTCAAATCCGTGTGGGTCATTCAGGGCTATTAATGGAGGCTCGATCCTCTGTTTGCTTGGACTACTGTGTAGTGATGACTGGAACAAAAAGAGTTGACATTTGGGTACAAAGACATGTAATGTCTGTTTTAGATAACGTTTCGCTAAGGATTAAGCTTTACCAAGTCTCATACCTGAGCGAAACGTCTAAAATAAAGTCTTGCTCTGCATTACATGTCTGTATACACACTTCTGTGTTGACAGCATCAACTGTTGGCTACCCAATTTCTCGAATTAAGTTTAGCTTAAGTTGTCCTCTATCCCCCCAAAAATAACAAATTACAACATACCACAACGAAAATAAATGGAATATAAAATAAGGATGATAAAACGTTCTGCCGCGAGAACAGAAAACAGATACCTACTGAACGTAGTAGACAATGCTATATGGGGTTTTCACTGACACCTTCAACAGTCACCCATTTGACTGTCTTTGCAACAAGAAAATGCTGTCTGTTATTAAGAGGACGGGCTGGACCCCACCATACATTACTAGAGACAATACTAATACTTGTTTCACAAGGCATAAAATTATACGTACATACGTATATATGCCGTGCCGAATAGGTAAAACTTGCGATTTAGGCTTAAATAGCAACGCTCTTCTTGCCGAATAAAGCAAGCGAAAATTTATGCATGCACTAATTTCGCAAAAATTATTCTGAACTTGACGAAAAAATATATTTCATTGTGTTTGTTTATTAGTTAATTATTGTAAACTTATCTAAAATATATTTAGTTGGATTAGGCTAACTTAAATTGCGCATCCAGTCACGGACGTTGCATACACTGAGCAGCTGTCAGCTGTTTTGCATGACTGACGTCTTACAGTTATACCAGAACTCACCACATGCCACGTGGAGGCGGCGATACCACGTCCTGTACTAAAAGAAATACAGCTTCTCAGGTTCGTTGGAAAATACGAACTGCATTTTAAACTCTCATCTTTTCTATGTGTTGTGAAGGCAAAAACACTCTTAAGGTTACTTACGTGCATCTGACATAAGCTACTCTAACTTGTTTTGTTCCTGTAATTATTATCTTGCAACGCAGGAACAACACGTAACAAATTTATACAGTTTTAACCAGACTAGTTACTTCTCTTTATGTGCAGCAATGCTAAGAACACTCCTGCTCGCACACACACACACACACACACACACACACACACGTACGTAGGTGCGCATTTGTCACCCAGTTATATATGCTGACATCAGTCAATTACTTAAGCCATATTCATTGCATTATGTTGCACAGTATTGACTAATCTATATATTGTCAAGTACAGGGCAAGTACAGGGACATAAGCCAACAGTATCAATTTGTCCCTTTGGGATCAGAGACCTTGGGATCATTGGGAAAAAAAAGCAACACGTTTCCTTAAAGAACTGGGTTCCAGACTCATCGACACCACAAGGGACCCAAGGGCAGCCACTTTCATGTACCAGCGCCTCAGCGTGGCCATCCAGAGGGGAAATGCATGCTGCATACTGGGCTCGCTTCCGGATTTGGAGGAGTTGGAGGAGATTCATAACCTTTGATTTTTTGTAACAATGTATCCATGTTTGTGTTTTCTGTCAATGTATTCTGTCTATTAATAAAGTTCACATAGAATATAAAATATAGGGGATGGTAGAAGAAAATATTCAAACAGCTCCGGGGAGAACCTTGAGTTTTCCCTACATATATTATTTTTCTTTCAACAAACCAGTCGCATCCCACCGAGGCAGGGTGACCCAAAACAAAAAACAAAAGTTTCTCTTTTTAACTTTAGTAATGTATACAGGAGAAGGGGTTACTAGCCCCTTGCTCCCGGCATTTTAGTCGACTCTTACGACACGCATGGCTTACGGAGGAAGAATTCTGTTCCACTTCCCCAAGGAGATAAGAGGAAATAAACAAGAACAAGAACTAGTAAGAAAATAGAAGAAAACCCAGAGGGGTGTGTGTATATATATGCTTGCACATGCATGTGTAGTGTGACCTAAATGCAAGCAGAAGTAGAAAAAAGACACCAGCAATCCTACCCTCATGTAAAACAATTAAAGGCTTTTGTTTTACACTCACTTCGCAGGACGGTAGTACCTCCCTGGGTGGTTGCTGTCTACCAACCTACTACTTAGGATATATATCAATATATATATATCAATATATATATCAATATATATATATATATATATATATATATATATTTTATTTTATTATTAACACATCGGCCGATTCCCACCAAGGCAGGGTGGCCCGAAAAAGAAAAACTTTCATCATCATTCACTCCATCACTGTCTTGCCAGAAGGGTGCTTTACACTACAGTTATAAAACTGCAACATTTACACCCCTCCTTCAGAGTGCCGGCACTGTACTTCCCATCTCCAGAACTCAAGTCCGGCCTGCCGGTTTCCCTGAATCCCTTCATAAATGTTACTTTGCTCACACTCCAACAGCACGTCAAGTATTAAAAACCATATGCCTCCATTCACTCCTATCAAATACGCTCACACATGCTTGCTGGAAATCCAAGCCCCTCGCACACAAAACTTCCTTTACCCCCTCCCTCCAACCTTTCCTAGGCCGACCCCTACCCCGCCTTCCCTCCACTACAGATTTATACACTCTCGAAGTCACTCTGTCTCGTTCCATTCTCTCTACATGTCCAAACCACCTCAACAACCCCTCCTCAGCTCTCTGGACAATCGTTTTGGTAATCCCGCACCTCCTCCTAATTTCCAAACTCCGAATTCTCTGCATTATATTCACACACACATTGACCTCAGACATGACATCTCCACTGCCTCCAGCCTTCTCCTCGTTGCAACATTCATCACCCATGCTTCACACCCATATAAGAGCGTTGGTATAACTATACTCTCATACATTCCCCTCTTTACTTCCATGGACAAGGTTCTTTGTCTCCACAGACTCCCAAGTGCTCCACTCACCCTTTTCCCCTCATCAATTCTATGATTCACCTCATCCTTCATAGACACATCCGCCGACATGTCCACTCCCAAATATCTGAATACATTCACCTCCTCCATACTCTCTCCCTCCAATCTGATATCCAATCTTTCGTCACCTATTCTTTTTGTTATCCTCATCACCTTACTCTTTCCTATATTCACTTTCAATTTTCTTCTTTTACACACCCTACCAAATTCATCCACCAACCTCTGCAGCTTCTCTTCAGAATCTCCCAAAAGCACAGT
The DNA here is from genome assembly GCA_009830355.1 of Cherax destructor. NCBI lineage: Eukaryota > Metazoa > Arthropoda > Malacostraca > Decapoda > Parastacidae > Cherax > Cherax destructor. The sequence continues at coordinate 343,064 of WNWK01000001.1, forward strand.
GTCATCAGCAAAAAGCAACTGTGACAACTCCCACTTTGTATTTGCTTCTTTATCTTTTAGCCCAACACCTCTTGCCAAGACCCTCGCATTCACTTCTCTTACAACCCCATCTATAAATATATTGAACAACCACGGTGACATCACACATCCTTGTCTAAGGCCCACTTTTACTGGGAAATAGTCCCCTTCCCTCCTACACACTCTAACCTGAGCCTCACTATCCTCATAAAAACTCTTCACTGCTTTCAGTAACCTTCCTCCTATTCCATACACCTGCAACATCTGCCACCTTAACCTAGCAAAGATTTTCTAAAATTAGCTTAAAATAATTAAGGGAGCTCCTACCTAATCTATCTTAGATACATCTAAATATTGTTAGAAATATTTAACATTAACTAAATATGCGAATTTAATTGTCAAAGAATTTTCGGTCATCTTGTTATATATATATATATATATATATATATATATATATATATATATATATATATATATGTCGTGTCGAATAGGTAAAACTGTTCAATTAGCAAGATCTCATTTAAAATTAAGTCCTTTCTAAAATTTTCTCTAATACGTTTAAAGATATATTTTTTTTCATTTATGTTAATATAAAAATTGATAATTTTGTACCAAATTAACCATAGAAAACTTACGTATCCTTATTATAACAAGCGCAATTTAATTTAGCCTATTCCAACTAAATATATTTTAGATAAGTTTACAATAATTTAATAATAAACAAACTCAATGAAATATATTTTTTTCGTTAGGTCCAGAATGATTTTTGCAAAATTATTGCATACACAAATTTTCGCTTGTCTTATATGGCAAGAAGAGCGTTGCTATTTAAGCAAAATAGCAAGTTTTACCTATTCGGCACATTTATATATATATATATATATATATATATATATATATATATATATATATATATATATATATATATATATAATATATATATATATATATATATGTATATATATATATATATATATAGTTAACAATCGCATTCCACAATACCAATAAAATATTAGAATAGGTAAGAAAATTAAAAATATTTATAGCAATACCGATTTGATTTCGACGAACTAATTTTATTTAATAAACTGACATTGTTAAAAAATGTCAAGTATAAGAACAGGTAAATTAATCATGTGTATAGTTATTATATATATATTATATATATATGTATATATATTAATAATATATATATAATATAATATAATATATATATATATATATGACATGAATTAATAGGTATATAGTAGGTTTTTTCAAAGTATTCTATGAAAAATATAAATATATATAATTAAATAAATGAAAAATATATCTTTAAACGTATAAGAGTTTTAGAAAGGACTTAATTTAGATGAGTTCTTCTAATTGACCAGTTTACCTAATCCACACATATATATATATATATATATATATATATATATATATATATATATATATATATATATATATATATATATATAATATATATATATTATTAACACATCGGCCGATTCCACCAATAATAATAAAAATATTAGTAATGAGTGTAAGAAAAATGTCAAACAATATTTATAGAGCATTAAACACGATTTGATTTCGACGATATAACTAATTTTATTTAATAAACTGACATTTGTTAAAAATGTCCAAGTATAAGAACAGGTAAATTAAGCCGTATAGTATAGTATAGTATATATATATATATATATATATATATATATATATATATATATATATATATATATATATATATATATATATATATATATATATATATATATATATATATATATATATATATATATTGAGACATGAAATTTAATAGCGGCTAATATTTATTGCTATATTAGGTTGTTTTCACACAGTCATTCTATGAAAAATTATACAATGGATATATAATTATATGTACAAAAATTTAGCAATAAAATGAACGAGAAAATTTTCCTAAAGAAATTGGTAGATGTTACTGAAGTAACACAGAACTGAAATAAGATGAACGCACTGAATTAAATAAGATGAACGCACTGGATCAAACGGATCAACGACGCTCAAAACGGATCCGGACAAGACGATGCAATTTTGTGGCTGATCTTTCATGAGGAAGACACATCATGACTCAGTTACGTCTAAAGCCCAAGTACGAACCGCTGACACAACAGTAGTTAAGAATGTTTCTAAAGACGAAGCCAAAGAAGAACCAAGAATACGTGAGTGCGTCAGAACGGCGGTAGCGGCAGGGATATGCCTCGTAGGCCGACGGTGACCGCCGATTCTCCGTCGCTAAGGAGTTTTCGTAACTCGGAAGATCGTTTTCAAGCTTAATTTTTTATATTCTTTACTAATTATACGTGTTCTGCAATGTTGCAAATTTCACAACTGTGAGAAAATTTATTTCAGTCTCATGTCAATCGTCTCAAATTTTAAATATAATTTTATCCTTGTGTACTCTCTGCCTTCCTGACCAATAGAATTATCCAAGAACCCTCAATGGGTGTTAAGAAAAGCGATGTTCTTGGCATGGGTAGAAATATACAATTAACTACCATTCAAAATATCATTTCGTTCACATTAATACAAATAAATTCGACAAATCTTATTTAAAAAAATATTCACTTGCAAATCTGAAACCACTTTAATATTGATAGAGTAATGTATAACGGTCATATATTTTGTCTCTCTTGCACTGCTCCCGATCTGCGCGATTACGTCGCTTAAACCGTCAAACGTATTCTATAAACCAGGAAATCTTTGCCCAGAATCTCATTCATCATTCTCTGCATTTAAAAAAAAATATTCTCGTTTAAGAACTAGCACATTTAAACCGGGGATTACGGCACAGCTTGTGAAAACTTTCACAATATTCAGTGAATATCCGCGGCGCCCCTCTCCTCCACGGGCTGCCTTACCCCACTACACAACCTATCCATACCATCATTGTCGATTTTCTTACAATTATACCGATTGTATCGCACATACTCCGTCTTCTGTATGAAATACAACGTCAAATACATAGCATGTAGCGTGTGTGGCTGCAGCAGACAATGCAGAACGGAATAGGGAGATGCGAGATGGTGGTGTGGTAAAAATGACAAGGTTATCGTACGGTAGAGGTGAGGCGGCTCCAGCGACCGGGCGCGCGCATCAGCTGCCATTTTGTGGGTCCACTTTTTATTCTCTCGTTTAGTGGCCGTGTTTTACCCCGACTCCTCTAGGCGTTTTCTCCACTGTCGTTCTTCTTACTAGGAGGAGATGAATGAACGTGACCTTCATTCTAGCTTCTCAAGGAAGACACGGTACCAAATAGGTCGCTTGAATGTTCAGTTTCTAGTTACGGCGGGTACTTTGAAAGTCTTTCTCTCCCTCGTCCCCCCTGTCCCCCAATAAAATGTCGGGGTTATTTGTACGTGCCGTGCGCCTGCGTGGCGACTACGCTCGCGCTAACATGTCTTCCCGTTTCCTATGTCGGGAGGTAAACAATTGTCTGACGCGAGATATCACGTATCTCCTCAGATATGGTGTGTTGCCTGAGGGTTTTTGTACTGGGCAGAAATATACACGCACACCCTTTTTTTCTTTTTAAGGAGAAATGACTTGTGCTCTGTCTAGTGCATTACTAATTCTGCTTCAGCAAAGTGAGCTTAGCTTGAGGTTTAGGTATGCATTTTAAGGGTGCAGCTGCAGTAGTAGGCAATGAATGAGGCGGCGCAGTGTGGGCTGGAGAAGGTGGGGTGAGAGGGTGATTCAGGGAGCTTTCATGGTGATGTAGTGGCCGAGTCTTGCACCAATACTTCCCTCACTTCTCAGTAATACTCTTGCCTCTATTTCTCCCCAAGACAGCAATATATATATATATATATATATATATATATATATATATATATATATATATATATATATATATATATATATATATATATATATATATATATATATATATATATATATTTATTAGATTTAGTGATTAAAAGAATAAGGCAAAGGATGACAGTAAAGTTTTCTTCTTGGAGGCAATGATACACATCTATCATTACCATAAACAGGAGCAGCACCATAATCACCATCACCATCAACAGTGCCACTTGAGCCACTAGCAACATCAGCAATGACAGCACCGGCAGCATTACCACCACCGGCAGCATTACCACCACCGGCAGCATTACCGCCACCGGCAGCATTACCACCACCACCACCACTACCCTAAACCCCAACCACCAGTTATAAAGGGGGAGGGGGTGAAAGGAGGGTGATGCAAGTTGTTAAATCTTGCTCAACAACTCTGAACTGACTTTCTAACTTTTGTTTCCTAGCGAAATGAATGGCTGTTTAAGACTTTGATGATATATTATCTCAAGAAACTCCATTTGCCGGTCCAAAGTTTAATTTATTAGCGACAGAGGAGCTTGGACGTCACCCTGAGGAAATGCCCTGATGCGCAACTCTACGACTGTATTTTTGGGCACTTCTCTGACGTCCCTGTTTCTTGTTTACTACGAAAATACTCAGACGATATATGAAATTAAAAAAAATGTGGTGGCAACATCACGAAAACACTTTGATTATTAATTCCCTACATGGTACGTACATATATAATATATATATATATATATATATATATATATATATATATATATATATATATATAAATAAATATATATATATATATATATATATATATATATATAAATATATATAAATATATATATATATATATATATAATATATATATATAATATATATATATATATATATATATATATATATATATATATATATATATATATATATAATATATATATATATATATATATATATATATATATATATATATATATATATATATATATATATATATATATATATATATATATATATATATATATATATATATATATATATATATATATATATATATATATATATATATATATATATATATATATATATATATATATATCAGTCTGTGTTTGTGCGTGTGTGAGCGCGTGTATGATTCCTTGGATTAAGAACCCTTTACCGGCATTAAGGCCTCCTGCTCTCGTTTTTTATGGTAAGATCAAATTAGAATGAATTATTTTATTATTATATTATATTACATTGTTATTACATTATATTATTATATTATATTATACTATTACATTATATTACTATATTACATCATTATATAAAGTGCTCAAAACCCGTATGGGTGATTCACCGCTGGAATTCAATATGTAAACTCTAAATGACGGTTTCATTCACACCAAAATCAACGTTTTACTGTCGATATGAAAGTGTGTGAAAGAGAATAATTATTGCCTTTGTTTTCGTTTTCTACTAAATTATCAGAGTCATAACTTTTGTTATTCAATACAAATAAATGTTGTGAGTTTTCTTGTTACTGATACAGCTTTAGGTGTTATTGCGTTAACCCGAGTTACTGTGTTAATTTTTAGGTTACTTTTATATATATATATATATATATATATATATATATATATATATATATATATATATATATATATATATATATATATATATATATATATATTAAGAAAGGACTTGATTTTAAACGAGTTCTTGCTAACTGACCAGTTTTACCTATTCGGCACGACATATATATATATATTTATATATATATATATGTCGTGCCGAATAGGTAAAACTGGTCAGTTAGCAAGAACTCGTTTAAAATCAAGTCCTTTCTTAATTTTTTTTCTTATACGTTTAAAGATCTATTTTTTTTCATTTATGTTAATGTAAAAATTAATAATTTTGTACCAAAAGAACCTTAGAAAACTTACCTAACCTTATTATAACAGGCGAAATTTAATTTAGCCAAATGCAACTAAATATATTTTAGATAAGTTTACAATAATTTAATAAACAAACACAATGAAATATTATCAGTTTTTCAGAGTGCAGGCACTGTGCATCCCATCAATGCTTCAGAGTGCAGGCACTGTGCATCCCATCAATGCTTCAGAGTGCAGGCACTGTGCATCCCATCAATGCTTCAGAGTGCAGGCACTGTGCCTCCCATCAATGCTTCAGAGTGCAGGCACTGTGCTTCCCATCAATGCTTCAGAGTGCAGGCACTGTGCTTCCCATCAATGCTTCAGAGTGCAGGAGGCATGTGCCTCCCATCAATGCTCAGATTGCAGGCACTGTGCTTCCATCAATGCTTCAGATTGCAGGCACTGTGCTTCCCATCAATGCTTCAGAGAGCAGGCACTGTGCTTCCCATCAATGCTTCAGAGTGCAGGAATTGTGCCTTCCATCAATGCTTCAGAGTGCAGGCACTGTGCTTCCCACCTCTAGAACTCAAATTAAAAACAATCAACAAACTGTCAGGAAGCAAAGGAAAAAAACAAAGTAATAAGATGAAAAATTTCTTAACCAATGTTCCAAATTTGCATACGTAAACAAAAGGAGCTCGTCACTGTTTATTTTCCTCTTAAAAATTACCATATGACTACGAAGTTGAGGCAAGAAAAATCAGGTAGAAAAGTATGTTCCCTGTCTAGAAAACCCCCGAGGAAAATCAGCGGGGAGAGGTAGCAGGTGTTGCGGCTGTGTTTTGCATAGCGATACCAAAATGTTGACAACTCCCGTAACGCGAGGTGGGACATGCCAGCATCGAGCAAAAACTAAGAGAAATAAGACTCATGCCACTCGCAGACTCTGTGTGTGGGGGATGGTATGTGTGGGGGAGAGGGAATGAAAGAATGGTAAAGGAGAGAGAGGCGGGAGAGAAAGGGGGAGGGGTCGCTAGTGTAGCTACGGTAGAAGAATGGAGGATTTAGGTTTGGCAGTAGGTACCAGTCCCCTTCCCTCATATTGGGTGGTGTTATAGTAGAGCGAGGGGGAGTGAAAGGAGGTAGTGGGGAGAGGAAAGGACGAAGAGGTGAGCTGAAAGAGAAAGGGGAAGAAAGGTAGTGACGAACAAAGAGAGAGACGGAGGAAAGGTAGAGATTTTTTTTTTTTATATTTAGCAAATTTGGATACATTACCAGTGTGCTACTATCCGTATTTTATATGATAGTTACGGAGTGGAAACAAGGCTAAAAGTATTTTCTCGTCATGTTCCATGACGCATGATGGAGCTCATTAAATGTACTGAAATCTGTCAGTCTGAGTCGATACACCATTCAGGCAATTATCATCAATGAGGTCATTACAAGAATATCTAATTATAAAAGTCATGTTTTAAGACAAAAGCCGTACAAGTGAGAAAACAGTTACCTGTATTCCACAGTCAGCAGAAGAGCAAAAAATTACAAAGAGGATCAGAAGCACTAGAAAACAGATGACTATGGGCGAAGTATTAGTGGCCGATCCTAAGTCTAAAGAGAATAGTCTCAGAGACGATTCTCGTTGGAGGAGGAGAGAGAAACACTCACGTCCTACCAAACTCAGTATAACTTGTTGATTTGTAGGGCTCAGCGGGTCTGCCCCTTCTTAAGAATATATCGAGGTATGTGGCCCATGAAGTCACTGAACGGCAGTAGTAGTCTGCTGCAAAACAAGATCGTTACAGCAGCCTTAACCTCAGCATCTGCACGTTCACTACCTGGACCCCGACATGTCCCGGGCACTAGCCGAAGTGGAAGTGGTTACGTGGAGGTGGAAGGTGAAGAGTGGGTGGTCAAAAGGAAGGGTGAGTTTTATGGTGGAGGGGAGAGTGAACAAGTGGAGGGATGAGTCTGTAGGTGGTTAGACCAGGAGCTTGAGTAGGTGGTCGTGAAATTAAAATGCGAGGGAGAAGGGAGGATGAGGATTAATAAACTGGTGAATCTGGGATGGAAATAGATGGGAAAGAATCTGAGGGGAGTGATGGGGAGGGGACTAAGGGAAGGAACTGGGGAGTTGACTAAGGGGAGGAGCACTGAGGAGGTGACCGAGAAGGGTAGTAAACGAAGCTAGAGTAAAGGTTAGAGGGATTCCTTGGGTAGGGAATGGGTAGGTGGTTGACTTTGGAAGCATAGAGGAAAGTGGCGGATGACAGAGTGGTGGGCGGGGTGTAGGTCAGACTGAACTGGAGGGAAGGGCAAACTGAGGGAAAGAGGTGTAACGGGTAGAATGGGGTGAGAAATAAAGAGGTGAGAACAATTTTGAAGTCACATATGAAGAATTCAAAATGGTACATCAAGAATTTTAAGTCGCTCATCAAGAATTTGAAGATATAAAGTCCGAGACGCGACCTGGATCTGTGGTGTGTTCAGAGCACAAAAATGTTTATAGAACATAAATTGCGAGGCAAAGGAAAAAAATGAGGTGGTAGCTGGAGTGGTATTTAAATAAAAGGAGTGCTCTTTGTTGGAAGTGGTATTTATTTTTGTATTTAGTAAAGCTGGATTATGTTAATGTAGAGGTGATCATGTTAGGTTGGGGTGGTCATGTTAGTATGGGTTAGCGGGTAGGCGTGGTTGTACATTTTATTGTGGGAGTTGTTGGTTATGATAGTTTGATAATTTTGGTTAAAAAAATAGTGATATATTATATATATATATATATATATATATATATATATATATATATATATATATATATATATATATATAATATCAGGGAGAACTTTGAGTTTTCCCTGAATCAAGTTTATTCTTTTCTCTGAGGATGAGGGTCCCCAAGACAGTTCCAGAGGTGGTACCTCCCTATATTTTATATATATATATATATATATATATATATATATATATATATATATATATAATCACACTACAAATTATTACAGAGAACAGTATATATATATATATATATATATATATATATATTATAAAAATATATATATATATATATATATATATATATATATATATATATATATATATAAATATATATATATTCAAGCTGTTCTCTGTTAATAATTCGTAGTGTGCATTGCATATTCTCCGTACTCACCCCTTTCCTCATCAGATGATAACCCTTCAGGAGCGGCAGTGTTCTCCAGAATTTCACCTATATTACGCGAGGAGATACAGTATTTTTGAGCGCTGGGGGTTCCAAATCCTACATTAAGCAAGCCGGAGGCTCTCCACTTAGCTGCCGCGGGAGAGACAAATATACCCTTGATTTCCCACGGGTGCCGGTGTTTTCGGGGGAGCTGCCCGGAAACCTCGCCAGACCTCGTCCGAATTCTGAAAACAGCACTCAAGTTAATTTGAAAACAACCAACCAATCAAAGAAGTCGCTCACGCCTCCATTGGCAGATTAAAGAACGTCGTAATTGGAGGGATCTGAGGGGCCGGGAGGCGGCCTTTTAGCCTTTTCTCATTTATTTCAACTCTTTATTTACTAAATGTGAGGCCGGGGTTGCCATGTTGGGGTCCTTTTGCGTAATAAAGCCCCGTAAGGGGCTTTATTACGCAAACTAAAAGAAATATGGTAATTATGTCCGAAAGATTTAACCGGAAAAAAAGGCGCTGTCATACTCTGAAAACACTGCTTTGATACCTGTAGTTGGTGTATACCTGTAGAGTGTTCCGGGGGTCAACGCCCCCGCGGCCCGGTCTATGACCAGGCTTCGTGCGCTAGTTATTTTACAGAGCTCTGCGGAAGAAAACTGCAATAAAGACGATGAAAAAAAAGTAATCTTCTATTGAATAAGATTGCAATTTGATGAGTTTCAGAGGGTCAACAGAGGTGCGGTTTCTGAGCTCTTCTGGCAAGACAGCTGTACAAAGGTGTTGAATGTATGCATGTAACCCTTCCGTGATCTCTTAGTTACACTATGAATTTGACTGAGATCATGAAAGCACTTCGAACCCCAGAGGGAGTTGAATGATAGCTCTAGGACTTTCGTGTTGCAATCAACACAGCAGGAACTTGTAATGTGGCAAAGATGAGTAGAAAGTCCTGGAAGATTCGTTCAAAGGAACACTAGAGACTAGGCCTAGAGCTATATATATATATATATATATATATATATATATATATATATATATATGATCCTTCTCTTCTTTCAGTTTAATTTGATATGAAAAAGTTCTTTAATATACTCAAGAATTAATGTTATTAATAGGGAAGCGCAAAGCCCGTAGGGGCACACAACACCTGGGGAATGGAGAATAATCAGGTTCTAAGTCAAGGGAAGGTTGGTATCAGTTCAATAGATCAAGAGCCATTACCAGCATCAAGGCGCCTCCCTTGAAGGGTCACATTATAGAGTAAACTTCAACTGGAGCTTCAGTAACAAAGGTGACTGATATTACAGCACAATGTGGAAGAATACGAGTTTCAACAATTGTATCAGATTTCATGTCTTTGTTATAAGATCTGTTGCCAGCACATGTCCTCTTCAGCGTTTCAAAAAGTAACTTTTATGGACTCTGGCTTTCAAAAGTGCAACTCCCTTTTAAAATAAGATGAAGACTGATCTTTGTCTCAAACTATCGTCACTCTCAAGCGCTTTTGTTCACAACTCATATTAACATTTCCATTTTTAATAACAATCTTTATCAACAGTCATGTCTTATATTAAACTATTTTTCCCACACTGTGTGCAAGTCGTCCTCCAACTTTAGAGTTCGGGAGAAAATTTACGCTTCGTAGTATTACGATGCGCTAAGCGCTGCCAGACGTAGAAGATTTTATTTGGATTATTAACATAAGAACATAAGAACATAACCCAAAAACGCCACAGTGTCGGGTGTGTTTCCAGTGTGGTCCTTTGATAGTCTGCTAGCATCCAGGTACCTGTTTTCTGGCAGGCCAAGAGGAGCGACGGGTTCAAGAAATAATACACAAAGAACCCGCGCATAGGTGACAGAAGTGTGACTTTGTAAATGGTTCAAGTCAAAGATTTTGTAAATTGTTCCAGTCACGGTATTGTGCATTTTTGTTATTTTAGGTTCAAGGAAACATGTCTGTCAAATCAAGGAAATGAGTCGGGTTTCCTTCTGATATCAAATCACTTCGTTGACGTGAGATGTAATGGATCTAGAATGATATATAGTTATATGGGAGCTTTTGCGGTTTAACTACTGGGAAATGGGTTACAATATAAGAAAGTTCACTTACAAAGTAATTTACTACAGGTATCCGCTTGAATAATTCACCATATAAGGCTACGAGTCACTCGGGTCTCATTCGTCGATATCAGTATCACTTTTCAGGGATCTCAACATCCATCTTCTTCAACGTTTTCGCTCTCCATGAGCGAAACGTTACCACAATAAAATGTCACATTAGTTGCACTTGTGTCCTCTTACCTAACATATTGTCGGTAATTCTCCCAACATTAATGTGTTCTTCGCTAAAGTTCAGTTCTGCAGCTCCTACCCTCCGTGGGCAGCTCCTACCCTCCGTGGGCAGCTCCTACCCTCCGTGGGCAGCTCCTACCCTCCGTGGGCAGCTCCACTCTTCACCACGATGAAAGAACAAAGGACCATTTATTATACATCCAACAATTCATCACAAGTCGACCGATATGGTTAGTACTTCGCCCAACATCTTATGCTCAAAGATTCAACTTGCTCTGGGATCGAACCCTGGTCCTTCAGATGTGAGCCAGCAATGCTACCACCTTTTAGCAACACGTACCCGTTTCTTTACTGAGTTTCTCTCGGTAAATAATACATATAGGATTATATACATTAACCTAACTGAGAACCAACAAATTGTAAATTTCTGTACTCAGATATTATACAAAGTAATTCGGAAGAAATTGCACGCAGTAAGTGGATAACAGTTTGCTATACGGGATGTGTGTTCGGCTACCTGTTGTGGTGGCTCTGGCAATCTCTACTTACAGCACCCAGGGTAAACTCTACTTACAGCACCCAGGGTAAACTCTACTTACAGCACCCAGGGTAAACTCTTCTTACAGCACCCAGGGTAAACTCTACTTACAGCACCCAGGGTAAACTCTACTTACAGCACCCAGGGTAAACTCTACTTACAGCATCCAGGGTAAACTCTACTTACAGCACCCATAAGGCAAAAGGGCCTTAGCAAACTGAGGGAAGTCCTTGAAAAACTGAAGGAAGGCCTTGGAAAACTGCAGAGGACCTTGACAAACTGCAAGAGTACTTGACAATCTACAGAAAGCCCTTGACAAAGTGTAGGAGAACCTTGGCAAACTGCAGGAAGACCTTGGCAAACTGCAAGCTGTAGGAGGGCTGGTAAACTGCAGAGGTAGTTAGGAGGTTGCTAGAAACCAGCTCCAATAAATGCAAAGTTATGAAGAAGGGAACCGAGGGAGAGACCGACACTTACATATAACACAGGATATGCATAAAGTTTCTCTCTAATGAGAACTTTTGCAAATCATGACTTGAAAAAAATCTGTTTAGAGCACAACATTGCTCTTCTACATGTGTCTTTGCTTTCCTTCTGCAATTCGACTTTCAATCATAATAATTTGCTCATTCATTAGAGTGCAAGTTTCTCAATGGACTGTGGATAAACTACGTAGGTTATGAACACATTTGCAAGATGTTTATTCTCTGACCACTGCCATAAATTTAATGCAGGTCTGTTTGGAAGTACTAATTACCCGTGTGACTGCGACAGGTGTTCACGTTGGCACGAGTTTCGCTGTGTTAACGATGCAGTTTTCTTCGAAAAATGTAGAGAATATTTGGGAGTAATTGTGACAAGAACAGACCGAGGCGAGATCGGAAATGGACACAAGATCTAAGCTGAACACTCAGCTGAGACGAGACACAAGATTGTAGGAAGAACTTTTTTCACTGAATTCGTTGTGTACAAGTGTAATAAGCCAGGTGACGAGGTAGTAGAAATTGCCTCCATATATGGATAAAGTGTAGATGTGATGGATCCCAAAAGCTTTTGAACGCACTGCCCAAGAGCTGAAGTTCTTCATCTCTTGGAAAACTAAGCGATTGAAACACACATAAGAGAGAATTCCCAAGGGCAAGAAAAGAAGCAGATAAATATTTCCAAAGTAACAAATCAATGAAGTCAAAATCACGAGCCGAAATTAGCCATAATTACATAATAAAAGAACACATTGAAAGACAATCACTGACACTGACAGAAGTGCGAAGAATTAACAACACTGCGAGAGGTTTTCAATAAGCAAGGGCTGGTATTAAGAGCATGGAAGAAAGGAAAGAACTTAAGAACAGCATCCATTCAACAAATTAGGAAGTGCTACTTCTCCCAGATCTGGAGAAGACAAAGGTTAAGGGGCGCGACGACATATAATCAATGGAATTGAGTATAATACAAAGACACTTATAGCAGAGTAAGCCTTTATTAGATAACATGTCGCTCAAAAAGAAGCTCTTTCAAGTCTTACAAAGAACAGCAAACGTTGAGCACTTATTAAATGATCTAGAAGAGCGTGTAGAATATACGGCAGTGCTAAGAGCATTGACGTAAGGAAAGAAGTGTTGAAAAAAACATATTACTGATATGAAAATCACAGTTAGAGGGTTATGCAGTATAACGATTCATTATCACAAGCACACAAAGCTCTCACAGGCTGATCCATTAAGACACTTGTGCAACTACACAAAATAAAAGATTCCCAAGTGTTGCACTAGTGTCGAATTTATCAACCTGTTCGTTCTCTGAACCAGTTACCTACATCTCCTTTCTTAAGTGTTAACTAGTAGCACAATCACACTCCTATTAAAATCAAGCAACTTCGATGAGTTAAAATGAAAATCACCTGACATATGTTGTGAGTCAGGACTATACAATTCATCGAAGTTTTATCAGGCACTTATGAGAAAATACAAAAACAAATCAGTTCGTTAATGCCTAAGTCACGATTAGACAAAAATTAAACAAGGCAGAACCACACAACAGGATGTACAGAAAGGAAGATCTGTGTCCTACCTCCAATATACTTAATCTCGTAGTGATTTGTGAAAAGAGAAGGGACCTGCCGAATCTTGTTATGCTTGTTGCTTGTCTGTAGGGCCCACCGGGCATGCCAATTCCCAAGAACATATTGGTGAATGTGGCTATACAGTCACCGAAGCAAAAAGTTTTATTTATTATGCTCGTTAAATCAGTCTTTTCCTTAGTGGATGCTTTCTCATTACCAAAAACCCTGATATGCTATGAGCACGAACAGATTTTCACCTTTATTTATGCTAACTGGTATATATTACTATTATTGTGGACGTGTATTACCAAGATCATGGTTATGTGTATAATACCATACCTGGTCCCACATCTGCACATTGCCATAACATATTTGAGTGAGAGATATGGGAGGAAGTGTAAAATAAACCCAGTGAGGAGCAGGGGTGCGGTGGGCACAATAAGGGAACACTTTATCAACATTCGTGGCCCCAGACTATTTAATATTTTACCAGAAGATATCAGAAACACTGTTGGAACAAGTATAGAAGTCGTCAAGAGGAAACCGGACAAGTATCTTCACCAGGTGCCAGATCAACCAGGCTGTGATGGATATGTAGGTCTGTGGGCCTCCAGCAGCAACAGCATGTGGGACTGCGGGCCTCCAGCATCAACCGCCTGGTTGACCAGGCAAGCACAAGACGGGCCTGGCAAATGGATGGGCTCCGAGAGTAGTGAGACTCTCGAAACTCATCAAAGGTACAATATATGTCTCATCCCACCCCAAGTGATGGCACGTGAAAAATACCCATGTTTACACAGACTTCACAAAACTGGTTTACCTTCCACGATCTCAACCTAGGATCGTAATTTGTGAAGGAATACTACATTGCTCCAGTGACTTATTCTCTTGAAAAGCCTATGAAAATAAGGCATTCGTGTTCTGATCAGTGACGCCAGAACCCTGAAATAGACCTCGTAGTTCTTAACTCTGAAGCCAGGTCGAGGTGAAATTATGGTTCTAAACACTGACGCCAGGATCTTGAGGTAGACTTTGTAAACACTGATGCCAGATCCTTGAGGCAGACCTTACGATTCTGAACAATGACACCAGAACCCTGAGGTAAACGTCTCGGTTTCAAAAATTGACGCCAGGTCCTGAAACCTCTACCCTCACATTCTCAGAAACCACTACTCCAAGTATGATGCACTTGAAGACTATTATCCTCTGCGTGACTATCCATTTTAACAATTCATAACAATACTATTATCATCTTACATGACATACCATAATCAACCTTTAAACCTTTATAATTGTTAGTGTTCACACGATGCCTTTACTACAATCAATATATTTACTACATTCAATACATTTTTACTTTAAGCAAAAAATTATGGAGCAGAAAAATACATTGATTAAGGCAAATATCTGTCTTTTTTTTTAAATCATGGTAGCCGGAAGTACAGCATATACTGTACCATAACAATATAATCACCATGAACAATAAGTCACAATATCAGACACAAGAAGAAAGTTAATGTTTTTATTTTTATGGAGAAGTCCCAATCCCGGAGAGGTACTTCAGTCCCAAGGGAATGAGAGGCATTCAGGTTCGACTCTAGGAGAGGAGTAGAGTCAGTTTCCTTGGATCTAGAGCCCTTCACCAGCAACAATGCCCTTTCTTTCCTTACCTCTTTGAAGATGATCATTCATCAGTTGCGTTGAGTAGAAACATAAGCTGACTTACCTGATGCATACCGTGTTTATGTGAAGGACTCACTGTGTGAAGGACTCTGTGAAGGACTCTGTGTGAAGGACTCTATGTGAAGGACTCTGTGTGAAGGACTCTGTGTGAAGGACTCTGTGAAGGACTCTGTGAAGGACTCTGTGTGAATGACTCTGTGTGAAGGACTCTGTGTGAAGGACTCACTGTGTGAAGGTCTCACTGTGTGAAGGACTCACTGTGTGAAGGACTCACTGTGTGAAGGACTCACTGTGTGAAGGTCTCACTGTGTGAAGGACTCACTGTGTGAAAGACTCACTGTGTGAAGGACTCACTTTGTGAAGGACTCACTGTGTGAAGGACTCACTGTGTGAAGGACTCACTGTGTGAAGGTCTCACAGTGTGAAGGTCTCACTGTGTGAAGGACTCACTGTGTGAAGGTCTCACTGTGTGGAGGACTCACTGTGTGAAGGTCTCACTGTGTGGAGGACTCACTGTGTGAAGGACTCACTGTGTGAAGGACTCACTGTGTGAAGGACTCACTGTGTGAAGGTCTCACTGTGTGAAGGACTCACTGTGTGAAGGTCTCACTGTGTGAAGGACTCACTGTGTGAAGGTCTCACTGTGTGAAGGACTCACTGTGTGAAGGTCTCACTGTGTGAAGGACTCACTGTGTGAAGGTCTCACTGTGTGAAGGACTCACTGTGTGAAGGTCTCACTGTGTGAAGGACTCACTGTGTGAAGGACTCACTGTGTGAAGGACTCACTGTGTGAAGGACTCACTGTAGTGTTTTTATATTAGTCTACCGTGGGTCTAATTATAGGCCAAGCAACATCAAAGGGTGACTAATAAATAAGGAGGACTTTATACTGGATTAATTACAAGTTTTAGGCCTATCGACTGTACGAAGTTCATTTAGGCCGTATCGAACATCGATCCATTTACAAATATCAGTGATGCTGACACGAGGAAAAACTCTCAAGGTGGGTTTGAGTATGTGGTGGGGAGAATGTAATAGGGTAGGAGTGAAAGAGAACCAGAGAAAAGGGAAAGAGAAAGAGTCAACATCAAGGACACGTGTGGTAGTTTTCAGAATAGGTTTGACAATTGCATGAATAGGAATGGTTGCAACTGCTTACTAATTGCAAGTTCGCTTGCTGCATTTCTTGTTTTTCTTACAACCTCAAGAAAATGACTCGTGGTTAGCAGGTGATATACGCTAAAGCTATATATATATATATATATATATTATATATATATATATATATATATATTATATATATATATATATTATTATATATATATATATACATATATATATATATATATATATATATATATATATATATGTCGTGCTAAATAGGTAAAACATGCGATTTTGGCTTAAATAGCAACGCTTTTCTTGCCGAATAAGGCAAACGAATATTTGTGTATGCAATAATTTCGCAAAAAATAATTCTGAGCCTAACGAATAAAATATATTTCATTGTGTTTGTTTATTATTGAATTATTGTAAACTTATCTAAAATATATTTAGTTGGATTAGGCCAAATTAAGTTGCGCTTGTTATAATAAGAAGGTTAGGTAAGTTTTCTAAGGTACTTTTGGTACAAAATTATTAATTTTTACATTAACCTAATTTTAAATGAGTTCATGCAAATTGACCAATTTTACCTATTCGGCACGACATATATATACATACATGTATATTTTGGGATATAATGTTGAGTGAAGTCGATATTCGCTCGATGTAGCCTATAAAATTAACACTTATCTCAGGTACATTTGTGCCTACGCTTGACGCTCTGGAGTCATCTAAAGAAAGACTTGACTGTCACAATGCCTAAGAGTCTCGCCACCACTTAATCACAAACAAAACTTAAATATCGACGTAACATAAAAAGCACACAGCCAGATCGTGTTCACTCAATGATACATTCACAAAACGCTCCAACGTTTACCGGGAAAAAGAATGACTGGGAAATGAGGCGACTCGAGACTAACAGTCTCATAACTCATAGTTCGGGACACCGATGTTCCGATTCTTTTTTGCGAGTGATTTGAGCCACCTGAGGTTGGTTTCACCTGTGTGAGGATGATGCAGCAAAACTGCTTTAACAATCATTTTGGTTTTTATAATAAAGGCATTTTCACAGTCGTTTTAACCAGTTCTAGAAATAAAGACCACTTATTATTATTATTATTATTATTATTATTATTATTATTATTATATTATTATTATTATTATTATTATTATTTAATTGGAACGATAAATCGGCAGGTGTCATAGAATTTCTAGGGCATAGAAAGCAGTTAGATATGATCCAAGGAATGGGAGAGCAACTCCAATGCCTTAAAACAAGAGTACCAGCATCAAGGCAGGCTGTCATGAAGGATGTGGGAGCTTCAGCTTCCTGAAGTTATTTATATAAATTCTTTAACTATAAAAGATTGGCAATGGGACCAATCTACACTTCCGGTCAGACTGGTATACACAGGTGTCCGCAAGGCATCACCGATAGTGCTCCCTGCATCCTTGTCTTCGTGTGTGACGTCCAGCGAACTTGTAGCAGTGATTCTCCCTGAGCGTTGCAGTGACAGTGTTGGGGATTCATGACCCAAATTTCATTAATGAAGCCAGGCACTGGGCTACTCTAACAGGCTCCTCAACAAGATCAGTTCGCCCTAACAACTACAAACAGGCGCACTGAGACAGCCAAATGGTGGAGAATATAGCTTCAGCGGTACTTGAGAGTGTGTTGGGAAGGACAGAGCTCACCTCCTGACAGTAGGAGACACTCCTGTAGAAGGCCATTTCTGATTCCTCTTTAGGCACATGACTCAACCTTCGGACTCTTGATATTGGTGTTGCTCTTCGTCTTGCTGCCCCTATCCTCAACGAAAGCAGGTACATCTGCGTCAGTGAACCAGATCATACAGGGTCTTGTTTGCCGTAGATCTTAGGAAAACAAAGCAAGGCATGAATAATATAACATCAAAAGAAACCTTGCAACAATGGATGCCCAATAATAAAGGAGCCTGCCCATCCATGAAAATTCGATGCAGGCCGAAAGTATCTAGATGGCAATATCTTGCAAGGCTAGACAGATAGGAAGCAGATGGAATGGGACTGCACTTGGGCATCCACAATAGCTGAGACTTATCTCCAAGACAACAGAGATGAAAGAGATGCAGCTGCCAACTACAGTGCGTACTAAAATCTAAAACATACAATGAATTATCATTAAATGTTCATTCTCATCGGTTCAGAGACCCTTGGCCCATGGGAAAAGAGCTCATCCAAGTTCCTGAAAAAGCTAGGCAAAACAGACTCATCAAGAAACCTAAGGATCCCAGAGCAGCTAGTTTTCTGTTCCAGGATCTCAGTGTTGCAGTTCTGTGGGGCAATGCCTGTTGTATCTTGAGTACCAGTTCCAGCTCTGAGTAGTTGCACAATTTGGAATTAAATTCTTGACAAATGCACCATTGTACTTAGTTTGCATCCCTTAATTCTTATATTCTTATGATGACGCACTGAGAAGTGTGTAAGTACTTGAGCTAAAGATTTCCACCCCCGTGGCTAGTAATGTATATATATATATATATATATATATATATATATATATATATATATATATATATATATATATATATATATATATATATATATATATATATGGGGTATATAACATATAGCGCTATATAAGTGTCAGGTATTGTGTAGATGGTGTAATGCGCTTGTTACCTCCTCCCTGTTAGTGGGTGTGTTGACCCTTAGTCATAAACACTGTGATAATTTTGTTTATGTCCGCCCTCCCCGCCACGGCTGTCTCCGTAAAGGATTCGTTTACTGTGTGTGCATACGGGGCCGTTACGACCTTGTGTGCACGCCCTGCCGTACACAGGGTTGTGTGCACTCAGCGTTGTTCAGTTATACAACGGCATGCGTGTGTGTACATGAACTTCGAGCTATGCATGAACTTGAAGCTGGGCAGTGGGCGTAGAAGATTCAATTAGTTTATTTGTGTATACGACATTGTTAAAGTCTTTATCACTAGGGTATAGCGATGAGTTATGATTATAATAATAATAGTAATAATAATTGTTATCACGAGGGAATGTAAAAATAATAACACCAGCGAGTGTACTCTGCCAACCCTGTCTCCCAACCTTTGTTTTTTTTTTTAGTTTTCGGGAGAAAGCGAACGCTCTAGTCATATGACGCAAGTCAAAAGCGTCAATTAAATGAAGGGGAGGAAGAAAGGACTTCAGGATAAAGGTATAAATAACATCAGATTTCAACTTGCCGTGAGAGATGCTGAAGCTGGGTCGCGAAACTGTCATAAATGATTCGAGGTTCTTGCTCCCATGTAGGGAATTTGTGGCTGGAAAATTGTCTTGTTCACAATTAATGGCTCTCATGTGTTTACCTACTCTGTATTACCTGTAATTACCTGTATCCTTTTCTTGATGTCAGCGTCTCTGCGGCGCCGTCCCAGACCATTTTTCGTGGTTGATGGGTCGGTCACTAAGGCTATTGGTGCTAGCCACCTGTGGTCCCAAGTAGACACCACAGCCCTGCTTCTCAAGTACTAACTTGAAGACATTTTCAAAATCATTCTTCAAGACATCCAAGGGTCTGTTGGTAATTCCTCTAATGATTAAAGTTTTACAGTTCTAGCTGTTTGTCCTCTCCATGACTGCTTACACTCTTTGCAAAGAATTTCAAGGACAACGACCATATCATTGGTTAAATATATATATATATATATATATATATATATATATATATATATATATATATATATATATATATATATATATATATATATATATCTTAGGTGCAGGAAATCTGTGCAGTTACTAACACTTTTGCTCCGTAACATTACATTCTGCTAGTACAACAAATAAATCCTACCCTGGCTGCACTAACTATTCCTTGTGAGGTCGTGGATTCCTTTCATCTCGCGTGTATTCATAGCGACTTTAGCGACAATTTGTTTTCAGCGTTTTGAGCACCGTGGCTGCTTGCCTCTGTTGTCGTTGTTTTTCACCTTGTCTCGAGTTATGTTGCAGCGTGTGTTTCTCTTGTCCTTGTTTTGGTACTTTAGTGTTGAACTGAGTTGCAGTCTCCCCGTTGTTTAATTTTTTCTTATGTTGACGTCCTTCTTTTTCTTTCTTCTTCTTCTTCTGTTTTATGTTCTTGTCCTTGTTCTTGCTGTTCTTCTGTTTGTTTTTCCTCGTAATCTTCTTCTTCTTCTTATATTATTATTTTTATTATTATTATTATTATTATTATTATTATTATTATTATTATTATTATTATTATTATTATTATTATATTCGTGATTTGGTTAATCTGTCTTGATAACTTTATTGTTGTGGTCTGTGTTGACAGTCAGATTTCAGTTAGCATACTATATTGTTAATTTCTTACTGATGGGGACATTTTTTAATATTTTTCTTGTTGATTGTTCTCAGGACGTTAGATTTTAGTTAGAGATTGTTTTAGTTAGGGATTGTTTTAGTTAGGGATTGTTTTAGTTAGGGATTGTTTTAGTTAGAGATTGTTTTAGTTACGGATTGTTTTAGTTAGGGATTGTTTTAGTTAGAGATTGTTTTAGTTAGGGATTGTTTTAGTTAGGGATTGTTTTAGTTAGGATTGTTTTAGTTAGGGATTGTTTTAGTTAGGGACTGTTTTAGTTAGGGATTGTTTTAGTTAGGGATTGTTTTAGTTAGGGAATGTTTTAGTTAGGGATTGTTTTAGTTAGGGATTGTTTTAGTTAGGGATTGTTTTAGTTAGGGATTGTTTTAGGGATTGTTTGATGGTTTAGACTGTGTTGTTAGTTCATTGTTCTCATAACGCTTGACTTTAATGTTGATTGTTCTCATGACGACGGATTTGTGTTGTTTGTTAATTGTTCTCTTAACAAGACTGTGTTTTTAGTTGATTGTTCTCATGATAGACTGTGTTGTTAGTTGATTATCATGGCGACAAACTGTGTTGCGCTTATTACTTGAGTGTTAGTTGCCTATTGAGGGCATTATCACTGTGGTATGGGAGAAATAATACTTTATACAGGGTTGAAGTGAGCCAAGATCAGCTCTCAGCCTGTGAGATGAGGCAAGATAGAAGCTCTTATCTTGTAAGTGAGCTGAGGTAGGATAACAACTCCTAACCTGTAAGCTAGCTGAAGTAGGGTAACAGCTCTTATTCCGTAAGTGATCTGAGGCAGGATAAAAACTCTTAAGCATGTAAAATGAGCTGAGATAGGGTAACAGCTCTTATCCTGTCAATGATAATAGGTGTAGGTGAAGTGAGGTAGGATAACAGCCTGAAAGTGAGCAGAGGTAAGATAACAGCTCTTATCCTCTAAGTTAACTGTGGCATGGCATAATAACAGCTCTTAGCCTGTAAATTCAACTCTGTGTAAAAAAATAGTCTTGAGTGCATGCTTCGCCTTATGGGTAGTTCATTAGATATTTTATTTCGTTTTTGTTTTGTTTATTTTGCCATACGTAACTGCGTAAAAAAAAAAATTCTGCAGGAATTCTCTTTTCTGTTGTGTGGGATTTTCATCCTTGGATCTTCGCAATAAATACCAAGGCTCCCTAACTCGTACACGTCGCGTGGTTTCAATTTATTTCGATTCATTTAATTCTCTTTCTCCTGTCCCCCCTTTTTTTCATCCCCCTTTCCCTTTGACAAGGAGGTTAGCGAATTACCCGAGCATCATCAACGATTACTCTTGAACAAGGCGAATGTTTATGTATGAAAAAGAGTCACTTTCTGGCGCTTCAAGTCTTTATTTCGCGAACTGAAGAAGACCGGCATCGTCGACAGAGGTTTACGACCAGACGCATAAATGAAGCGACACAACGAACAATTTTGGTGGGGATAACAAAGTCACATGGACCATTGCCACAGCACTTGTCTGCCCGACCTGTCTCGCATTTTAAGCTTTACAGTTGCTGCCAATTCCACACGAGGGCTGTTCGGAGATTGTGGGGCATTTGTTTGACTCTTTTTCTTCTTCTTCTTTCTCTTTTCAATATTCCTCCATCGTTTTCTAGAGAGAGAGAGAGAGAGATAGGGACAGAGGGAGAGTGAAAAGAATATTGTTCTCCCTCTCTAGTCCTAGAATTTTAACTCTACCGAGTGAATTATCTGATAGTAGTTAAATAAAATTCTTTTGCACATTTCCTGTGCCAAACATAACCGTAAAGTGTTCTGGAATCTGTTTCCTTGCGGTAGAAAAGGGAGAAGGCACCTCAGTACTGGTTAAGGGCTCTTGATCCAAGGATCAGGGGTCTCAATCTACCTTAGTAAAAAGAACCCTGATGCAGGGGATTTTGTTATTTTTCTCTGAATGTTTTTTCATTGCATCTATGTCCGTTCAGCAAACAGGAGACCAAAACTGCGCCACTTAATTTAAATGAAGCCTGATCAGTGATGCATAGAGCTGTAGTGTAATCTTTGGATTTTTGTTACTTCTGGTACCCATTTTGATTTAAGTCCAACTAATTTATTGAACTTCGGACATGCTTAACACTGCTATCTAGGTTTCAGATTTCTGTTTGCAGTGGCTCCCAAGTCCCTTTCGCATCCACACTGAATTTCATCTGCCATTTTTCCGACAACAATGTCCAAGAATCATTTCGAAATTGTATGGTATCCTTCCCATTTGTTAGTAGACAATTTTTGTCATCAGCGAATTTACTTAGGACTTTTATTCATCCTGTCGTTAAGGTCATTCATGCACATAACGAACAACAAGAGACCCAGAACTGTCCCCTGAGGTACATCACTTGTGACTCGTTCTGTCAGAAACAATAAAAAGCGTTACTTATAAAGTCCAATTTATTTTCATCAGGTACTCTATAAGTATTTATTTTCATCTTTTTGTGTAAAAGAAGAAATAAATATTTTTTGGAAATATAACACTTCTTTTGTCACTCTCAGTGACGTTATAACGTAAAACAAACTCTTCACTTGTGTATCATTTTAGTTTGGTATCTTTACTGTTGAAATGTTTGGCCTGAGCGGTAGGCTTCTTCTGTCAAATAAAGAGAATGAATTGTAGGCAGCAGGAATAGTGGCGAGGTAAAGATGATGTTATCAGTCCATCAATCTTTTCAAGATTGATGGACTGATTACATCGATTCAAGGCTGAGGGACTGATTACCTCAAACTCCTCCTGTTCTTCACCATTCTCCTTTGTATGGACTGATGAAGCCACTGTGTGGCGAAACGTTTCCTCATTAAAGATACCCAAGTGTTGCACATGTGTCTAATTTATCAGCTTCTTTTCCAGGCTGAGGGACTGATCACCCTCAAAACTATTTCTCCAAGGTTTTACTGATTAAATTTTTACCTCGCCACTAGTCCTGCTGGCTACTATTCATTCTCCTCTGTATTTGACAGAAGAAGCCTACCGCGCAGGCGAACATTTTCAACAGTAAAGATACCCAACTTAGCGGTGTTATATACCATTTCCAGCATTTATCTTTGAGTGCTTGTATCATTATAAATATTATTATTATTGTTATTATTATTATTGTTAAACTTTAGTACTTGAAGTTAATCAATAGATATCTTAAATTTCTTAAGCATTGATTAAGCTTCATCAACGATACTGGATTAGGTAGGATTCATCAGGAAGCAGGACAAATATTTCTTGATGCAGGAGTCACATGATGACCCGCCACTGAAGCTTTTGGTCATATGACCGAGGCCTTCAGCTGGCTTACCGGTCAACCCCTTTAAAAATTAGGCATTCTTAACAATTCTTCTTAAGAATACACAGCTAGGCTTAACCTTCCCCTTCCGTTTTTTTTTTTAATAAAAACACTATATTTATGTTGTTTGCAAAATTTCACATTCCCAAAATTTATTAAAAGTAAGTGCAACCATTTTGCTAAAGGATACGTCGTTCTTTTAAAAGATACTTGAAGCAGTGAATACGAGCGTAGAAATGTAATCAGTAAATCTGCCTTTGGTGTGAGGTTCATGGCAAACACACAAGCGCTAAGCCTACTCATCCAACATAACTCTCTTTCTGTGACTAGCGAGCGCGATATACATTATGTGTAATCTCTGCTTTAATAAGCAGCATTATCTTTATTTTCAAAGGTTACACTTTTGTAAAGGCTATTTTATCCAGGTGCTCGCGGGTAACTCGTCTTAACCGCATCCATTACTAACCAGAACCAAGTTAATGTATTTTGTTTATAAATAAAGTTAGCACAGAATATATATATATATATATATATATATATATATATATATATATATATATAATATATATATATATATATATATATATATATATATATATATATATATATATATATATATATATATATATATATATATATATAATCACATTTTTAATAAATTTTGTGATTTTAAGATTACTTATCAGAGTCTAATTAAACAAGTTATTCCCTTGAAATTGGGACAATGGCTAACTGCTTTATAAAATATTCAACGCTGTGTGGCCCTTCTGTGTATAGTGCTTAGTTTTGATTGTAATAATGATTATTTGTAAAACTTTCCTGTACTAACAGCTATGAGTTGTGAGGCTTTAGATTTCTAGATTCCAGTTAATTTGGCTGAGTTTAAAATCACCCACAAGGACTACGTTTTTCTGCCTTGATACTTATATTGTTACAACTAAAGTTGATGGTTGGTTTCATGTAGATTGCGAGTTCATTTATAGATTATTGTATATTATTATTATTATTATTATTATTATTATTATTATTATTATTATTATTATTATTATTATTATTATTATTATTATATTTCTAGAGAGAGGTAAAGTAAGATAATCAGGTTTGATCGAAGAAATTGGAGAGTAGCTGAAATTTCTTAGATTGTGAGCACTGGAAGTGAAATAGTTGGGTGTATGAAGTTTTCTGGGCATAGTGCTCTCTCTCTCTCTCTCTCTCTCTCTCTCTCTCTCTCTCTCTCTCTCTCTCTCTCTCTCTCTCTCTCTCTCTCTCTCTTCTCTCTCTCTCTCTCTCTCTCTCCTCTCTCTCTCTCTCTCTCTCACTCGCTCACTCACTCACTCACTCACTCATCCAAGTGAGAGAGAAAGTGTTCAGTCTCCTTCAGTAAACTTTGTTTTTACCCCTCTGCTCAACACTATTACTCAGTTTTTCCTAGGTAGGCAAAACGAACCTCAGGTGCTTTGAATCATTCGCAGGAAAAAAGTGTCGGAGCTTCGGTGATCCGAAGCATGAGTTATGAGACTATTTGCATCGAGTCGCCTCATTTGCCTGTCATGCTTTCTGTGGTGAACAACAGCGCGTTCTGTGAATGTATCGTTGAGCGCAATCTGGGAGCCTTTTACGTTACGATGCGATTCGAGGTTTTCCTTGCTTTCAGTGACATGTGTTCCCGTGAGTTACATCACTATCGACCCCGCTTCTCGGGTGAGAGCGTGAGACTAGTCATGAGGCGCACACGCCCTTTCCCAAGAGGAGGATTTGTTAGCATTACCATCACGACAACTTGACGTATTTCAGTCGCTGTGCTATCCAAGCAAGAAATCCCCCGTATTGCGTAACCCCAACCCCTTGTACGTCAGTGCACGTGTAATGATTAATGCAAAGTGTGGCATAAGTTTCCAGTGCAGTCAAAAAAAACACGCAGGGAAAGTTAAATGATAGCTCTAGGCCTTCCGTGTTGTGATCAACGCATCATCAGGTGTTTTTGCAAGAGCTTGCAGAAGTGGAAAGGAATGGAGATGAGCCCAGGAAGGTGTGTCTATGAAGGCATCGTGCAAGGGAAAAGAGTGAGCGAGTGTGAGTGAGTGAGCGAGTGTGAGTGAGTGAGTGTGAGTCAGCAAGCGAGCGAACGAGAGCGGGTGCGAGCGAGTGTGAGCGGGTGAGAGCGGGTGAGAGCGGGTGCGAGCGAGTGTGAGCGGGTGCGAGCGAGTGTGAGCGGGTGCGAGCGGGTGCGAGCGAGTGTGAGCGGGTGCGAACGAGTGTGAGCGGGTGCGAGCGGGTGCGAGCGGGTGCGAGCGAGTGTGAGCGAGTGTGAGCGGGTGCGAGCGAGTGCGAGCGGGTGCGAGCGAGCATGAGCTAGTGTGAGCGAGTGTGAGTCAGGAGCTGCTGGCCAGGCCGCCGGATGTCTGCCTGCCAGATACCAAAGGTTCAAAAAAGTATTTTAAAATCGGAGCAGAAAGACAAGTCATAGAATCTGTGGTAATAAACAAGAGAATATATCGCTAATGACACGTCAAGAAACAAATTTTCAAACATTTTCTTATAAATGAACAAAATTAATCCTTACTCGTGTTTGTGGCAATGTTTTTTTTAAGTCCTGGAAACTTCCTCACAAAAATTTTCAGAAAAATTTATTGATCAAGAAAGTCTCACAATTGATCACAATATATTTTATGGGATTTTTTTTTTCAAGGAATAGCTTCTTCAGTATTATGGAACCTTTCAGGGTTATTGAAAATTATCTCATTAATTGCGCGTTTCCTATGTGACAAGAAAAAATTATCTTTATAGTCCACCAGTTTTTTCGGTTTAACGTTAGTAAAACGCAGAACGGTTCTCTCTGCGTTATCCGATGCGAATGTTATCTATACAACACAGAATGGGGATCAAGAAAAGTGGATAGACTCATGAAAATATATACTGGGCCCCAATTTATCACATGCTCACCTGTCTCTATGCTATTTTGGGTTCTATGCTTTCTTAAACCTGCTTACGATGGTCAAAGATTAGACAAACGCGTAAAAGATTTGATAAAATATCGGCTAGGCACAGGGAGGACCAATTCATCATTAGTGGAAAATAGAAAAGGGTCCTCCTTCAATATAGCTAATGTGGCTATCACTCGATAAACTACGAAATAATACCAGTGCAACCCTTTAGAAGACAATGGTCTAACACAAAGGGTTGACAGATATAACCGAGGCCAAATCATAAAATTCTCTGGGTTTGGTCTGAATATTGGAGGCTTCGTTTTTGTAGAAGTGGATGTGCAGCAGAAATTGAAGGGTGGACAAAGCGTTTAGATATTTATCAGTTTAGTAGAAATTTTCTATTGGGGAACTGGAGGGATGGTAAGAAAGTCTGTAGATAACTGGTTCAGAGAACCAACAGGATGATAAATTTGACACTTGTGCAAGTGCATAAGTGTATTTTGTCATCAAGAAAGCCTATAATTACTCTTCTGAGATCTTTGTGTTAGATAAGAATCAGGTCATCCATGTTAGAAGACTTTCTATGTACGTGTTAAAATTCCCAGTTGGTGAAATGTCGTATTAATAAATGGTTTCTTTACCGAAAGTGACAGTGAAATGTTCTAGTGTTATATGTGCATCTTATTGACCATGTTATTATACATATACCCATTTCCTGTAATCATGAAGGTTGGACAATGTACATAACATTCAGCTCCCCACCGCATAGGTTAGGGTTGTTAATCTTACATGATCTTGTATTCTTAGAAGATAAAATTACCATATTCGCCTTAGGAACCTGTGATCCTGCATCCATATGACCTTAGATGTTGAAAATGTGTGACCTCTGTCTTTTCATGAAAACCATTAAAATAGGAGATAATTTCATGTATTACAAACTCATCATTTAGTGGGTCACCTATCTAGTTGATGCAAAGATTTCACATATCATTAACAATGAATCAGTGAACCACTTCCTGTAGAGGTAATCTCTTTAAAACTTTGGATTTTGGGACAATCTAAGATACAGCGTTCTAGTGTGTAATATATCCTGTCTATGTCCACTCGCTTTACACGTCATGTAGCTGACACCTCCTTATAAAACCTACCAAAGCAAATTGGGCTGAGGCTTCGGGGTCAATGTTTACAAATAGCAGATCATCAGCTTGACTCGTTTCACTTATCATCATCGACCCGGCAGTAGCGTCCGTCATGTGATTATTCCAGGATAACAATCGTAACGCTAGGGTTTTCTGAGAAATGTCTCACTATTCGTTGTTTGTAAGAGCATGAAGGTAGAAAGTATTTTGAAACCGACTATGTTGATGAAAGGATATACTTAGGATATCGTTATTGGGTACAATTAGGTGAGAAGTTACCAAAAGTATTATTC
Organism: Cherax destructor; assembly: GCA_009830355.1. Classification (NCBI taxonomy): domain Eukaryota; kingdom Metazoa; phylum Arthropoda; class Malacostraca; order Decapoda; family Parastacidae; genus Cherax; species Cherax destructor. Next base: position 371,642 of record WNWK01000001.1, read on the forward strand.
AAAGGACTGATAAGTAATTGTGGCCGATTTGGAAACCTAGAAAGGATGGAGAAAAATAGGATGACTAGGATGGCATATAAATCTTGGGGTGTTCCTAGGAAAGTTTAGAGGAAGGGAGTAACGGAGGTTTTAAGTCCTACGGGGTTAAACATCCAGTAGGTTTCATGAGTGTGTTAAATAGGAGTGGAGGCAAGTGGTTATGATTTGACATGCTGTCAAGGTTAACATTTATGAAGGGATTCAGGGAAACCGGTTAACCGGACTTTAGCCCTGATGATGAGAAGTACAGTGCCTGAACTCTGAAATAGGGGTTTAAGGGTCATCTGAAAGGTAATGTTAATACGCTTCTGGCAAGACAGAGATTAACTGAATGACAGTGAAAATGTTTTCTTCTTTGTCGGGTCACCCTACCTAGGTGGAACAAGGCAAGAGTGTCAGAAAATAAAATCGATCCCGTGACCTAGGGCATTCTAAATAAAGAAGAATGAGGACGTACAGTATTTATTGAGGAGACTGCAAATCAAGACATGAGGTCATCTCATGCCAGTCAAGAAGCATCATGCAGCAGCATCATGAGTGCTGGAGAAGCAACATGTAGCAGCATCATGAGTGCTGGAGAAGCAACATGTAGCAGCATCATGAGTGCTGGAGAAGCAACATGTAGCAGCATCATGAGTGCTGGAGAAGCAACATGTAGCAACAGAATGCTGGAGAAGCAACATGTAGCAACATCATGAGTGCTGGAGAAGCAACATGTAACAGCATCATGAGTGCTGGAGAAGCAACATGTAACAGCATCATGAGTGCTGGAGAAGCAACATGTAACAGCATCATGAGTGCTGGAGAAGCAACATGTAACAGCATCATGAGTGCTGGAGAAGCAACATGTAACAGCATCATGAGTGCTGGAGAAGCAACATGTAACAGCATCATGAGTGCTGGAGAAGCAACATGTAACAGCATCATGAGTGCTGGAGAAGCAACATGTAACAGCATCATGAGTGCTGGAGAAGCAACATGTAACAGCATCATGAGTGCTGGAGAAGCAACATGTAACAGCATCATGAGTGCTGGAGAAGCAACATGTAACAGCATCATGAGTGCTGGAGAAGCAACATGTAACAGCATCATGAGTGCTGGAGAAGCAACATGTAACAGCATCATGAGTGCTGGAGAAGCAACATGTAACAGCATCATGAGTGCTGGAGAAGCATCATGTAACAACATCATGAGTGCTGGAGAAGCATCATGTAGCAACATCATGAGTGCTGGAGAAGCAACATGTAACAGCATAATGAGTGCTGGAGAAGCAACATGTAACAGCATAATGAGTGCTGGAGAAGCAACATGTAACAGCATAATAAGTGCTGGAGAAGCAACATGTAACAGCATAATGAGTGCTGGAGAAGCAACATGTAGACAAGCATCAATGAGTGCTGGAGAAGCATCATGTAGCAACATCATGAGTGCTGGAGAAACAACATGTAACAGCATAATGAGTGCTGGAGAAGCAACATGTAACAGCATAATGAGTGCTGGAGAAGCAACATGTAACAGCATAATGAGTGCTGGAGAAGCAACATGTAACAGCATAATAAGTGCTGGAGAAGCAACATGTAACAGCATAATGAGTGCTGGAGAAGCAACATGTAACAGCATAATAAGTGCTGGAGAAGCAACATGTAACAGCATCATGAGTGCTGGACAAGCATCATGTAGCAACATCATGAGTGCTGGAGAAGCATCATGTAGCAACATCATGAGTGCTGGGGAAAATGAGATATATTTGTCAGTCCTCTGGTCTATGGAGGTGGAAGTAGCAAGTTTCAATGCTTCGGTACAGTGGCACACGTCCCTGAGGCGTTTTCTGTTAATAATTTCAACGTTGTTTCTGAAAACGAGATGAATCTGTTTAGACTTGTGTATGATACAAGCATTGATGGTGTCTCGCCTGCAAGCATATTATTTGAGTACTTGAAGAATCCTTCCACATGTGTGGAATGATTCCTCAGTGCTTCTCAGGATGACTCCAATATTCACCTTTAGTTCTTCTGAGACATATCTTCCGTATGTATCTCTGTCTCTCTGTTCCTATCTCCCTCTGTCTGTCTGTCTCTCTTTCTCTCTGTCCCTCCCCGTCCTCCTTCCTCTGTCTCTCATCCCCCTCCCCCTTTTTCTCTTTGCTCTTCCCCTCTTCCTTTCTCCTCCCCTCTCTCTTTTCCAGTCTCTCCCTTAGTCTTCCCTACCTTTCCCTCCTTCCATTACCCCTCCCCTTCCCCCTGTCTCCCTTCTCACCCCTTTCTCTCCGGTGTCAACCCAACTAACTGAAGCCAGAGATACAAATGTCAGCCACAACGTTGCCACAGTGTCCTGTGTCAGCAGCTGACAGCATGCTATCACTGACTCCAACATTTAAAATCCTCCTTTGTCATGTGGGATTAGAGTTTTCTGCTCGCCCAAACAGAAACGGATAATGTGTGTGTGTGTGTGTGTGCTTTCAGTGGCACACAATAAAGAGAGTAACCAACTCTTTCATGATATTAAATCTCCTGGAGTGTGTGTTATTGCGTAGCTGTTTTTGTTTTTGTTGCTCCTTGCGTGTATGCGCATGCGTAGGCTTTCACATTGTGTCACGGGTCTTGTATCTATGATGTTATATAACGAGAAGTATGTTAATGAGACATGCGGTTTGTGGCATTTGACTGAGGATTTTCGTCCTCCAGGGACTTGATCCTCTCTCACAGAGATGAGCTGAGAGCCGGGCAATGATGAACTTTGCAAGTGTCAAAGTAGTTACTATGCAAGCAGACACACAGAACCGACTTTGTTTAGGATCTGTTTTGATGGCTAACACTTATACTATCTCACAAAACAATACTTTCTAATAGTCTCACTAATACTATCTCACGGAAATCAGTTTTTTTTCCTAATATCTGAATCATCGGCCAAACTTATGCTGACCGGAGAAGTACTGAACTCAGCCTACTGACCCGCCATATTTTAAGCTGCGAAACCAAACTCTCTAAAAACAGATAATTTAATGGTTATAATCATGGCTTTAATTTTTAAAGGGGTTTAGGGTAAGCCAGCGGAAGGCCTTTGTCAGATAACCAAAAACTCCAGCTGTGGGTCATCATGACTAAGACCCGCGTCAGAGAACACTTGTCCTGTTTCCTGACAAATCTTAACTAACTTAAGCAAACGTATTCTCAGTATCATAAACGAAAGATAGCGACGGCAAGATAGATGCAGAGAGAAGCCTTTATACAAGTGCTGAGAGTAAGTGAGGTGCATAAGACGCTCCTTAAAGTGCTGAGTGTGGCACCCATAGTGGGGGCTCCTGAAAGTAAACATGGAAACAAGAGTGATGGTAGAGACCTGGTGATAGTGATGAAGACCTGGTGATAGTGATGAAGACCTGGTGATAGTGATGGAGACCTGGTGATAGTGATGAAGACCTGGTGATAGTGATGGAGACCTGGTGATAGTGATGGTGGAGACCTGGTGATAGTGATGGTGGAGACCTGGTGATAGTGATGGTGGAGACCTGGTGATAGTGATGGTGGAGACCTGGTGATAGTGATGGTGGAGACCTGGTGATGGTGGAGACCTGGTGATGGTGGAGACCTGGTGATGGTGGAGACCTGGTGATAGTGATGGTGGAGACCTGGTGATAGTGATGGTGGAGACCTGGTGATGGTGGAGACCTGGTGATAGTGATGGTGGAGACCTGGTGATAGTGATGGTGGAGACCTGGTGATTGTGGAGACCTGGTGATAGTGATGGTGGAGACCTGGTGATAGTGATGGTGGAGACCTGGTGATAGTGATGGTGGAGACCTGGTGATAGTATGCACGTTACTGGCACCTGGGACCAGCCAGGTTGACAGTCTTCACCAGTCCTGGGCAACACTGACCAGGACACTCCAGGAAAATGACCTGATGCTAGTGAAGGGCTCTTGGTTCAAGGAAGTTGAGGTACCTTCCCCTTCCTCGGAGCAAACCTAATTACCTCCCATTATCCAGTCTCCGTTAGACTCCCATGAATTTTTCGTTTTATATTAAAAATAAAGCCCAATGAATATCTAATATTTAACTCTCAAATTACATAGTCCAGACCCTTCATGAGGTGGCTCTTTGTGTGTAAGAAGGCTCTTGATCCAAGAAATTAAGAGCTACTATCTCCTTCCTCGGATCAAACCCGAAATGCATAGCCATGCTAGGCATGATAGTGACCCTCTTTGTAATTACTATTCTATAATATGTAAATCACACATTGTAATCTTTACAGAAAAATAAACATTTGAATTTGAATTAACCCCCCATTATCTAGGTGCTGTGTGATCATTACGGGTTTAGCGCTCACCCACGAATGTCAAACACAGCCCCGGGAATATTTTCAACACAGCACAAAATAAATTTGGATTTGTGTTTAAGTATTAAAATTATGAGATAAGACCTCTTGATCCGAGGAATTTAACTTGTCCTCCCCCTCCCCCCGCTTCCTTGAATGTTAAGCGATCGGCACCCATTGCCTCAGGCGTTGTATGATGACCCTACGTAAAGGTTTAGCGCTTTCCGCCTAAATGTAGCAATATCGGACCGACGGACTTGTAGGAATTTCGAGATCAAGGAGTAAAGGTTCTATAGTAAGTAAGTTCATTTCTGGTCGGCCAGGTTATAATGCTAGCCGCGTTGTCCTCTCCTTCTAGTCATTCGCTGAAACGATCCAATTTACGCCAAATGAGGGATTAGGAGAGGCTGGTGAAGCGGAGGAGAGGGAAAGTAAGGAGAAGAGGCAGGGAGGGGGTGGGGAAGGAAGGAGAAGAAAGAGGAAGGGAGGGAAGGGAATAGGAAGGAGAGGGGACAGGCAAAGATGGAGAGAAGAGAGGATGTAGGGAGGGGTGTTGAGGAAAAGGGTGGAGGAAATAGGGGGAGAGGTAGAAGAGAGGTAATGATGGATAGATGGAAGAAGGAAGAGGCAGGGAATGGGATGCGTGTGTGTGTGATTGTGTGTGAGTGTGAGAGTGTGAAGGAAGGAAGGAGAGGACAACTGATGGCTGGTCAGGATAATCTTCACATGAATTTCAACCTTTCGTGTCATCTCTATGGTAGACTTATCCTTGAAAAATGGCAAACCCGGTGGGCCCAGCAGACTGGTCACAAGTCATACAAGGTCCAAGCATATTTTCGTTGTGACGGCCTTTCGCTCCATATAAAGCTTCAAGTCAATACCAAAAATATACGAACAAGTCTATATTTACAGCAGGCAGGTGAGGTGTAAACAGATGAATTTCATGCAGAGGTAAGGTGAGACCATGTGAGTTAGGTGGGCTGTGATGTAAATAGCAGAGCTATTCAGTAGGCCTAGCGGCTTGAGTAGCATGTACGTTAACAAAGGCACAATACCGTGACTGGAACAATACACAAATAACTCACACATAGAGAAAGAAACTTATGAATACTCTTCGGTCCGACTTGGATCATAGGACTTTATTAACCCTGGCATGTCGTTTATATCATGAACAGTAGTGGTCTCAGCATTGACCATTGTAGGACCCCACTCGTTATATTTGCTCATCCTGATAAGACCTACTGTCTCCTTCCCTCCATTATCATCGATTTTCAGATATTACTGACTGAAGACTGTAGATATTTTTTTAAAGACAACACCATAAAGAATGTCTTACATATCAAGAATATTCTCTCCAACAGTTCTTCTTTCCTCCTTTTACTTTTACCATAAAGTATAACAAAAGAATATTCGCTCTGCTGGTGCTGGTAGACAGTAGCGGAAGCAGACGAATGAGGATCAGGATTCTCTACTACCAGCTCTCTCTCTCTCTCTCTCTCTCTCTCTCTCTCTCTCTCTCTCTCTCTCTCTCTCTCTCTCTCTCTCTCTCTCTCTTCGTTTTTAATATGACTGGACATAAAGAACCCCATCACTATCTCCATCTCAAATCTCAGTTTTGAACCTCAGTGTGGTACTCTCCCAGTCTATTTCACTTCTAGGCAGAGGGTCACATTTATGCTGGTGCAGGGATCTTCATCCCAGGAACTGGAAATCCTGTTTTTCCTCCTTACGATCAATCCTGATGACCTCCCACTCTTACGTGTTTTGAGCTCTTCACGTGTGAGCCGGATATGAGTTTTGTGAACGTGAAGTATATTATTTTCATTATTATACTTACGTGGAAGCTCTAAACACCTGAGCGTCATAGAACGCCTGGAGGTGGGAAGTACAGTGCCAGCCAGTGCCAGATTTAGGCATTAGCTAAACGAACTACACCTCAGGGCCTCACAGTGTGAGAAGAGGTCCTCTCAAAATTTCTGAATTTAGTTTTCATTTGCTTATGCCTAAATCCGGCTCTGAATCCATATATTTATCAAGTAGGTAAAGCGTACGAAAATGTGACTTTTGAAAAATAATAAAGTTTATATTTTTAGGAATTAAAATAAAACTATAGGTAATAAAGAAATTAAATTTAAATGCAAACTGGGCAAGATAAAATGCTTAGATTTTATAAAAATAATTTACACTAAAATTTTTATTTTAAACTTTCCCTATATCTTGTAAATTCATAGTCTAGCCGGATGATTTTTTCACTTCACTACCATTTATGGACGTGATTGAAAAAATTTCAGCTGTGTGACCCTTGAAAGTTTAGCGCCTTGTTTTGATTGTAATAATATACAAGTTTCAAAGAAATTTCAACCCCTGTGGCTTAGCGCTTCTATTTGATTATAATAATAATCAAAGAAATTTCAAAGAATTTGCATGATCACTTCCTTTTATATTATCGGTGACAATTTTTTTTTTTTTTTGAAATGAAGAGAATTTTTGCAGGTGGATATGAGAAGAGAATAATGGTTTATTATGTATCTTGGCGGCATTCTCGCCAAGTTCAGCAATTACAGTCTTATTCTCCCTTAACACTTGTTAGACAGGGCCTCTGCTATTTCACATAGGTTAGGGCCTTGCCTTGTCTACCTGCAACCCTGGTGCCGGCACTCTGAAGAGTGGGCTGTAAGTATAGTGCCAGCACTCTGCAGGATGGGTGGGGATGTTACAGATAAGAGGGTCATTTGAAGTGTGATAACCATGCATTTCTGGCAAGACAGTTATTGGATGAATAATGTTGAGTAGGTTTTCTCCTTTGCATCTCCTATCTTGTTTATATATATATATATATATATATATATATATATATATATATATATATATATATATATATATATATATATATATATATATATATATATATATATATATATATATATATATATACGTATATATATATTAGAGAGAGATCGCAGTCAGCAGGACTCGATCCCACTACAGGGAGACGGGCTAGGTTCTCGAGTGACGCTCTTATCCACTTAGCCACAAATGCCTCAAAAGCTGGACAGCCTGGTTCACAAGTGTGTTTCTGAGTGGTACATTTATATAAAAATCGCTTGAGGTCAGAATATGCAGGAAGAGATTGAAATAGCTTGAGTTCATGCTTGAGGCTAACTGATATGCCCGGGCTGAGAAGAAGCATGGCTTGTGAACCAGGCTGCCCAGCTTTTGAGGCATTTGTGGCTGAGTGGATAAGAGTGGCATCGGGTCCTGCTGACTGTTTCTGTGTGGTGCATTGATATATATGTATTGTAAATGCTCTATAAGCAGGATATCAGTTGATACACTGCGAATGATATCACATGAATGACAGCATGAATGCTGTATCTGGAATACTTCATGCAGCTGCCCTCAGGAAGAGTATTTAAGATGCTGCCTGCAGGCATTTCCCCTCTGGCTCGTAATACTCCCTCTGAAAAATAAATTGTGGGAATGTTAGAATTTTTTTTTTTATCTAAGAATATTTTCATAGTTATTTCTGCTTTATCTCTTAATTTTTATCACCACACTTGGTCATTATTAATGATATAATGATTACATTTCACCTCGAAATATTAATCGTGGAAATACCAAACCTCTTGTTACGCATATTCCAGAAAATGTTTGTACATTTACTTTTACATCATAAATTTAAAATTTAATTAAAGTTATTCTTGAATCATGAAACAGATGTTCACACAATTCTTTTTTTTTCCCTCGTTTAATCTTGACGCTTTTCTTTATCGGCCAACTTCTGTTCCCCCTTCCTTTTTTCCCCTCTCCTTCTCCTTCTCTCCTCCACGCCATCTTGCTGAGGCTTCAAGGAGAAATCCCCAAGATTTAACTCTTCCATTTGGGAAGGCTTTCACTAGGCATGAGGGTAATTTAAAGCTTGCAGAAAGAGTACAGTGCTAACCACCACCTCCATAAGGCTGGGATTCTCTTCCCAGGAGCAAACATACACCAGTCTTAGCGAGCCTGGCAAATGGTGCAGGTCGGAACAAATCCCACTTTAATTTATAGTGATCCTTATCATCTGTGATCGTTAAGACGGAATTGCCGCACGTTGCAGCTACGTTAAAGAGAACGTTTTTGCGATGCTATCTTTGGGCGAAACAAAGGGTGGTCCGGGAGGCCCTGGGTCTCTTCGGCCTCGTTTCATTTAGAGGTTTCGGGGTATACGGTTTCACCGCTTCCAGGTTTTCTACCAACCTCATCGTCTTTCACCTCCCACGATCTTTCTAATTATGGTCCACGCGAGCTCTCCTTCCGTCATGGTCCATGCGCTCTCTCTCCCATTATGGTCCACGCACTCTCTCCCCCCCGCACACACACATACGTATATATACACATTTTTCTCTCCTTTCTTCCACACAAACATACATTCACTTAAGGCCACTTGATATAGACGAATAAGGCTATGAGAGGCCTCTGGGAAATAATACAGGATTGTGCTTGGAATATCTAGTGAAATTAAGCAAATAAAGTCCCAGTTTTTAAGATAGGGACAGACAGGTAGTACAGACCAGTAATTGTGATATGCATACTAAAAGTAATGTGTACAAGGTATACAGGCCTAGCTGATATCAGTGACATACTACTATATAGAAAGCCCCTTGTTATGCAGATCATTTTGGCAATTTAGTTCAGTTTTGTCCCAGGATGCGACCCACACCAGTCGACTAACACCCAGTTACCCATTATTACTGATGGGAGAACATGGACAACCGGTGTAAGGAAACACGCCCAATGTTTCCACCCCTTCGCCGGGAATCGAACCCGGACCCTCACCGTGTGAAGAGACAGCTTTTGCCACCAGGCCACGGGGCACCATAAACAACAACAGGCACTGAGTTTGATATGGTAAATCCTGTCTCTCAAATCTGCTCGATTCTATGTCAGGGTAACAGAAGTGAGACGAAAGAAAGAGAAATATAGGTAGATTGCAAATTCTTAATTACCGAGAACGCATTTGACAAGGTATCGCACAAGAACTTGGGCCGAAAACTACAGAAGGCAGGAACAACGGAGATAATACTAAAATGGATCAAAGAATACGTAAAGGAAAGGAGACAGTGAGTGTGTGGAAAGAGTCATCTGAGTGGGAAATTGTGATAATTGGAGTCCACAATGCCAATGAAATAACCAGTTCTGATTTTGGTGTATGTGAACTACATACCAGAAGAGATAGTTTGATATATCCACGTTTCCAGATGTAAATTTAAAAAGGGAATGAAAATTGAAGAGAATAAAGAAATACTACAACTGGACCTGCAGAACTGCAAGATTAGTCAGACAAATGATTATTGAATCGCAATCCCAGCTAATACATAATTATGAAAATTAGTGTATAGGAAAGACAGCTGGAAAATGAATATTAGCTCCGGAAACCGAGACTACAAGTTTCACCGTAGAAAAGCACAGAGGAATGATCACAAAAAGTGTCTCCGCCTGATGAGCACATTACCGCTATATGACAAATCTAAAACGAGATTTTCAGAAATCCGGGCAAAAAGTTATTCGACATATTTATATATGACATATTTAATGTCAGATTCTTCTTTTGTTCACCTATACTCACCTATATGTGGTTGCAGGGGTCGAATCACAGCTTCTGCATGACATATAATGTGTTGGTTAAATCATGAACCCTCACAAGTGAATAAATGTTAAATATATGGAGAAAGTGCAGAAGTTTGCTTTGAGACAAGTCTAGGAGTTAAAAGAAATAAACTAAAGAAAGTGAAAGAATCATTCCTGGTGACTTTAAAGGCTAGAAGGATCAATTTAACCATAACTTGCAAAACACTGAGGAGCTGGTAGGGTGGACAGTGATACACTCTTTAAAAGGGGAGGAACGGTTGCAAGAGGCCACAGTTGGAGGTTAAATACACAAAGAGGAGGTAGAGACAGTTCCTTCATAGCTTCAAGTATAGGTATTTTGGTGTTCCATGAGACTAGTAGCGCCCAGTGAAGAGGAAGGACCAGGAGCTGCTACTCGACCTCTTCATCTATAAATAAGCAAGTATATATGAGTACATGATCTCCCCACATACACATCATGATCTCCCCACATACACATCATGATCTCCCCACATACACATCATGATCTCCCCAAATACACATCATGATCTCCCCACATACACATCATGATCTCCCCACATACACATCATGATCTTCACACATACACATCATGATCTTCCCACATACACATCATGATCTCCCCACATACACATCATGATCTCCCCACATACACATCATGATCTCCCCACATACACATCATGATCTCCCCATATACACATCATGATCTCCCCACATACACATCATGATCTCCCCACATACACATCATGATCTCCCTACATACACATCATGATCTCTCCACATACACATCATGATCTCCCCACATACACATCATGATCTCCCCACATACACATCATGATTTCCCCACATACACATCATGATCTCCCCACATACACATCATGATCTCCCCACATACACATCATGATCTCTCCACATACACATCATGATCTCCCCACATACACATCATGATCTCCCCACATACACATCATGATCTCCCCACATACACATCATGATCTCCCCACATACACATCATGATCTCCCCACATACACATCATGATATCCCCACATACACATCATAATCTCCCCACATACACATCATGATCTCCCCACATACACATCATGATCTCCCCACATACACATCATGATCTCCCCACATACATATCATGATCTCCCCACATACACATCATGATCTCCCCACAAATACATACACTAACTCAGAATTATAATCTATTTTTCAATATCAATCATTTGTTCACATTATCTCAGCTATTTCTTCTTCACTCTGCCCCAGTAATGTCCTCCATACCCTTCAGGAAGGTGGCTACCTTGATGCTGATGAGGGGATCTTGGTCTGTGGAATCGGAGCTACCCTCCAGTTCCTCGCATCAGACCTGATCCGATTACCCATGAAGTTACGTATCCCTCTAATTACCCAACTGTGTATCTTCGGCATGACTTAAAAATTGATCTCTCATCTCTACCTAAACATGTATCTCATCACTACACAAGAGTGTGTGTATGTGTGTGCATTTCACACTACCCACCTATACATCTCTCATCTCTATGAATCTCTCACTAACATAACCAAGCATTTCAAATTCGACCCTAATCTCTCATCCCAAGCAACGTATCTGACAAAACATCGAAGCCATGCATTTCTTATATTTACACCGCTGTCTCCCACTAGCCCCTAGCAGTGTATTTTCCACACTACACAGCACTGTATCCCCTACACGACTCTATGTATCCTCAAATGTACCCTATCAACCTTCCCCTTTAGCAGAGTATTTCCCCTCTTGTGGTAAACCTGACCACCGTCAAGGATTAACCACCTCGCCTTATTTGCACCTTCACACCCGCTGATGGCCAGATAAGACCCCAAAGAGATGCAGAAGAGCGAAGACGACGCTCAGGCGCGAAGCTGGAACGAATTGGGGGGTCCTTGGTTCCTCTTCCGAGGACTAGATAATAAAGGGGAACCACTAAAGCCTTATTTGCATCTGGTGATGATGGGGGCGATAAGAATTCTCTGGGATCTTGGGAGCTTGAAGACAGCAGCTGTCTGCCTCAAGAGGCAGCTTAACACGTGGGATTATAAGTATTCGCTGATGAAACTGCGGAATCAACTGCTTAGGCCCCATTTGCATTTTTACAACTGTTGATAAGAGGGATGATCATCAAGGAGGCTGCTGAAGAAGACGAAGGGCCATCTTGGAAGAGGGTAGGCAAGACGGTGGGTTTCCTCAGAGGCGTGTGGTTGAGGTACTCTCACTGCCTCATCAGTGGAGACACTCTTGGAGTGGTTGAGAACAACTCTCCCGGTGTTGTGTGCGTGGGAAAATTTTGTTGTCAAGGTTATATCCTTCATCTTCGATGAATATTTTTTAGTTGGTCAGTAACTAACCTGGAACTGGGGGGGGAAAACAGGTGTGTGTAATTATGTCTTTGTGCATGTGTAAGTTTGTCTGTGTATGTGTACACAGTTATATGAAATAGTGTGAGTTGAACTTCAGTTCTTAGAGCCTATTTCTCAAATTTAATAAACTTGAGTGCTTGATTCCTTACTTTATTTTACTTAATTTTGTATCCATGCATGAACTTTGCATCTACTGCTTTTAATGTGCCCAAATCTTTTCATTTTTTCACAACTCTTACTCTAAAGAGTTCTTTCTACTATTCTTGTGACTCAGTATCGTTCATCGGCGTTCACTCTTTCTGTTCAGTCTGTGCCAATCAGTAACATACCTGTTCTACATTTGCAAACACTCTGAGACATTCTACTATCCTTTCAGCCATGTCTGAGGTCAGATTTTCTTAATGGCTGCTCGATGAACCAATTTGCTACTGCTAGACTTACATAGCTGCCTTCAAGAGGGAGCTGGACAGATATTTAAAGTCGGTGCCGGATCAGCCGGGCTGTGGTTCGTACAGTAACAGCCTGATTGATCAGGCCCTGATCCACCGGAAAGCTTGGCTGATATCACTTGTATGTAACTTTGTCGAGAATACTGAGTATTTTGAACATCCAGCGATGTGAAGTTCAGCTCCTTTAGTCTATCTTCGCCTCTCGTGTCTTTCAGCTCTCTGGGTCTAGTTTGGTGGAAAATAGCTTTCTTTTTGTAAGTCAGGGTATTTAATGAAGTGCGGGCTCAACGCTGGAGCTGAGTACTAGAGGACTAGTCTAATACAAGGCGTGTAGTATATTTTGATTGACTCTTGTTTAGACTGAAGACAGTATTCTATACGTTTTCCAGTCGTATAAATTAACGCTGATGTTATCTGATTTGTGTATACCTAGTGGATTTTTTTTGTGTATAACTGAGGAGATTTTGTTCATGCCTCAAGTATACGTATATTTCATGAAATGAGTCAGTGTATACCTCAGGGGATAAGTTTGTGTATACCTCAGGAGAAAGATTTGTGTATTCCTTATGAGATACGCTTGTGCAGCTCTGGTATGTATATTCATACATCTGAAGATTACTGTTTATATTCCCTAGAAGACTGGTATGTGTATACTCGTTAATAGCCATGTCATCATTAACGAGTTACAGAACAAACAAGTCTTCAACCTGCGTTAGCAATATTACAGATCATTGTTTAATCTAATGTTTCTAAATCTTGAAGCAGACAAAAACTTAATTTGACTTTCGTTTTATTTGACTTCTTTATTTGACTTCTTTGGTTTATTTGACACCCTTGTCATATATAAATATGACACTGCGAGTTGAAGCCACGAGAATTGCATATTACTCCCAGTCGATTTTTTCGGTAGTCCAAGACGATCGAAACGTCGTTACACGGTTTCTCTTCCAAGTACGAAGTTTTGGTGAATTGTTTCATTCACGGTATTACGACATATTTATGCATTATCAATAATCAAATTTCTTTCGTATCTTCACCTGGTTTCTCCAATGAGTTTTGTGCCAAAGTTATTGTAAATGTTAAGTGTATTTTGTGATATAGAATCCATAATTATCAAGTGCCAAACTCACTGGAAAAGGTGAACTTTAAAGTGGTATTAAGATGACACTTCTTGTCATCAAGATCTTCTCAGTGTGGGTTTTTTTTGTTCCATTCCCCAAAATTTATTGTATTTTTAATTTGAAGGAGAGAAAGAGAGAAATTTAGTTTCTACTATACAAGTCCGCTTGTTAATTTTGATGCCTAACACGACGTTATTCGTATAGTTCTTGTTTGAGGAAGTAGCACTGAGAGCAGACGCGGTCGTACCGGTGCACTCAGAGTTTAGAGCCATCAGTGTTTATAATTTGTGATGTTTGCTGTGATGTACACCATTGTGACTCGGGTCCAGGGAGCCAAAGTGCAGCCGGGTCGTTGGACTGTGGACGTGATGCACAACTGTGTTGTACAGTCCCTCTTAACACTGACCCTCTCAGTGTTAGTTTGTTTTAAAAATTATTTACAGTTTTGGACCCTCTATCTTTTACCCCATCCCTAATACCCTCTTCCCTTTCTCCCTCCCGCATCACCTCCATTTACTTTACCTCCTTATCCTACTTCATTTTCTCCACCTCTCCTCTCTTCTCCACCATTCTCTGAGTCTCTCCAACTTACTGACGAACTGCTGACAACAGTAAAAAAAAATCACGTTGGAGAACAAGCTTTTATTGTCAAGTTCTTCAACAACTTGACAAAGTTCAACTCTGAGCGAAACTGTTCCAGCAGAGTCTTGTTCTGCAAAGTGTTTGTTACTGTGACCCTCCTACCGTCTCCTCGTTCTCTCTATATCACAAGCGGTGGGTAAATACCTACGTGATAGTGACTCCAGCCTCACTTCTGGAACAAAACCTTCGAAGCTCCTCTCATAGTTGCTGCAGCCATAGTGGAGTACCTGGCATCCTCTTCCCTTTAGTGAAGCTCCCCAGCTCTGGCCACTCAAGACTCCATGACGCCACTGGAGGGGCTCTTGATCCAAGAGCTTGTTTATTTACATTTGATACCCAGTGTCAACTTTCTTAACGCTCTATGTGATTATTTTTTTATTTAGGTTAAGTCTATAAAACTGCATTTTTGAATACACACACTGTAAAAAAAAAACCAGCAGCGATACGTCTGGCAGAGCGGGAAAAGAGCAAACCTAGGCAACGTTTATATCTGTACGTGTGTCGTGCAATGTGTATGTATGGAGTGTATTTTGACAGATCACATTACCTCGTGAATGGAACCCATCTTTTGTGATGGAATATAACAGGAGACATTGAACTTCTGAACATCTTAGTTCAGGTGGACGCCATACTGGGTCAAATACTTTTGGTAGACGTCCTAAATGAATCAGTATTAACGCCACTGAAGGTTCACACACACACACACACACACACACACTCACACTCACACTCACCCACTCACTCACTCACTCACTCACTCAAGACGTATACAATTCTGAGAGCCATCGACCGGGCAGACAGAGAGACATGCCATTTGAGATTTTAGGAACAGGGACAAGATGGTCACAGATGAAAGCAAGACACCGATGAACCATAGTGATGTAAGAAAGTATAGTAAGTAAATAAGTAACTTTATTCAGGTAGAGGTACACACAAATACAGTTACATAAATTATCATACAGCAGTATATGTGTAGATTACCCAGGATAACCCAAAAAAGTCGAAAGTGACTTATTTCCATTGGGGTCCACTTCGTTAGCCTCTCCAGGTGATTAACAGAGAATAAGCTATGCGAAGAAATAGTAGACGCTCCCTTATTTCACAGTATTAAAAGTAGGCAAAACAAAGATAGGGAGGTTAGAGTCCAGCAGATATCGCTCGTTTTAAGTCGATTGGCTGGGACCAGAGGCTGACTCAACCTGGAAACAGAACTTGACGTGTACATACACGTAGTGGGTAGACTTGTGCAAACGCACAAATTACAAATGACGCACTCGGGCTATCGCTGCTGAGGTAGGCAGCAGTGCCTACCTCAGCGATAGACTCAGCCTAGGCACTGTACCCTCGGTCTATCGCTTGTCTGATCCCCCCCCTCTCTTTTTCTCCCTACCACTTGACGAAAAAAAGGCCTCAAAATTCTTCCCATACCTAGAGTGTGCTTTTAAATTATCTACATGCTTCAAATAATTCATTATTATTTAACTATAGACAAAGTGGAAACTCTCTCCGATATCCCCAGCCGCCCTGGTCTACTATTAGTCATCCTAACTTATTATCCACGTGTATTTAAACAAACAATTTTAACCTTAAAGTACAACTAATAATAACGACAATTAAATCACATTTACCGGCTCTTATTATTTTTTTATGTTGCGTGTCTTGGAAATTATTGATCCTTTTACCGATTTTGGCACAATTTAGCGGTTATGGTGGTTATGGTGTCCCCCTCCCCACTAGTTTTGCTGGGGTTCTTAACCATTCTGGGGCAGTAATGAACAGTCGCCTAGGTTGGATCGGAGCCGACATTAGCATGATATAAGTGGCACTTGTTCCCCGCATCGTGGAGCATGAAGCGAGGCTGGCACCCAGAAAGCTTACCCTAACGCTACTACTTTGTGTCTAATTAATTATATTTCTAATTAAGCGATTCTAAGAATGACACCTATAATAATATTTCTTGGGTGTGTGTACAAGAGGAAAGGGTAGTGGAAGAGCGACCCAGAGAGCAGTGTAGCATGGTATTAGATGGCAGTGGTTGGTACTGGTGCACCACTGTATACACCCGCCACGGCTTCACCGGGGAAAAACATCTAATTTCGGCTGCTTCAGATAATCTCATCAGGCAATGTTTAGAATGCATGTGAATGAGCTCAGGACTTCAGTTTTCCCCCGACCGCCACCAGGCGAAGATTATCAGAACGGCCGGAGTCGCGGAGTTGCCTGGTACCCCACCCCTCAGCACTCCACGCCCGTAATTACACCCTCACGCCCACTGCCCTCGCCCACACACGTTTCCTGAATCCTGTTCAAAGAAAAACGAATAAACCAGGAGGTACAAGGAGCGAGAAGACAGAATAAGAAGCCGAGGCCCTCAAACAAACTGAGAAATAGCGTCCCACAGCGACACTCCCCCTACAGGCAGGCTACCCTGGACGACATTACGACAGGCATTAAGGACAAAATGACCCGGAATCCGGAGTCGCAAGTCTGCTTAATGGAACGATTTGGACCACTTGCACGGCGAGGGGCGAGTGTGGGGGTAGGTGGGGGGTTCAAGGAGTGGGGAAAGAGGGGTATACGAGAGTGGGGGATGGTGTGAGAAACAGAGGGAGCTGAGAGAGTTGGGGAAGGAAGTGTAAGGGTTGACACTTATACACTCTAAAGAGATCTCGTACATTTGTAAATACTGATAATTTGTATACACTACAAATGAATAAATAGAAGAACGAACGGGGGATCGAACCGTGGCCGCGGTCCTTACAACAAATACACTGTAGTCAAACACAGTAATACTAACGCACACTAATAATCACACACACTAATACTCATGCTCACATACACATACTCACTCATTCTGGATCAGAAGGGAGAAAATGAGGAAAGAAAATGAGTAATGATATTAATAATGAAAAAATGTGAATATATTTCTCATCTGCAAGCATGGATAGGTCATGAATGAAACACATGTGTAGATTTTGAGCACATATTTCTTATTATTTTTAATATTTCACATTTTTAAAAAATCATATGAAAAGTACAATATAATCTAAGAGATTATATATTTTGACTAAAAAAATAATGGATTTTTAGTCAAAATTTTTTAATTATAGTTAGCAGGAAAAACTTTTCAGTGATTCAGTAGGCTTCTTCGACTGAATGAGACACATTTCGCCTACTGTGTATGAGAAATGTGTCTCATTCATTGACTTGTTTCTATTGTGTACCGTTGTTATAGCGAACAGGTCATGCAAAGGCATGACCAACCTTGTAAATAGGTCTGTGGGTTCACCACATCAACGTCTGTCAAGGGCAAGACAGCGACTGTATGAGTGATGGTGACTGTGTTTCCTTTAGTTTGGTCTCCCCCAGCTACCTCCTGGGAGACAGTCGGTGGGTTAAAGCAACGGGGCAGATGAACAAAAAAATAATTGCGTTGACAAATTCAAACTTGATGAAAAGAAGGCAATGGTGACAACGTGTCACTGGCCTGACTTGATCAAGTTCTACACAGTGCGAAACGTTGGCCCAGTGCGAAACGTTGGCAGTACGCTTTTGTTTAAAAATAAAAGCTTATTTTCTTTGAGCAACTTTTTCTTAAAGCTATGAGATTTTATCAATATAGAAAAGAGGCTTCATTATTAAACATCTCCAAATATTTATAATAATGAACATTATATTACATATTAAGTATTATTTCACAAATACATGTTTTTTGACTTGGATATAATTGCCTACAGACCGAAGGAATTCAGATGAGATGTAACTAAACTGTATTTTGAGGGAGATTGATTCAGTAAGGTACGGTAGAAACAGCCTGACCGAAACATACGACACTGATAATCAGAGTCGTTTTTATATACAAAAAAAAAACGTAAACCAAATATTTCCAAAAAAATGCCTTATGTAGGCAACTGGGCATTCGTTAATTTTACCTCCGAGCTACAACCAACAAATTTTTTTTTTCATAATTCAATTTACATTTTTTTTGGCGCCACCTTCAATTATTGCCCTGGAAGTACTACCGTTGATGACTGTAACCACAGAAATTCGGAAATGGTGGAAGGAAAATACAGGAAAGTATTCAAGTCAGTAAAGTTCCTGTGGAGTTCAAAACAATGAGACAGAACCGCATTGCAAAGTATATTAGTACCATTAGTGAGAAAATAATGAGATATAATTAAGAGTAAATATTAAAGACCTACTGGAAAATAACATGCCATAAAAGTGAAGCAGTATCTGCAGGCTGTGAGAGAAGTGTATTATCACCTGCAGGCTGTGGGAGAAGTGTATTATCACCTGCAGGCTGTGGGAGAAGTGTATTATCACCTGCAGGCTGTGGGAGAAGTGTATTATCACCTGCAGGCTGTGGGAGAAGTGTATTATCACCTGCAGGCTGTGGGAAAAGTGTATTACCACCTGCAGGCTGTGGGAGAAGTGTATTATCACCTGCAGGCTGTGGGAGAAGTGTATTATCACCTGCAGGCTGTGGGAGAAGTGTATTATCACCTGCAGGCTGTGGGAGAAGTGTATTATCACCTGCAGGCTGTGGGAGAAGTGAATTATCACCTGCAGGCTGTGGGAGAAGTGAATTATCACTGCAGGCTGTGGGAGAAGTGTATTATCATCTGCAGGCTGTGGGAGAAGTGTATTATCACCTGCAGGCTGTGGGAGAAGTGTATTATCACCTGCAGGCTGTGGGAGAAGTGTATTATCTCCTGCAGACCATGCAATAACCAGATTATCTCCTGCAGACAATGGAATAACCAGATTACTTCCTGCAGACCATGCAATAACCAGATTACTTCCTGCTGACCATGCAATAACCAGATTACTCCCTTCTGACCATGCAATAACCAGATTACTTCCTGCTGACCATGCAATAACCAGATTACTTCCTGCTGACCATGCAATAACCAGATTACTTCCTGCTGACCATGCAATAACCAGATAACTTCCTGCTGACCATGCAATAACCAGATAACTTCCTGCTGACCATGCAATAACCAGATTGTCTCCTGAAGGCCATAAAAGAAGTATTTAAAGCGTCTATAACATTCGATTTGTTTCTAAGTTTGGTACATCTTTTATGAAAGCGTGTTTAAGCGTCTTACAAGACTGGTGCAACTGCTAGTGTTATTGAGCTTCGTCAGTTAGTTGAAAGTTGAAAGGAAAAAAACTAGGAAAAATTTAATGATCTTAAGTTTCGTGTTTCAAGCACGTTTGCGTGTGAGGCCACTCTTATATGTTGGTAAAAACTGGTGGGTATCGGGAGAATTTAGTGACCTGCAGTAAACATACGTAGGTAATGTGATGTGTTTGTGTTTTTATGTTTTAGGAGTTTGATGTAGTAAACACACACATGCTCACACATACACACACACACACACACACACACACTGCTCACACACACACATACACTGCTCACACACACACTACACACACACATACACTTCTCACACACACACACACACACACACACACACACACTACACACACTACACACACACACACACACACTACACACACACACACACACACACACACACACTACACACACACACACACACACACACACACACACACACACACACTACACACACACACACTACACACACACACACACACACACACACCACACACACACTACACACACTACACACACACACACACACACACACACACACACACACACACACACACACACACACACACACTACACACACACACACACACACACTACACAACACACACTACACACACACACACACACACACACACACACACACACACACACATACACACACACACACACTACCAGCTGTTGCTTGTCTCTTGCACTTCCACCTGCTCTCTCTCTCTCTCTCTCTCTCTCTCTCTCTCTCTCTCTCTCTCTCTCCCTCTCTTCCTCCCTCTCCTTGAACTGCTCTGTTTACCCTGCCTGCCGCCGCCCTCTTCCTGCTTCTTCCTATACTTCTCCTCTTTCCACTTCCCTCAACTTTATTTGCCCTACTGCTCCTTCTTTCCCTTCCACCTCCTCTTTCTCTTTCATTTTCTTACCACTCCCTCTTCCAACTACTCTCAATCTTTCTACTTTCCCATCCACTTTGTTGCTTGTTCCACCATCTCCTCCTCCTCCTTCCCTTTATCTTTTTACTCCTTCCACAACCTTCACCTTCTCTTCCTTCCTTCACTTCTTCCTTTTCCTTTCACCTCTTCCTTCCTTCACCTTTTCCTTTCACCTCCTCCTTCCTTCACCTTTTCCTTTCACCTCCTCCTTCCTTCACCTCTCTCTTCCTTCGCCTCTCCCTTCCTTTGCCTCTTCCTTCACCTCTCCCTTCCTTCACCTCTCCCTTCCTTCACCTCTCCCTTCCTTCACCTCTCCTTTCTTCGCCTCTCTCTTCCTTCACTTTTCCTTCCCCTACTGCTTTCTCTACATCTCCAGTTATTTTTCCCTTTGTTCCTCTCTTTCCTTCTCCTACTACTCACCACCTACCCTCTTCTCATCTTCGCCTCCGCCGCCTCTTCCGCTTTCCCTCTCGCCAACCCCCCTCCCTTCTTCCCTCCTCTCCATTCCCACTCACTTCCTTCCGCTTCCCTCCCCTCCTTCCCTCCTCTCCCTCTGCCCTCCTTCCCTCGGGGTCCAGGGGGTCGATAGCAGCGAGGAGTGGAAGGACCCGGTCGCTGGACCCCCGTAATTGCGTTTCAGGCTCGTGATTGCTGACTCCAAGACTTTCTTCCCTGACATCCATTTCAGTCCTCCTTTGACCTTTTTTTTCCCTGCCCTTGTGGGCAGGCGGGGTGAATGATGCGCCGCACGATCTGAATTTATTTGTGTACTTGCTTGTGGTTGCAGAGGTTGATTCTCAGTTCCTGGCCCCTGTTTCTTAACTTGTCTGTGATTTTACTCCTTCATAGTCTTGCGGGCAATGTTATATATATTCTTAAAATTATGTACGGAGTCTGCCTCCGCTATTTCTTAGCTTAGGTCATTCCATTTCCTGACCAGCCAGAGGTTGCAGAAATTCTTCCTGACACTTCTGTGATTCGTCCGTATTTTCAGTCTCCAGTCGTTCTAACTTGTTCTCGTTCTCCACTTCTTGAACAGTATATATCTGTCGATCTCATATATATATGTCATTTTCATGTGTTTCCTGGTTATTCTATCCTCTAGTGTCGTCAGGTTCACTTCCTTCAACCTTTCCTCATAGGTCATTCCACTGAGATTTGGAAATAGTTTCTCTTCATTACTGTGCACTTTCTTTAATTTCTTAATATGATTTATAAAGTGAGGGTTGCATGCTGATGCTGCATACTCAAAGATAGGCCTGATATATGTCGTACATAGGGTCTTGCATGACTCTTCGTTGAGATAACTAAAAGTTACTCTGAGATTTCTCAAACAAGCAATCAGTTGACGTGTACCTTTTGCGATATGATCGGCACTCTGCTCACCCGTCTAGGTCATTCTTCTTGAGTGAGATTTGCAGAATTTGTCCCCTGAATCTAGATTTAGTTTTTAGTTTCCTTACCCTTTCCCCGTTTTCTCTAACCCTGAATTTACTGGAGTTGTCTCGAAGTAGCCGCTTGTGTGATAAATCTCGCGTGTGTCCAGGTCCCTTTGTAGCCTTTCCTTGTACCCATCGGTTTGTATTCCGCCAATTAATTTTAATTCATATGTAAACAGGCATTCGTCTAACACTCTGGCATGTTATTCACATAAACCAAAAACAGTACTGCTTCACGAAATTGTAATAACGTGATTGAAAACAAATCACGGTGGGGATAGAACCCATGGCAAGTGATGAATAAAACTCACAGGCCAGCTGGTCAAGTGGTTAACGCACTGAACTGAGTTTTAGGACCAGCTTATCAGGAGTTTAAGCCCCACAGGTTCCGTCATTGAAGAGTACTGGTCCTAATATCAATCCTTGCGGAACACCACTTGTTACACTTTCCCTTTCTACCATTTCTTCTCGGACAATGATTCTGTCTCCATCCCGTAGGGAACTGAGCCGTAGTTTCACTTATCCAGGTGACGAAGAGATTGTCAAAGAATCCGTTTAATGGATACTGTGTTGGTTCTAATTTGCCACAGTCATGTCTAAGTTCTTAATGTAATTTCAGCCTCTCCAGATGATGGCTGGTATTTTGATACCATTTAGTCTACAGTAGGTTAAGACATACCGTGTGTGTGTGTGTGTAAAGGGAGGGAGGGGAAAGGGAGGAGAGGGGATGAGGGGTTAATTGAGGATGAATATACTAAAGCCCTTGAGAAATTGCGGAAAAAAAGTAGGCAGGTCACAAGGAAAGGAGGAGAAGACGGGGAATATGAGAACTCCATTACGGAGACCACAAGTGGAAGATAAGAGCAAATGAGGACAACTAACAGACAAGGGAGGTGATGGAGTGATATAGGAAGAAGCCCTATTCCAGCGAGGGAATGTAATATATATATATATATATATATATATATATATATATATATATATATATATATATATATATATATATATATATATATATTGTATGCTCAATAATAACCCACATGGAAATAGAAACGTGAAAGGTTAATTGCTCAGTATATTCCGATCCCCTTCTGGGATCCTCTTCAGCAGATACATAAGTAAAAGGAGAACATGAATATATAGGGAAGGTTGTATATATCTATGGGTGTATATTGGGACTTCTCTAGCTATTCAGATGTCGGACTGGAACCGAGAATGCAAAGGGTATTTAGCTCTGCTACGCAGTGGTATCAGTGGTCCATGTCTCCTTGTTTAACATTTTTCCTATGATCAGCAGCACCGCCTTCTTGACGTCTATAACACTGAAATGGATATAGGTGTCAGCCAGAATAGATAAGCCTTTATGGTGCCTCACCAGCAGTCTTCCATTCTTCCGGGGATTTATTATGATACCATCAAGGCAGTTAGCAGGATTACTGAGATTCAGGGACGCTAGGGACAGAGACTCTCTCAGCCGGTAATTCTGCTAAAGCATGACTCTTCTTGAATAAATAAGCACATATGCTAGCGCACATTCACGCACGCAATAAATAAATAATAAAATATATATATATATATATATATATATATATATATATATATATATATATATATATATATATATATATATATATATATATATGGCTGAGTGGAGATGGTACTGTGTACTTGGAAACAGAGTATGCAGGTTCGACTTCTGCTACGAACTGAAATATAATGTTTGCTAAAAGTTCGCCCTTTTGCGAATTGTGTGTGTATATATAATCTGTATTATTATTATGATGTTAAGACGACGCATACTCTGGTTCACTGTGACCTGCACAACAAAGGTATTTCAGCTATCCTACTTTTCCCTGAACTTAATTACCTTTCATTCACAGGTTTAGCGCTTCCCTATGAATGAAATTATTATATTTCTTATCATTATCAAGTTCGCCCATTCATGTCGCTGCCTGAGCGTTCAATCATTTATTTTAACCTTTCCAAGTATTTTAATTTATAAAATATGCTCGTCTCTACTTGTACTTTGTCTTAGTATTTAAGGCAATTTAAAAAAATCGTTAATTTACATATTTCTCAATCTCCCAGTCACAGTTACTAATGTGCAAGTTGATTGTTTTACCATATTGTATTACGACTACTACTACAACTAATATTACTTGTACTACTACAACTAATATTACTACTACAACTATTACTACTACAACTAATACTACTACTACTACCACTAGTATTACACCTCACTCTGAGACCAATATATACACTCTGTGTCCATGTATTGTTTGTAACGGCTTGACAAAGCTCCTGGAGAGCGAAACGTTGCCACAATAAAATGTCACATTAGTTGCACTTGTGTTCTTTTACCTAACATACTCTGTACTCGACTGAAGAAGCCTACTGTTTAGGCAAAACATTTCGAAATAAAGATACATATGATACTTGTCTGACACATCAGTATGAGTGTGTCTTGACACGACGAATGTCTTCAGTAACTCTTGCTAACAGGTGTTTAGCACGGCCTTCTTCCCGAAGCTCGATTGCTAGTGCACTCAGCTTACACACTGAGGTCCGGGGGTCGATAATGGTACGGGTGGAAACATTAGAAAGCGTTTTCCTTATGGCACCTGTTGTCCCTGTTCAACTTTCAGTAAAATAGGCATTGCATCCTGGGGACAAAATTGACCTAATTTGCCCGAAATTCTCTGCATAACAAGGGGCTTTCTATATAATATGTCACTGATGTCAGCTAGGCCTGTATACCATGCACATGTACTTTTAGAAATTAATATTATTATTAGTGGGCCCAGCTCACCTGTGACCTCATCTCCAAGCTGCTACACCTCACCTTCTTCTATACAAGCTCTCTGGCCAACTGCTTCTGCTTTAGGTTAAGAGACATTTTATCTCTCTCCACTTTGTCTGCTTCGTCTGCCACCAGGTGCTGATGTCTCCAGAAGTGTGATTTATCTCTATATTCGACTGACGAAGCCTGCAGCGCAGGCGAAACGTTTTGACAATATAGTTTAGTGCTGTACATACTTTGCTTATCAAGCCTTTGTTGGGATAACGTTTCGTATTGTTTAGAGCTTTATTCAAGTCATACCATGATAAAGCTCCACACAGAGCCAGGCGTTGCCTCAATAGCTTGTTCTGATGCTGTTGAAGGAATCCTTGATGCTGGTGAAGGGATCCTGATCCAAACAATTGGGCATACCTTCCCTTCCTTGAGTTGAAAGTGATTGCGTCTCATTCCCCAGGCACTGTATTACCTCAATGGGTTCAGCGCGCCCCATTCAAAGTAATAATAATTGTTCTTCAAGGCGTGTTTTCTTCGTTGAACGCTAGCACATTAAGAACGTCAACAACACTTGTGTTTAGTTCACAGTTATTACATGTATTTTTGTCTTCACGAAATCCCTTTCTGAAATCCACAGCTAAACTGAAGACTCTCCAACATTTTAAGATAGGTCTATTGTGACTTTGTAAATGGTCCAAGTCTGACCAAAACAACGTCGTGAGCTCCTCCTATTTGTGGGGTATTTGTGTATGGATCTATTGTTGGCAGTTTTTTCCCGTTTTTATGTAGTGTAGTTAACAACCATCCTTGCACGTCTCCAGGATTGTCTCCCACTCCAGTAGCTGTTGGTCTACGGAAATCCGAATTATCATTATCACAGTTTTTTTCCCCCTGTTTTCTAATCCTTCGCCCTCCCTCCTCTCGCTGTTTTTATTTGTACTCTAACTCGAATTGCTCTTTTTATGTAAATCTTCTGTTTTGGGTTATTTATTGCCTTCAATATTTGCAGGTGAGGACTCTTAAGATATTCTGGTGTCCGGGTTATAATAAAATCTTCTGTTAGCTTCCTGACCTCTATACTTTTTACCTTGGTGTGAAAATGGACGTTGAAAATTTCACTATACACTATACGCTATTGTCAGGGAAAAAAAAAACTGGAATATAGGTTAAGATACGTTAGCCTTATCAAACATAACCCAACTGAGATTAACAAATATTAAGAATTACATGGTTTCAAGCATACAGCAATGTGCGAAGGGCAATTTGATACTGACTACCGTGAGGAATTAAGACACATGTGCAACACCTAGATATTTTATTTGAAGGCGTTTCGCCAACCAGTGGCTTTATCGGTTCAATTCAGAGATGATATACAAAGACAGTAGATGACGAGGTAATCAGTCTCTGTGGATGTCTTCATTTATCATCTCTACTGAATCGAAAGAGTCACTGGTTGGCGAAGCGTCCTCAGTTAAAGATACCCAGGTGTTGCACATGTGCCTAATTCCTAATACTGTCGGTATTGAATTCCATTATTGCAGTGATTCTGGTACCCTGAGTAAAGAACAAGTCGTTCTGTAATATTCTCTGCTGGGGTATTGTGAAGGGAAAGCCAGGATCATGGTGGGCTCAACACACGGGGCCAGGAGCTGTTACTCGACCCCTGTAACCACAAACAAATGTGAACACGAGCAACAACCTGTACAGGACTCAACAGGACGAGGCTGTCTGCCTCGCGTCCACAACACTCGTCACTGAGAGACTTGTCACTGGAGACAGAGGATAGGAACACTTACTTCGCCCATGGACCCGTTCTCGCTGGGTATCCTGAAGCGCTGTGCAGCTTGTGGCTTCCTGTTGCGAACCTGGTGAAGGGCTCTTTATTCAAGGGAATAGAGGGGGTTGAGAAATGGTATGGTGATACCGACAAGATGTTGAAAAAGACTTACGGTGGCTTATCTGACTAAGACCCGCGTCAGGAAACACTTGTCCTGTTTCCTGACAAACCTTACCTGACCTAACCTACAGTTCAGGACATTTATTATAGGATATAATGTTGACTCAAACATGATTGCTTCTCCCAGTATAATGCAATATAATGCGATCCTTTATTTGTTAATAAAGGATCGCATTATATTGCATTTGTCTCTGTTGCCATCGTGACCGTATATTATATCGACACAGATTTAGTACCTCCACTTAATTATAAAATTGTGACCCACATATAACATGTCCTGGGCTGCGGCCTTGCCAGTTTAAGCCTGAGCTATCTGTAGAGACCTTGGTGACATTTTAGAACTGTGTTTTTTGAAGCTTTAATCTCGTGTCGCTCGATCAGCACAACTAGTGGCTGAGGTCTGATCCTCACTCCGTTGTTAATCGTGGCTCTGACCATTTTACTGTCTACTGGCCAGTTCCGGTATATTCTCCTTAAAAATTGGGGTCGGAGCAAGCTACTCCTCGTCCCTTTTTACCGGCCACTTACGCCACTATCTTCTAAATGATTTCCATTCCTATTTGCTATTATCTAAAGTCACTTTCTGCTTTCTGTTTGCTAACCACTTGTCACTTTCCTCTAAAAGAAAAACTAAAATACCTGTTTGATGACTACTTCCTTTCTGCTACAAAAAAATCCTATTTGCTGTCATCTGGAGACACTTTCCGGTTTCTTGTCACTTTCCTCATAAAACAGGAACTACCATTCCTCTCTGTTGGCTACTTTCGTTACTTTCTCAAAAAAACAGGGCTTTGTGCCAACTCGCTTTCCTGCCTGTCTGCTGGTGTGGTTACTTAGCTTAATGAAGCTGACAGCTGCCGAGGAAGCTGCCAACAACAAGGCCAAGTGAAAACACCTGCACAAGCGCTATCAACATGCCGAAAAACAAACGAAGAGGAGAGAATCACCTGAGGATTAATTAGGAATACCGACCATCCGTGAAGGAGATGTCTACTACATTTTAAACCCGACGTTCGAAATAAACGACTTTTTAAACTCTGTTTAAAGTGCATCAACAGCGTTTTAATCGGAAGTCTTTAACGACCCTATAAACCAAAGGTTAAATTGCATTAACCACGTTTTGAACTTAATATCAATTAAACCCATCGACATCATTTTAAACCCAAGGCTAAGTGCATCTACTAGGGCTGTTGTAAACCTGAGATAAAGCGCATTAACTAACTAATAAACCCAAGAATAATTCCATCATTGACCTTATAGGTCGGTCGGTTGGTTAATGGGGTTTAAAACCGATCGACTACACTTGGTTCATTAAGGGTGAACGGTAACCTTCTCACCACCAGACAAGAATATTTTAATCCCTGAAAAATAGATACCTGCCTAGTATGGGCCAGTAGGCCTACTGCAGTGTTCCTCCCTCCTTATGTTTTCAGCATATATACACTGAGAGATATACACATCTAGATGTATATATCAACGACCTAATGAAGTTGAGGTTAAAAACATTAATGACCTTAGTAAGATTTGGTTAATTTTCTTCGTGTTCTCATACAATAATGAAGAAAATATAATTATAAAATCCACAAATACAAAATTATATGAATTATATGTGAGTAAAATATAAGATGGCGGTAGAGGGGAGACTAAAGGAAAAGTGAGGAAAGACGAGGGGAAACTCTAGAGGCTGTTGGGGAAAAGTCGATGGAGTCAGACTGGAGGGTCGGCTTCTGGCAGCGGATCGAAGAGTGCAAATGATGGGTGCTGAGAAGGGATGAGGGGAGTGGGTATAGAGGGGCGTGAGAGGGGCGGGAAAGGGGCAAGAGGGGATGAAAAAGAACTGATCTGGCGCGAGAGAGAGAAGCCTCAGATCAGAGGGGGCGATAGGCCGCGGGAAGAAGGGAAAGGAGGCATCCCTCTCCCCTTCCGTCCCCCTTCTCTCTCTCTCCCCTCTCTCTGTCTTTACAAAATGGAGTGTAAGAAAGTAGAGATGAAGAGAAAATTAGAGAGGAGACTGGATGTTTGGGTGGTTTACTGAAGGAGTCGTGTAGTGAGTTGCTTTGAAAGGGCTGTTGTGGAGGTGGTGTTGTGGGGGTGATGTGGGCGTTATGTTCTGGGGTGATGTTGTGAGGGATTGTATTGTGAGGTGCTGTTGCAAGGTTGGTGTTGTGGGGTGGCGTTGTGGGGGATAGTGTTGTGGGGGTGGTTTTTTTTGGGGGGAGGTGGTGTGGGGTGGTGTAAGGGTGGTGTTATGGAATGCTGTTGTGGGGGTGTTGTGGAGCGGTGTTGTAGGGTGGTGTTGTAAGGGGGGGAGTTCTGTGAGGTGGTGTTGTATAAGGATATTGTTGTGGGGATGGTGTCAATGGGTTATGGTGCCAGATGAAGACTTGATCTGGAGATGATGCTGGAGGTGTCATAATGTCATCTGGCGCTTGTGTCTTGTGGTTGTGACACCATGCCAACATGATAGATGTTGGCACTGGCACTTCGCTGGTGGGTGGTGGTTAGTAGTGGTGGAGATGGGGGGGGGTTGCGGTTGTGGTAGTAGTGGTGGGAGTGAATTGTGATGGTGGTCGCGGGTTGTATAGAAGTTGTTGCCGGTCCATCACCTTCCATCCGTGTCCCCTCATACCGGTCCATCACCTTCCATCCGTGTCCCCTTATACCGATCCATCACCTTCCATCCGTGTCCCCTCATACCGGTCCATCACCTTCCATCCGTCTCCCATTATACCGATCCATCACCTTCCATCCGTGTCCCCCTATACCGGTCCATCACCTTCCATCCGTGTCCCCTCATACCGGTCCATCACCTTCCATCCGTGTCCCCCTATACCGGTCCATTACCTTCCATCCGTGTCCCCTCATACCGGTCCATCACCTTCCATCCGTGTCCCCTCATACCGGTCCATCAAACCATTTAAATATAGGAATAGCTAAAATTAATGGAAAATATAAAAGAGAACCTCATAGAATCCATTATTCCAAAATATGAAATTTTAAAATTATGCAAATTGTTGATATATGACAGAATTGTTATTTATGTCTAAAAACGACAAAAAATGCTCGACGTTTCCCTAACTTATTATACTGTGGTGAATATTTATTGAGTGTGGCAAATATAAAAATATTGATAGGGAGAAATATTATATAAAATAACTTTTTACGCAAATATCATGCTAGTCATCTGTCAGCGATCTGTTGTGATCGTTCACTGTGTGTGTGTGTGTGTGTGTGCACTGCACCCTTGGTCTTCCATTGCCTTCACAGAGCACACCCTCGCCTGGTCTAGGACCAGGTTTTTCCTAACTCATCTAGGACCAGTTAGGAACACTCTGCCATTCACAGTAACAAATATAATATCAATAATAATAACAGCAACAATACCAATAATAACAGAAACAATAATATAATCATACTAATAGTAATAATCAATTCTATGTATTATTTGAAGTATTCTGGAATTTTGTCTCTTCATTGACTCATGCGAGTCTGGGCTCTGAGAATAAGTATAAGCTTGAGAAAGTTGAGTGGGCGAGAAAGCTTGAATAGTCAGTAATGATAATTACAAAGTGGTGAATAATCAAGCGAGAATACGAGAGAAAAAAATATAATTTGAGGTTGAAGATAACTGTGATCCACGTACACTGTACTGAGGGACATCCAGGGATATACAATTTGTAATGGGATACACAGTATCAAGGGATATACAATATCAAGGGATGTACAGAATCAAGGAATATACAGTATCAATGGATAAACATCGTTTTCAAGGAACTGCATTACACTGAGGGGGATAAACATTGTATCAAGGTATCTACACTGTGCAAATGGCAGTGGATAATTTTGAGTATATATATATATATATATATATATATATATATATATATATATATATATATATATATATATATGTATATATATACTCAAAAACAAATAAGGCAGACATACACCGGTTAAACATGTATTTATTATTATTAGTTATGAGGGAGGGCCAAACCCGCAGGGGTCATGCAACGCCTGGGGGATGGGGGGCAAGCAGGTCCAATTCGAGGAAATAGTGGATACGTCCATTTCCTTGAATCAAGAGCCCATTGAGGAAATGGAGAGTTGGATGAATGAGAGACACGAGCCATCGCAACCTTTCGTTATAACGATGTTTCGACCATTAAGAACTTTGTGATAACTTGTTAGAGCTCCGCATGAGAGAAGCTTGGTAGAGCTCCGCTTAAGAGAAGCTTGGTAGAGCTCCGCTTAAGAGAAGCTTGGTAGAGCTCCGCTTAAGAGAAGCTTGGTAGAGCTCCGCTTAAGAGAAGCTTGGTAGAGCCCCCTAAGGAAAGCTTGGTAGAGCTCTCCTTGAGCGAGAGAGACTATGTTATGATGTAGACTTGGGCTTTGTTGTATACCATTTCCTACATTTGCTGTGTTGACCTGGAACTGTGAACACACAGAGAAGAAAGTCAGACATAAGAAAAACAGGGGAATACAGACACTGCTGCTAGTGTCTGTTCTGATTTGTAGTCTTTCGCCAGTATCTGCCTACGTGTCGAAGACATACAGACGTAACGAGGTCAAGAACACATGACGTCATGCATACATGACGAGGTCAGGAATACATGAGTTTTTAATACATAACTTTCAAAATAAACCTGGGAATATAATATAGGAAAACAAAGGAAACTGCACATTGGGAAAATACGATAAAATTAGAGATTATGGGGCGTAAATGGGTAAGTGAGAGATGAAGTGTGTGTGTGTAGAGAGAGAGAGGGGAAGCGCTTGAACTTGAGGGGAAAACCTGGCTGAGAGTGTATGAATGGACAGAGGGTGGTGCATGAGGGGTTGTCATGGGTGAGTAGGTTGTGTGTGTGTACTCACCTAATTGTGGTTGCAGGGGTCGAGACTCAGCTCCTGGCCCCGCCTCTTCGCTGTCTGCTACTGGGTCTCTGCTCTCCCTGCTCCATGAGCTTTATCATACCTTGTCTTAAAACTATGTATGGTTCCTGCCTCCACTATATCTTTCTCTAGACTATTCCACTTCCTGACTACTCTGTGGCTGAAGAAATGCTTCCTAACATCCCTTTGACTCATCTGAGTCTTCAGCTTCCAGTTGTGTCCCCTTGTTTCTGTGTTCCCTCTCTGGAACATCCTGTCACTGTCTACCTTGTCAATTCCCCGCAGTATTTTGTATGTCGTTATCATGTCTCCTCTGACCCTTCTTTCCTCCAGTGTTATTAGTCCTATTTCCCTCAACCTTTCTTCATAAGACAGACCCCTGAGTTGTGGAACTAACCTTGTCGCAAACCTTTGCACTTTCTCTAGTTTCTTTACGTGCTTGACCAGGTGTGGGTTCCAGACTGGTGCTGCATATTCTAGTATGGGCCTGATGTGTGTGTGTGTGTGTGTGTGTGAGAGAGAGAGAGAGAGAGAGAGAGAGAGAGAGAGAGAGAGAGAGAGAGAGAGAGAGAGAGAGAGAGAGAGAGAAAGGAGTCTTTGGTGCAAAAGTAATATGCAAAGTTAAATCTTTTTCGCCTTATCCCTCAGGCATTATCAGATGGTAGATGTACAAGTCACTCCTGACTGACCAAAACACTAAGGAGAACCTTACTGCTGCCTGCACGAACGAGACACAGTACAGCAGGGAATGTACTGCTGCCTGCACGAACACAAAATCATAAATTCTAGGAAAAAAACTGCAATGAGAGAAATAAGTCGAGAATTACCTGGGATGCTAGACCCCTCGCCTCTCAGCAACGAGGGGAAGAAGAGCGAGGTGCGCCTGGCAGCACGAGAGAGAGAGAGAGAGAGAGAGAGAGAGAGAGAGAGAGAGAGAGAGAGAGAGAGAGAGAGAGAGAGAGAGAGAGAGAGAGGTGAGGGGAAGGTTCCTGGACCTGGGCAGTTGCTGAAGAAAATGGCGAGGGGGGGAGAGGAGGGAATTCAAGAGGGGAGACGTGAGAGTTGCTCCCGGGGAGGGGATCGGAGATCTGGAGGGATGTGGGGACTAGGGGATGGGTGGGAGGGAGGGGTGGGTGTATTGCGGAAGCTGTGGAGGGAGGAAGGGAGGTAGGTACTGAGCGAGAGGGGAAAGATGGTGGTGTTTATTCTCTTATTCTACCCAGTTTACTCTGCTTTAGAGTAAGTCTTGCGTATTTCCCTTTAATGTGATACCGCTGCGAAGCCATAATAATATAAATTCAATGATGCCTTTTTTTCTGTATAGAATTATGAAATGGATATTGTTATGGTTTGAGATTAAAGGATGAATTAATTACAATGTGTTTTGTCTCCCCCGTTACCTTCACCAAGAATATTTCACCAGTCGTACAGAAAGTTTGTAATTAGCGGATTCCGGCCAACTGGTTTGTTTTAGCAGTGGAATTATTGGAAAAGTTTGCTGTCGCCTGTAATTTTAACTAGCGAAGCCATGGGCGAGCTGGACACCTGCTTAACACTGGGGGAAAATGCATGTACCGGTAAATAAAGAATTTACAGATATGAGCTGATATGCAAAATGGGATAATTGGAGAAGTTGGGTAACTATTTTCACAGCTGTGTCTCGCCGCACTCCAGCCAGTTATATTTGGTGCCGACAATTAATTAATTATGTATCCTTTTTTGTGTGTGGCTTGCTACTGAATACTTGGCAATTAGGGGGTTCTCATGACCAGCATAAGTAATGCTTGGATAAAACCATGTTAGAAGTAACAGCTGAGCTTGAAGCTTGCAGTTGCCTGGGAGTGCTTGCCAGGAGAGATTTTATGTGCATTAAGAAAGTCACCAAACAAAGCCTCGCGTGTGTAAAATTTCATATTGTATCTATACTCTCTCTCTCTCTCTCTCTCTCTCCCTATCTTTTTCCCTCCCTCTGCAATCTCCGACGCTGGGTCACCTGAACAGAGTGGGTGGATTTTGAGCGGTTTGTGCCTAGGGGTAAGGAAATCTTCTCTGGAAGGGGTGCGACTATCCCCACAGTGTACTTGCCTCTCTAAGAACTCGCCAACTCTTTCGGTATAAATTTTGGGGATATTTCCCCATTTCCTTTAGATTTGATGGCACTGCCGATGACACGAAATAAATTATGGTTATGGATTAAGCAATGTTAAGATTACTTTGAATAATTTTACTTGATTTGTGATTGAGGTTTATGTGACGTGAGAGTTCGGAACATTGAAAAAAAAATGTGTCCTAAAATTTCTGTAAACGCAAGTGATATATATTGATATATTCAATAGCATAACCCAAGTACTTGCAGCATCTTTTTTTGTTATTGTTTTTGCTGCTCAATGTGGCTATCGTAACACATTAGCAATATAATATATATAATTCTCCATATATAATTCATATAATTCTCAGCATAAATGATATATTAAAATAATAAATTAATGAAGGTGGCGGCAAGGATAGAAAATATTCAAACAGCAATATATATGCACATATGGGAGTGTATATGTACATAAAACTGTGTAACATTACATACATATATATGTCGTGCCGAATAGGTAAAACTTATGATTTTGGCTTAAATAGCAATGCACTTCTTTCCTAATAAGTCAAGCGAATATTTGTGTATGCAATAATTTCGCTAAAATCATTCTGAACCTAACGAGAAAAATATATTTCATTGTGTTTGTTTGTTATTAAATTATTGTAAACTTATCTAAAATATATTTAGTTGGATTAGGCTAAATTAAATTGCGCTTTTTATAATAAGGTTAGGTAAGTTTTCTAATTTTTTTAAAAATTATTAATTTTTACATTAACATAAATGAAGAAAATATGTCTTTAAACGTATAAGAGAAAATTTTAGAAAAGACTTAATTTTAAATGAATTCTTGCTATTTGACCAGTTTTACCTATTCGGCACGACACACACACACTTTTTATTATATATATATATATATATATATATATATATATATATATATATATATATATATATATATATATATATATATATATATATATATATTTAGCCAGATGGATAAGACAAAGTGAAATTTATAAGAGGTTCTGGTAAGACCCTCGAACACCTTACCTCCACCTTCAGAAGGTGTCTATATTGGGGCCAAAAGCCAGCCTCCAGACCCTGGTTAACTCTCCCGAAGAAAGGTCCGCACAATGAGAGTTTGTTAATGAATTAACTTCTCCTACTTTCAAGAAACTGGAGCAAGAAAAATGCCCTCTAGTTTGGCCCAAGTAAAACGCTTAGCATCATCCAATTAGTGAGTTTGTGCTATACTTCAGTAACTGCCCACCCAAAAACATACCCAACATCAACGCTGTGTCGGGAACTGCCAGCCAAGTAATACATGGCCTGGGTTTTGCACCACTTTGTGTTGAGGGAAGACGTATATTGTAGGTACTCGTGGATACTTTATGTAGGCAAGAGTACCTTGTAGTATGTACTCAAGGGTACTTTTGAGCTGATACCTAAAAATGGACTTTAGATTAAGTACTGAAAATGATTTCAAATTTCATGGTCCAGATTACTTAGTAGTAAATACTCAAGAGGAATTTATAGTATGTACTTTAGGGATTACACTAGTAACTACATTAGTAACTACATCAGTAACTACATTAGTAAGTACATTAGTAGTTACTACAGAGTACTTCATAAGAGATATTTAGAAAGCTTTTATAATTGATACGCCCTTCAAAGGGGGGTCCTTTAATGCTGCTGAAGTTCCCTTGATCCAAGGAACAGAAGCCAAAAATTCCCTTGGATTACATCTCATTACCTCCCATTCACCGGGTGTGACCCCTACATGTTTAGCGCTTCTCTATGATTTCCACATCATCTCCCGTTTCATTTATTGACAGAATGATCTTCTCTCCTGCCTTTTGTTTTGTTTTTATCATTGATGCCTCAGCGCTGTATAACCCCTGTGGTTTAGCGCTTCTATTTGATTATAATAATAATAATAATCATTGATGCCGTTTTAATGCTTCCAGCATCTGGTAATGCCCTTATTGCAGAGCTAAAATAAGGGTGATAGTGCCTTACCACCAAGCTAAAATAAGGGTCTAAGGACCTTACAACTCCGTTAAAATAAGTCCACTAAATAAGAAATTCGGGAGTTTACAGCTGATGACACCTTACAACTCCACTAAAATAAGGTGCTGATGACACCTTACAACTCCACTGAAATAAGTGGCTGATGACACCTTACAACTCCACTAAAATAAGGAACTAATGACCTTACAAACCCTACTGAAATAAGGTTTCAGAGGACCTTACAACTCCACTAAAATAGGGGCCACTGCGCCTCAACTTTCAGTAGTAAACTTAATCTTTATGCAAATGTGACCCAAGTCATTATCCCCCCAAAGGAAAAAAAATTTATCCTTCACTTCCCAAACTAACTCCTCAAGTCTGGAGTTGACTTGCGGCTGGGCAAGAAGAATAACCAGCTTCTTGATGACGATATTGAATCACCATATTATTACCAGGAGGCTAATTTGCATACACGTCTCCTTCTATCCAACGTAACAAAATATGTGGTATAATTTAGGATGCAATGTGATTTATTAATGCAATTTAGTCTAGTAACCGAGGCAGATTTGCCGCTTCGTTTCGGTCGGGTTGTGAGTGTGGAAAAAAGAGCTATTATGGGTTTAACATTGTAAGGGGTGTCCACTTAACTCGCTGTTGTGTTTTCAAATGCTGTTTTGATTGATGCAAATAATACTAAAAGGTTAATAATAATAATAATAATAATAATAATAATAATAATAATAATAATATATATATATTATTATTATTATTATTATTATTATTATTATTATAAATTTGCATTTTAAATAAATAGGGATCTTTTATATTCTGAGTGAATCGACACACACACACACACACACACACACACACACACACACACACACAATATATATATATATATATATATATATATATATATATATATATATATATATATATATATATATATATATATAATACAGCTCAAACGATAGCAGGACGAGATACGAGCAGTGTTCCACGAACCTCGAAATAACAAAGCCATACTATGCTTCCCACGTGAAGGTGAATAAGTGACGGTGGGAAGTTATTCAATTCTGTCTCTTGCAGGGAAGTACCACGATGCTTGGGTATGAGTCTTGATCCAGGTCGCTATCCTTCCCTTCCTGGGATCAAAAGCGAGTTATCTTCCATTCGCCAACCTCTATTTGACCCTTATCGGCTTAATGTTGGCTTGTGACTGTAGTAATATAGAATTATTTGTTGACTCGTAATAGGTGTAATAGGATGGATAGGCCTAAAAGCTTCAGCCACTCTGAGACGAGAGCACTGAAAGTTGACATGAAAACTCAGAATTTGCTAAAAACTCACAGAGAGCTGAGACAGTATAAATCTCACGAGAATAACAAGCACAAGCAGCAGCTGCAAGGTGAGACAAGGACACTTCGGAATGAGTTGAGTGTGCGAGGTCTCTCAGGGAAAGAAAAAACAAGTAGAATAAAATGAGAGAAATTTCTCAAGAACACATCAACATATTACAGAAAATAGTATAAAAAACAAACAAAAAACATATGAATAGTGAAAGATGAAATGATTAATGAAATGAGATTAAAGGATAAACTGGTAGTCTGAAGAAACGTGTCCACAGGCGAAACGTCTCACTAAAGTTCTCTGTATTATCTTTTTCACAATGTGTCTGCTTTGCTCTATTTGTCCCTAATTCACCTCTAGCTATTAAAGTTTCAGATGCCAACTAAGGCAGTTCTTTCCCCAATTTTTTTTGTAACAAAACTTCCGTCTCACACCGAGGTTGAATGACTCAAAATAAGAGGAAACACTCACCATCATTCATTCATTCGCTGTCTTGACAGATGCGTGCTGACATCAGAGTTTCGATGACCCTCCGATCTCAACATACTCACCCCTGATTCAAAGCATTTAACTCTAGTGGTTTATACAGGCCCTGGGCAATGAGAGGTCAGCAGATTTGATCCAAGGGAAGGCAAGATTGCTAAAATTCCCTATATCAAGAGCCCTTCACCAGCATCAAAGATGGTGAAACAGCCTAAAGACCTACCTCCACTGTCTGGAGCCTACCTCTTCTTCCATTACCTTATTATTCCCTACGGGAGAAACAGAGTCTCAGTGCCTCTTTACTCCTAACTTCCCTGTTCCAGCACCTGCGGCCACTCCTCTCCCCTTCGCCATGGATTACAATCAATGCTGAGGATATTAAAGGCTCGAAAAATAATTTCTAGTGTGTTGTAGAGCATTAGTTGCCATGTCCGGCATATCACTGCAAGCCTGGATAACACGTTCCCCTGGATCTAAATGTCCCACTGCCAACAGTGGCGAAGGAAAAAAAAACACGGGTTACATTCTTGGGGACAACGTTTCGCTCAATGTAGAACTTTACAAATCATCGACCCTTTAAAGGTTGATAAAGCTTATAAAGTTAATAACTTGCTTAAGATGCACACAGATCGAAGTGTTGTCTCAATGAAAGCTGTTTTTGTAACCTGTCTTCAGGGCAAGTTTCCTGCTGTTGTATCTAGTGCGCGCACTCCCCTCGCCCAGCACAAGATAATGGCCTAGATAAGACCACAGATCCCTTACGTGAACGATGAAAAAGGCCGGGACTAGCAAGACTATTTTCAGATATTGTCGTGTTGAATAACCCATACTGCTTTAACCTTTTGCGTTTTGAGTAATAATAATCGAACTCTTCTCGGTTTCTTGGTTCACATTCTGTGTTTTGTTGTGGTATATAAAAGTTCACGGTTTATTAAAGGGGTTTAATGCTCTGTGCTGGATATGTTTGTATACTCTACGTTAGCTGGTATCTTCAATGAGTCTGCTTGGTATGTTAAATGGTTTAAATCCTGCTTTTAAAGTTTGGTTTAGTTAGTGTGTATGTTGGGGTTGTGCTTGTTATGTTTGTTTACGTAGTCACTATGTTGTTTAAGCTGCCATGTAGTTGCTATATGGTTTACATGGTCTCGTTGTTCCAGCTTGGTTTATGCTGCATGATTATTGGTGTGTGTTGTATATGATCAGACTGTTGCAAGGGACTGCATGTGGCGTTCTTGTCTTGCATTAGTGTGTACACTTGCCTCGCTAGTCTGAATAGCCGGGTTATATTTCTGGGTGGAATAGTGGAATTGTTTTTTTTTTTAAACATCCTTTCCGTTTTGCAGATTCCCGTTGGCAGTCAGCAGGGTGTGACGACTGAGATGTGTGTAAATATGACGACTGAGATGTGTGTAAATAGCGGTGGGAAATGGAAGAGCAAGTTCATGGAAGTAATGGTGTAGTTAGTATGGCTTGCTAGTCCGGATTTTTCTAAGTTACCTCTTAAACACTGAGAGAGAGAACTGGCGGTAAGAAGTTAAGTAGGGGTTTAAAACCTATCAACTACACGAGGGTAATTGAGGCTTCGTGTAACAGGTTCACCACCAGTCAAGAATACTGTAATAATTAAAGATGAGATTAAAGCAACCTCTCAGCATATGTATTTACCGTGAGATATACACTATGTAGTGTATATAATCTGTAACTACGAGAGGTGTTGTTCATTCGGTAACCGATACTCCTTAACACTGATTCACACAACTGGCTATGAGTGGGTTTGCTTAGGCATCATTTTGTACTCTTAACGTCAGGTAACATAATTACCTCTATGAGTATCTTTTACAACAGCAGCGTCCACACTTAGGTTCTTTGTGTACATTAATAATTATCCTTCCCTGTCTCCGATGTATTATAATTTAAAAGTGCTATTTTTTGTTGTTAAAAGTTGTCTTTGTCAGTGAATCAGATTGATTTAAGTGAAACACTTTAAAACGAATGTGTTAAATAGACATTAATAAGATGAATCATGGAAACAAATTATATTCATTTGGGAAAAATGATGGCGGGAACGATCACTGTGGCATATGTTTGAGGTTCCAGTCGTTGCTGCGGTTTTTGGGGTTCGAGTCCTTCAGTCATCGTTCTTAGAGTCCCTTGGTTTTTGTGTCTTGATCTGTCCTCAGTCATGGTGAATTGACTCATTCGCTCTATGTGGGCTTATTCCTTCAGTTTTCGTGGCTGACTCCTTCAGTCTTCGTGGCTGACTCCTTCAGTCTTCGTGGCTGACTCCTTCAGTCTTCGTGGTTCAGGACCTTCAGCTCCAGTTCAGATCCTGCAGTCTTGGTGCGTAGAGCTGCTCCGACTCCATGGGTCGAGGTCTTTCCTTCAGAGGCGGAGGCTCGCCCACGCCGCCTCTCGTAATGAACTGTCCATGTCCAATTAGATATAAGATTTTTATTGCGTCTCGGATTAAAACGTGAATGATATGCAGCTGCTCTTGGAGATTAAAATGATTTGTAGTCTGTGGGTGCATTGCCACGGCTCCAACTAATTAATCTTTACTTATGAAAATGGATACCGCCGCCTGCATGTCGGCGATAATTTAAAGTGTGAGTAAAGGGGGAAAGGCGATGCCTAAGGGAGCCAAGGGGAGTTAAGGGAGGGCAACCGAGTATTGGGTGATTATTTCATGGCATTCACCCACTGGATATCCCTTCGGATATGGGGGAAAGGGTGCGTTGATGCTGATACAGGGTTCTTGATTGAAGGAATTGGTGGTACCTTCCCCTTTCTAAGATCAAACCTCCCCATGTAGGTACTTCCCAGCGAGTTTGGAGCTTGCAATGAATACAGTAACTATTCTAGAAATCGTTTCCAAAATGCTCAGTCAGAATACACAATAAAGAATATATTTTTTTTTTTACTATTTCTACAGCTCTCCATTACTATTTTTTCTTCATATTAAATCTGGAACTAATATTCGAGTTGTCTCCCCCTGACAAGCCAAATAGTAATATGGGATGAACATTTAATTAGTCTTTAATGCCAAACCGTCTGATCCTTTGTCACAGCATCACTCATCTCTTCGAGAAAATCCTTTCATCCCGTCATTCCTCGACTGATTACTTCCAACCTTTAGTTCGTTTTACATTAACGAAAGAGAAGAAAAAGGTCGGGCAAGAAAGGTCGGGGGTCCCGAGGGGCCCTCGCTGCAAGATCCATGACTTTTATGACACTTTGACAGGTCGCCAGCCATTCTTGACAGCTGCGAGGGGGGTGATGGTTATCACACTGGGCTGTACTCACTGTACAACACTTTAAAGAATTCTTCAGTTTTTGACAGAGAAATACGTCAGTCTGTCATCATCAGTTTCCCAATAAATGCTGTTAAGAAAACGAGGTACCATAAACATTTAACAGTAACGAGTGAGGTGTTTTTTTTTATTTATGGGGAAGCCGTAAAACCGTCTGGGTCATAAAGTTTCTGGGTAATGTGAGGCATTCATGACCGATCCAAGGAAGGAGAGGATACTTAAAGTTCCTAGGATCAAGAGCCCCTATCCAGCACATGAGCGTTTTCCTCTCAAGAAAGGGGGGGGGTTGTCTTGATGCTGGGGAATGGCTCTTGATTCAAGGAAGCAAAAGTGCTCTTTATTTCCTTGGATCAAACATCAGTGAAATATTTCATTGATCGACCTGTCTTCAAGTTTTCAGGTAGAAGGTCGATTTGTTTCCTCCGAGTGGTACTCCCAGTGGCCCAGTGGTACTCCCAGTGGCCCAGTGGTACTCCCAGTGGCCCAGTGGTACTCCCAGTGGCCCAGTGGTACTCCCTGTGGCCCAGTGGTACTCTTTAGTTTCCATTTCCTCCATTGATACTCGTTACTTTTTATTTCCCATTTGGTACTCGTTAATTTCCATTCGTCCCCCGCTACCATAAGTATTGAGCTTGTCAGCTCAAGCTGACAGCTTTCGTTACTAGATGTAAAGAACCCATCCTGTGTGATTTAATATGACAGCGAAACATAGCAAGCTTTTGTTCCCACTCTATAATATTGAGTAGTGTAGTAGCACGCTGTTGATATTTGCTATTTACTGAAAGAAACTCTTCTCATCCCTGAGCCGTAGTTGCTCTTTGCATTCTCTGTCTCTCTCCCCCAATCACAGACACCCACTTCTTCCACACCAGCCCGAAGAAACATCCACCTCTTCCCCCACTAAAAATGTGGAAGATATTGAAAGAAGTAGTTCTGACTATCAGAAACACAGAAGCATTCATTACCCCCAGTTAGTGCCCAAAAATAGACAAAATTGTATCGGCATATCCCTCTGTGGTACAAAGAAACTGTTATTCCTCCCTCGCTGACAGTCTGAGCAACCAGCGTCTCCCAGGTATTCAGAAAATGGTTCTCTTAATGAACCCTCTTTTTCTCCACTTGCGGGGTAACGAGTATTGTTGTGTACTGCTTGTTGATATGCCGGTGCAGGATATTTATATTGAGATGCTTATCCATCCGCGGGGAGACTTGGATTCGATTCCAGGATGAGAAAAGGTGTATGGGCATGTCTCCTTACAACTTTTATACCTGTTTACCTTCCAGTAAATAGGTACTTGGATGTTAGGCAACTATTACTGGTCGTATTCTAGAGAGGAATCCCAATGTTTGACTCTTTTTATTTGAGTTACTATTGGCTAAATAGCTTTAAGAATGTTTTCTTTTACAAATTTTGCGAGTCCATGAAATGTAACTCAGCGTTCCCCTCTGGTGGGTGAGGTTGGAATACCACAGCTATCACTAGAAGAGGTTGATGCATCCATCATTCTAGATATGGATGTTCTGCACACCGACCTTTGAAGCTGTTTACTATAGTTAAATAAAGATTTGCAGAAGGTAGAAGAGTGTGAGGTTGAAAGTCCATATGACGACGAGGGTAGACGAGTCTCTCACTGAAGGACCAGTGTGTGGCAGATGAAATTCCAGCTGACGACGAGGAGAAAACAAATCGGGATTTTGGGTGTGCTTTAATGACGGTTGACAAACAACGTAAATGGGTCCGCGTCCATGTTTTTTTTCCCCTCGTGAGTTTAGAGTGGTCCAAATAAACAGAGACTGATATTGTTGAGTTCCAACGCTATCTCCCAGGTTCTTCTCTCTTTACCTTGCTTCTCTCTCTCTCTCTCTATCTTTCTTCTTTTTGTCTTCTTTTCTGTGTAATCAGCTGTTATGTTATTGCCACGTCATATCATTTAATCTTGGTAATTGTCATTTACCTGAGTGTTCCAGTCTTAATAACCCATTATCTCACTAGCCATTATTTTCTAAGGTCTCTCTGAAGGATCAAGGTGTTTCATACTTTGTCCACATAAACTTGTTTTCGCATTTTCTCTGTCTGTCTGTCTGTCTCTGTCTGTCTGTCTGTCTCTGTCTGTCTGTCTCTGTCTTCTTCTCTCTCTATCTCTCTCCCAGATAAGACTCCACTAATAAGGGTTAACTTATCTTACGTTCAAAACTTGTTTTGAACGAAACATCAGCGGGAATGGTGGGCGATACATGATGAGGGTGATGGGTTTTATTGTGGGTGGGAGAGTATATGGGTGGTGGGTGATGTTGTGGGTGATGTGGGTAGTGGGTGGTAGATGATGTGTTGGGTGGGTAAGAAAGAGAATGCGATCAGTGAGATGCTGGGGGCGAGAAGAATGATCATTACCACTATGCTAATTTCCAAAAACTAAACCCTTAGGGGTCACATAGCACCTTAAAAATTGGGGGAGGGTGAATTGGGAAAATCGAATTTGATCAGATTAACGATAGATTATCTCAATAATAATAATAATAATAATAATAATAATATTATTATTATTATTATTATTATTATTATTATTATTATTATTATTATTATTATTATTATTATTATTATTATTATTATATTCATTAGCGCTAAATCCGTATTGGCTATACAATGCAAAAATACGTCACAAATGAACAATAAAAGTTTCTTTTTTTTCAATGCTTATATTCAATTTTTCAATAAAATATAACAAGAATCGTGAAAAGTCATAATTTTAATAATTTTTTATTACTGTACTACGTTAATTCTCAAACGCATATTTTAATTTTAAATAAATTGGACTTTTTTTTAAATACGTAAAATAAGTGGGAAAATTTTGTGAGTGGTGTGGTGAGTGGGTGGTGTGGTGAGTGGGCGTGTGTGTGTGGTCGGTGGTGTGGTGTGGTGTGGTGGGTGGTGTGGTTAGTGGTGTGGGTGAGTGGTGGGTGGTGTGGTGGGTGGTGTGGTGAGTGGGTGGTGTGGTGGGTGGGTGTGGTGGGTGGGTTTGTGGGTAGGTGGGGTGGGTGGGGTAGGTGGGTTTCTGTGGGTGGGGTGGGTGGGGTGGGTGGTGTGGGTGGTGTGGGTGGGTGGGAGTGTTGGTTTGTAAGAGCAAAGATTTATCAATGTCTTTCCTTCAGAACCATAATGAACAGCGGCAGATTATGGTGGAGAGGAATTAAATTGTTGGAGAGAAAGTAGATTTGGTTGGAGAGAAAGTAGATTTGGTTGAAGAGAAAGTAGATTTGGTTGGAGAGAAAGTAGATTTGGTTGGAGAGAAAGTAATTTTGTTGGAGAGAAAGTAGATTGTTTGTAAGAAAGTAGACTGTGTTGGAGAGAAAGTAGATAATGTTTTAAAGATATTTTGTTGGAGAGAAAGTAGA
Organism: Cherax destructor; assembly: GCA_009830355.1. Taxonomy (NCBI): domain Eukaryota; kingdom Metazoa; phylum Arthropoda; class Malacostraca; order Decapoda; family Parastacidae; genus Cherax; species Cherax destructor. Next base: position 416,018 of record WNWK01000001.1, read on the forward strand.
TTATGTTGAATAGAAAGAGGATTACCTTGGAGAGAAAATAGGCTGTTGGAGAGAAAGTAGTAGATTATGCTGGAGGAAAGTGAACACTGAGTGAAAAATAAGGTAGAGGAACGAACACGGAGGTTTTGATGGTCTTAACTGGATAGGATGAGCACAAGATCGAATTAGCTGAGCAAAGTTAGAGGCCTTCATCCTGCACGGCGGCTGTGTTGGTGAGGTGGTGGAGTTGGTGGTGAGGTGGTGAGGCGGTTAGGGTGATGGTGATGATGTGGGGTGGTGGTGGTGGTGAAAATTGGTGGGGGGTATTGGTGATAGTGGTTATGTATGGGAATATTATTGACGGATGGTGATGGCGGGTGCAGTGATATTGTAGGAGGTGGTAGTGGTGGGGAAGACGGTAGTACTATTGGTGATAATGGTTATAGTAGTGATGAAGATGGTGGTGATGAAGCGAGAACTGGTACGTGTGGTGATTGTGCATGTGGTATTAGTGGAGGTGAAGGTGGAGGTGAAGGTGGTGACGAGGCTTGCAATTATCACGACTGTAATATTAGTACTGAAGATAGTTGTTGTGATGGTGGTTATGGTGACAAAGGAAGGTGGAGGTTGTTGGCTGGTAGTTGTTGTTGGTGACTGCTGGTGACAGCAGCAGCGTTGAGTCCCCAAGTCGACTTTGTTTTGAATGGTCACCCCCATTATCGACCTCCTCATTGCAGCTGCCAAGCAGGAACGTAGTATATTTTACCTTCTCGTTCCTTCTCGTTTTCATCTTCAGTCCTTGAAATCTTCGAAAAGTCTTATTTCAAACCATTCAACGAAACTCTTCAACTTTTATTTCGACCATTGGAATTTCTTGTAAACATTTTTTTTTGAGAGTTTCTTGTTTGGCTCATGACTCAATGGGTGCCTAATGGTCATAACTGAAGGACCCGGGTTTGATCCTGGGACAAGAGGAGGCGTTGGGAGTGTTCCCTTATAGCTGCTGCCCTCTGTTCACCATACAGGAAGGCCTCGGTCGGATGACCAAGAGCTTCAGCGGCGGGTCGTCATCTGACGGGAGGCACTTGTCCTGTTTCCTGACGAACCTTACCTAACCTAACCATACAGGAAGTAGGTACCTGGGTGTTAGACCACCATTGTGAGCCGCATCCTGAAGAGGAGGACCAACAACTTTAGGCTTTCTTTTGTTATTCTGGGTTATCCGAATAGTCATCTGTTCATTCGTGTGTCTGTTTTTAAATATCTATATCTGTTCATTCCAACTTCTTTGGGATCTGAACTCTCGCCTCTTTCATTTTCCTCTTTCCTCTTCTGTGTAAAATTACTCTTCCACTTTTCCTATTTAAAAAAAAAAAATAATGAAATATTCTTTGGTACTTCTTTAAACATTTTGACATATTAGTTTCCTCATTTTTCTACTGTTTCTTGCAATTTGACGCTCTTTACCTCCCTCTTTTCTTCACTCCTGAATTTATCTATTTTCTCTCATTTACATTTCTTTTTTTTATATTTCTTTTCGTTTCGTATTCATATTGACATTCCTTGCTCCTTCAGTCTTTCTTTTCCTTGCTTCATATGTTGAAACTCTTTCTCTTTGTCATGATATTCTTCCTCTATTTCTCCACCTTCACTAACCTCTTCTGTGTCCACTTTCATCATCCTCTCACCCTACCTTCATTATCAACTCGTCTCCTTACAATTAACCTCTCCCCGTCTTCCAACCTTAATCATTCTCTCTCCACCTTCATCACTCTCTCTTAAACCCCTACCTTCATAACCCTCTCTCCTCCTCCCCGCTTTCTTCACTCACTTTCTCCCCAACCTTCATCACCCTCTCCCTGTCTTTCCCACCTTCATCACCCTCTCCTCGTCTCTCCACCATCATTCTCTTCCCCAGTTCTCTCCTCTACCCGACACTGTGGGTCGTCAACAGACCTTGTACAAGCGTCGCCACTAAGAAGAGACGGAAGGCTCCTACCAAATTTTTTCTCTCCTCTTAATTGGGGAATGGAGATGGTTTTGTTTTCCTTATTTTTTCCCTTCACCGGCAGCGAGGGAACTTTTTTTTCCCCTCCCAGCTATTGTCTAACTTGACGAGTTCTTCCACTCCCAGCAAATATGCGACGAGGAGGAAAATGTCTGTTTCAGGGAAAGAAAAGGAATTTTTTCTTTTTTCTCCCTCCCAGTGATGCCTCGCTCGGGCTGCCTCTCCCTATGTTCATTTACAAGTGCAGGAAGACGATTTCTTTTTTTTTTTTTTGGTTACAAAACTGTCAATGCCAGTTAATTATTACTCGAAAATAGTTACCAGTTAATTAGTAATTGTATGCAATTGCTAGCAATTATTAATTATTGGCAATTGCCAGTTATTTATTGCATATAATTATCAATTAATTTTCTTGTGTTTGTTTACACTGGCTACGAAGCCTCTGAAGGGGCAAAGATGCCAGTGGGAAAATTAACTTTTGGGGATAACGTTTCGCTCAATGTAGAACTTTACACAGAGCGAAACGTCAAAATGGAAGCTTGCTCTTCAAATTGCGTGTTTATTTTCACAGTATCTGTGTGTTTGTCGACAATATCTTCATATTTATCGACATTTGTTTTTCAAACTAATCGACAACAAGATATTTCAGCCAACCTCTCAACATTTGTTTACGATTTATATGTCAGCTTATACACAAATATCCAAATGAAACTTAAATATCTAATAGAAACACTGACTTGACTCGTATGAAACACAGATTTGCTTCATATGAAACACTAAAATGCATCACATTAAGTATGGTTCTGCTTATGAGAAGAGACGATATGTAAATATAAATTTTTCGAGTGTTATGAGTCAGTCTACATACAGATATGAACTTTAAATTAAAAACCATACGTAGGCCACTTAATTAGATATTCATGATGTTGCTACTTAAGATGCGGAAAAAAATAATGAAATGTTTCTCTCAGTTCTGCCAGACTTCATTCATAGGCTCATCGAAGGTGAACTTTTGTAATCCCAAGAACTGGAGCAGTCCTTGCCTCCCATTGATTGAATTTGATTGCCTCAGGTTTGACACTCCTTCCCAGACTGTACTACTACTAATAATGAGTAATGCTTTTGGTTGAAAGACAAAGCTTGTCTCCAAGTTTGGTGGAAACTCTCAATGCTCAGAGATAACCGTTGCTTAGAGATTAATTTTCGCTCTAAACAGAGCTAGAAGGGTGTACCTTAAAAAGTGGCCGTGTGTATATGTGTGTGTGTGTATGTGTGTGTGTGTGTGTGTGTGTGTGTGTGTGTGTACTATTATTTATACTATTATTTATTGATACAAAGCATAAACCTGCACAGATCATTTGACACAGAATGGTCGAGGCTCGATCCTCAGTCCACCGAGCATTAGAGAGACTCACTATTCTAGTAGCCAGGCTCTTCCCTCTTCATCTCCCCTCCCCTCCCCCTCCCCCCCATTTCCCTCCTTTTAAAGACGTGAGCTCAGTTCACTCTCAAGGCAGAGGGGTTTCTACGAGTCGAGCAGTAAGGGTTAACGCTCAAACTCGCTTTTCAACTCATCATAAAATAGTGGGTTATGGAATGGGGCATTTACGGAGGCAGCTTTGAGGTGAGGAGGGAGAGGGTGAGAGCAGCGGCTACAAAGGAGCACTCTTTGTACGATACTAAAAATAAAATCACTTGTAATTGAGATTAAGCCTAAATGTTTTCCCTATCCCCTTCTATGGTGAAAAGGATTAGGCCAGGTGAAGAACCAAGTAAACACGTGTGTATAAGCTCTAATTGCTGGTGAGGGCAATATCTGTGCACACTATGGATTTCTACAGGCTGTAGAGTGAGGATTATTATTATTATTTTCAAGAAGTAGCGATATACCAGTATGCATTATACAAGAATGGCAGATAATTAGGTTAGATTCGAGGAAGGGATGGTAGTTTCCCTTTGTCTAAAGCAAGACTCTTTCACTAGCATCAAGAGTCAAGAATGTGGAAAGTATATCATTTTCAACTAATAGCAATGAAAGTACTAAAGGCTTTCTGCTGTTATCATCATCACAATGATTATCATCATTGTGTTGGTAATCATGTTAGGTAAATAAACACAGATGCAACTAATGTGATATTAGTTGCACCTGTATTCATTTACTTAACATTTTGTTGGTAATTCTACCATTATTGATAATTTTGATGATGATAGCAACATCTGCCACGATGCTCTCCTACCCAACCTATCATACGCCTTTTCTAAATCCATAAATACGATGCAAAGTTCTTTACCTTCAAGTACTGTTTACTTATACGTGTGTCTGTATAAACACTTGATCAACATACCCCGTACTATTGTAAATATCCCTTGTTCCTGTGCATTCCCACGTTGTCTTGCTCATTAATTCTTTTAACACTCGACTGTATTATATACTTTACCCGGTTTACATAATAGGTTAATTCCCGTATTGTTCTAAGAATAATTTATCCTCAGTTTTTCTTATACAAATTAATTATGCACGCTCTCTGCCAGTTACTAGGTATCCTTCATTCATTCGTGTATTGAATAAGTATACTACCGACACCATAATTATATCCCCACCTGCTTTTAAAATTTCTTCCTTGATCCCATCTATCCCAGCTGCTTTACCCCCTTTCATTCTACCCAGTGTCTCATGCACTTCCCCCACACTCACATCTGGCTCTTCCTTAATCCTTCCGGATGTTATACCTCCCTGCCCAATGCATGACTCACCGATTCCATGTTTTCAAAGCTGCTGAAAATATTCCCTCCACCTTCCTTAAAACTCCTTCTTCCTTTCTAACGTCTCCTTTATTTTGTTTTAAACTGCTAAGTCCATTTATTCCCTATGCATTCACAATTTATTAATCTCACTCCTAAACTTTTTCTTTTTCTCAGCAAAATTTGACAATAGTCGTCAACTCTTTGTCTCTCTTCTTTTGCACTCCCTTACCACTCCATTAACCTCTTTACATCATGCCACCAATCTCTCCTCTTCCCACCATCATAAATTTGCAAGCCTCTGTATACACACACACATGTATATATATATATATATATATATATATATATATATATATATATATATATATATATATATATATATATATATATATATATATATATATGAAAGTATAAAAAGAACATAAAATATATCAAGGTAGAGTAACAAAAAGTGTAGGCAATGAAAATGTTGGATACCAGATGAGAGGGAGGAAGTACGAAGGAAGGGAGGGAGGAATCTTTGAACGACAATGTGAACCATAGAATCAACGAGGGCATAGTGGCAGGAGACGTGTCGAGGCACCTGTGGGAAGGAAGAAATTTTTCTTTGGAGGCTAAAAGGAGAATGAACCTGGATATAGTTGTGCTCCACGTTTTGCATAGGTGTGAAGCATGGACTTTATACATTGCAGCGGTGAGAAGGTTGAGACAGTGGAGATGTCATGTTGGAAAGTAATGTGTGGTACGCATATTAAACAACATTTTATCTACTTCTGTTACTTGTATAACTACTACTAGTACTACTATTGCTATTACTACTACTGCTATTATTATTACTACTACTAATAATACTTTTAACATTACTACTACTGTTACTATTATTTCTACTTTTATTCTTTTTCCAAACCTGTCTTCTAATGTCTCCGTTTCCTCGTCCAATTGTGACTTGATAATGGCCCCGCATGGAACGAAACGTCTAAAGTTTTCCTTCTAAGTGTAGACTATTTGTGAATCCGACATGACCTAGAAGTAAATACAGATATAATACAGCTGAGGAATCCATTTGATACCATGTAATTATGCTGGGGCTAACTTTAACCCCACCCTTTGGGTTGGAGAAAGATCTGCCTTATAAGGGTCAGTAGGACAGCTTCAGTATTCTTCCTTTCTTATGTTAGTCGTTGTGAATTTATCTTCTGACACACACACACACACACACACACACACACACAGCCCCGATGGCATGGTGACTAGCGCTCTTGCTTCACGCACGGAGGGCCCGGGTTCAATTCCCGGCGGGGCCGAAACATTTCGAAGTGTTTCGTACACACACACACACACACACATACATGCAACAGGCCTAGTGTCTAATCGACATGTGCCAAGGACAAAATGGTAACTAACACACACACACACACACACACACACACACTCGTAAATAGATTGTTGTAAGTTGTGAAATAATAATGACGATTATAATAGAATTTTAATGTAAAAAAAACGCAGATTTTTAAATAAGTTTAAAGAAGTTGAGATATAAATAACAATTATATTAATAAACATGATTATAATGACAATTTTGTTTATATGTATCCTCAAAAATATTAATAAATAATAAAAATTAATGTAAAAATAAATATAAAAATAAATATACTAATTAAAATTATAATAAATATAAAATATAATAAAAAGTATAATAAATGTAAAAAAAAGTTAATAAAAGAATAACAATATCTTAAATGCAATACAATCAACAATAATATTTAGAAAGGTAAGCAGTAAAAGGAGACAGTAAAACAAGGACATATAAAACAAGACTTTATTACAAGGGCGTGTCGATTAGTGTGAACTTTATTATGTTACGATAAAGCACACACTGGGTAACACGTCGTTTTAATAAAGACTGTGTGTCTTTGATATACTAATAATAATGAAAACATGACAGTAATAATAATAATAATAATAATAATAATAATAATAATAATAATAATAATAATAATAATAATAATAATAATAATAATAATAATAATAATACACTATTGAATAATACACTACACCAATAATAAAAATAAAATGATATGAAATATACGTTGTAATAATATTTTTTTAATAAAATGAAATATTAAGAGAATATACATTTTATTTTTTATTAGTTAAAAATTAAACTTATAATAAAGCAATAAAATACAATCATAATTGAGAAGACTGTATAGTATTATGGTAACAGTAACAACAATGATAGACTAAGCTTATTAAAATAATTTGTATCATTATTAGTTCAACCTAGAACAATAGAGGTGATTTTTTTAACTGTGGTAATGAAATTCTCTGAGGGGTTGAACCTACAAATGAATGTTAATAATAGATGTTTGTGAATGTTGAATGGGTGATTTTTTGTGGTCACTGTCTTGGTGGGTCACTCTGCCTTGGGTCACTCTGCCCTGGTGGGTCACAATGCCTTGGTGAGCCACTCTAGCTTGGTGGGTCACCCTCCCCTTGTGGGTCACCCTGCCTTACTTAGGTAAACCAATTTTATACGAGTGTGAGGATGTGTTATGACAAACCACGGAACGGGTGAGGTTTAAACCCATGGCAGGAGACTCCTAAAACTTACAGGCCAGTGCGTTAACCACTGGGCCAGCTGGCCAAATAAGATTCAGCCAAATGGATATATTTCTATACATCATAGGGAGGCTTGCATGGACCAACACTGTGACTACAAATGCAGGTTTTACAGACAAATCCCATACCAGCGTGGCTTTGTCGTGCTCTAACTCAAGTCCCTTCAAAGCCGCCACCATGACTCACGAAATCGTAATAACAAGATTTCAATCCTATATTATCACCTTTGCATACTTTGTATATTTTTTATATATAAGAATATTGCATATATTAAAACGTTTGTAATATTCGTGTGTGTGTGTGTGTGTGTGTGTGTGTGTGTGTGTGTGTGTGTGTGTGTGTGTATGTCGTGCCGAATAGGTAAAATTGGTAAATTACAAAGAACTCATTTAAAATTAAGTCCTTTCTAAAATTTTCTATTATAGGTTTAAATATATATATTTTTTAATTTATGTTAATGTAAAAATTAATAATTTTGTGCCAAATGAACCTTAGAAAACTTAACTAACCTTATTATAACAAGCGATATTTAATTTAGCCTAATCCAACTAAATATATTTTAGATAAGTTAACAATAATTTAATAAAAAACAAACCACAATGAAATATATTTTTTCTCGTTAGATTCAGAATGATTTTTGCGATATTATTGCATACACAAATTTTCGCTTGCCCTATTCGGCAAGAAGTGCGCTGCTATTTAAGCCAAAATCGCAAGTTTTACTTATTCGGCACGACATATATATATATATAATATATATATATATATATATATATATATATATATATATATATATATATATATATATATATATAAACATTAATGTACAAGAACTTTTAGTATATTAGAACATTTAACATGAAAATATATTTAATTTTTAAGAGTATTTAATATATTAAAACATTTAATATATCTGTTCTGAGAAGTTTGCATTCAAGAACAACGAATGCTTAGAGCGTAAAAAAATAACTACGAACTTTTTCACTCGTCAATATATTTCACGGTGGAGATGCTTTTAAAAAACTCTTCAGCACTGAGTATTGCCCCTTGAAAAAAAAAAGGTCCAGCAATATTCGTGCTGTTGAATAATGAGAAGTGTGTATATAGACTCACTGATTGCTTCACCCAGGTAGTGCTTGGCGGACGCGTACGCAGGTAGGAAAGCCATACACTCAATGCAACGCCAAATTAACAAGTCAACGGTAACTCTTGTGCGCCGCAAACTCACGTCACATTGATACAAATACTGTGCGTACCGTCGCGTGTATGGATTTTTGTACAGCTGCTAGAGGTTTGTGAACGCACGAAGTAAGGTCTAGCGGGAAATAGATGTCGATGAGACGGCAGTGGAGGACTCACGGGGGCCTCGAAGTGGAGGAAAAGCCGTCATGGTGGGGGTGGTGGCGCGTCAGAGCACCGCACTGTTGTGGTGCCAATACCGCCAGAATGCGCTTTCAACATGGCGGTCGTGAGGGTGTTTGGAAGCAGTGGTGTTGGGGCGCGGCGCCGCTCACCCTCCAAGGTAGGGAGTATTTCTTGTGTAATCTGGCCAGCTGTTGAGTGCGAATGGTAGTGCAAGCTTGGCAGCCAGGCAGGAAGCCCAGGTATTGCTTGCTACTCCGGAAATCAATGTCTCGTCTAGCTGCCGATGTCAGCGAGCTGTGACTCCGAACGCCGGGAAAAAAAAACTATAGTGATTTGTTCGTATCTTTGCACCTCTTATAGAAAATGCTGATGAAGGGCTCTTCATCCAATAAAACTGGAGTTGCCCTGTGTTTCCATGGGTCAAACCTGAATACCTCAGATTCTCCAGGCGCTGTATAACCCCTAGGGGTAAGCGCATTCCCATGATTATAACAGCAATGATAATAATAATAATCGTAGGTTTGGAGCGTCAGTTATCCCTGTTATTTATTCCTAAGCTACCCGTCGTCTATACAGACAATAAATGTAAAACAAACACAGAAATGTGGCCGTATGTCAAATATTTAGTAAAAATTTCGAGAGTTATCAAGCAGCGCTGGACTAAAATAAAATTATATCTGCTTGACAGCAAGGCATGTTACCATTAATCATGCTCAGAGCTCACACGCACCATGAAGATCTACAGGAATTTTAGAGAGAGATATATATATATTTTTTTTTTAAAAAAAAAAAAATATATATATATATATATATATATATATATATATATATATATATATATATATATATATATATATATATATATAAGAGGGAGTTTAGCATAATAATTTAATAAATATTAAAATAATAATTGTCCCTTTATCACCGCTGGGATTGTACTGTATTTTTTTTACACACAAAGGCATACATCATTCTCTGTGAAATATAATACACGCCAGGAAATGTATTATACATGAGAAAGTATATTATAAAGAGTGGAATACATCTTATGGCACACATTTAGCATGTACAATCAAGTATACAACTTGAAACGCATCATACGCAGCAAAATACATCACTTAGAAAGTTGTATATTATACGTGTACACCTTTGTAGCAGATGATGGAACTATATGATTGTGAGGATTTGTGAATAACAATTTTATGAGGATTACACACACAAACACACACATACACACACACATACACATACACACACACACACACGAGTGTGTGTGTGTGTGTGTCGTTCCAAATAGGTAAAACTTGCGATTTCGGCTTAAATAGCAACGCTCTTCTTCCTGAATAAGGAAAGCGAAAATTTGTGTATGCAATAATTTCGCAAACGTCATTTTGAACGTAACGAAAAAATATATTTCATTGTGTTTGTTATTATTAAATTATTGTAAACTTATCTAAAATATATTTAGTTGGATTAGGCTAAATTAAATTGCGCTTGTTATAATAAGGTTAGGTAAGTTTTCTTAGGTTCTTTTGGTACAAAATTATTAATTTCTACATTAACTTCAATGAAAAATATATCTTTAAACGTATAAGATAATATTCTAGAAAGGACTTTATTTTAAATGAGTTCTTCCTAATTGACCAATTTTACCTATTCGGCACGATATATATATATATATATATATATATATATATATATATATATATATATATATATATATATATATATATATATATATATATATATATATATATAATATATGTTAATAATTATACAATTATTTAATTTTTATAATCACTACATATGTTTTGCTTTTTATTGATAAAAAATACTGTTACGTGAACCAATAAGTAGAAATTTAAATGTCATTTAATTTTATATTTTTTGGGACTGTCTAGCTAGTGCTACCCAGTTACATATTTTATTTAAAAAAAATTATTGTTCATAAATATTCACAAAATATTTGTCAGTTTATCCAAGTGTTTCAGAAATGATCGCTTACTTTTAAATTATCTTGATCTACGCATAAGTACTTACTGCTGCGTATAATAATATTATTGTTGTTATTATTATTATTATTATTATTATTATTATTATTATTATTATTATTATTATTATTATTATATTTTTCTTTTAATTCTTATTTTAATTATTCTTTTTCTTCTTAGTATTATTATTATTATTATTATTATTATTATTATTATTATTATTATTTTTAACAAAGCCAGCTTTACCCGTATGTCTAGGGTATCCCAACCTCTGCTCAAGCGTCTTTCGTGAATCCCGTATAACGAATACATAAGCGAGAACCCGTTTAGCGGAGCTTGTTTGTTGTGTGACAGTATTGTTCCCAGGATAACAGCTGCAATTATATTCAACTATTTATTTACAGTGTTATTATACTTTATGAGACCTTTAGTCTTGAGTATAATTGGTAAGACCCAAGTCAGCAACGACTCTACTTCCTCTCTACCCTCTTCACTCCTCTTCGTTATGTCGCTTACAAATTACTCTTTATTTTTCAATTCCAGGCAGGTATGCATAGGTATAATGTGTGTGTGTGTGCGCGCGCGCACGAGCGCAGAACACCCACACACACACACACACACACACACACACACACAACCACTGTGAAAAATTAGTGATATTCCAAGCGCTTTCGTGATTTCTCACATCACGAAAGCTCTTGAAATTTCACTATTTTTTCAGTGGTTGTTCTGTATATTGTGATATCATCTCTTTACTGTTATCTTATTGCACACACACACATTATATATATATATATATATATATATATATATATATATATATATATATACAGTGACTACTGTACTTTTTTAATGTAATTTATGGCTGATTAATTATTTTACGTATTGTTTTATTCAGCCGCAAGTGAGATGCTTCATACAGTTAGAAAAATAGGTCAGTAAAGCAAGTTAAATTTGTTACGAAGCTTAATAGCACCTAATTTACGACGGTATTCTGCTGTACGCAAATTAAATCTGTATTTTAGACGTGTTTTAAGTACACCTTAGCAATTACCCAGATGGGTTGTGGTACGGTATTGGTAAAGGGATTATTTTTATGCAAAGGTAATAACATTTTCTTCTAAATACATGGTTGAACACGTATATATTTTTAATCAGAGAGCTCATGCTCGTTGCCTCATAGCGTTGGCTACATCATTTTGGTAATACGCAATGACCTTCGCCAAGCGCTATTAGCTACAACGCCATTAATTTAGAGGACCATCTGGCCATCTCAAACAACTTTCCAGGAGAGAACATATTCTCAAGTTGCCGGGCTGGACGCGGCATAACGAACGAGCCGGACTTGCCTACCCCTTAGAAATGCCGGACGGCTTGAAAGGGAATAGGAGGTTTGTCTAAGATGGGAGGAGTGTTGCTCCACAGGCTGCTTTATCCTGGAAAACGTGTTTTGCTTTTCTTTTCATAAGCTGCTGCTGGACATCATTAGTTAGTATTTCGCCTTGAGCGTTTCTGCCAGATGTATTAGTGACATTAGAGTCGCGAACGTCAACAAAACTAAGTCGTGGGATCTTGCAGCGGCGTCCGAGGCAGTCATAATATTTGGAGGATTTGCCCAGAATTGCTGGGGATTTGCTGGAAAAGGGCCATAACACCCCGGATATGAGGCGGCAGCAGAAGAGGCTGGTGGTGGACGTGAGCTCCAGGCTAAACAGGCGCCCTGAGAAGTACATATGGCCTTCCCCAGGTCGTTACTGGATGGAGGAGATCGTATTAGTCTTGATCAAAGCCTTAGTCCTTGTGTAATTGGCGACCGACGCGTCTTAGAAGTGACAAACTAGACGCTATGGACGCCTGGCATAAGGCCGACTGACCACCACTGGCCGGCCTCAGATGGGACCATTCGTCGCGGCGTGGGCGAAATTAATTTTCTTTATTCCATGGAGGGTCCTGAAGGCTCTTGTCTGGAACAAGGCTTGTGGTCGAGGCGGCGCGGGGAAGGGGCGGAGCCTGAGGCGCTCCAAGTGTGGTCGCCAGGCTGGTGAGATGGAAGAGGACGAGGCGGCGCGCTCATTGGCCCACGCTAGCTGGAATCCTTCCAGGAATCGGCAGGGGGCGGGGCAAGATTTCCGGGCGTGCACATACTCAAGAAAATTAACGAGATGGAAGGAAGTGTCTTTTTTCTACCTCCGAGCTCCACGTTAACTAATTTCTATTGACGTCGCAGATTGGATATTTGACACGTATTGTTTTGATATCAGGACCCGGACTAGAAATTGGAAATTTCATTTCCCAGAAAATCGTCTTTTCTCTCCTTCTGAAACTTTTTGCATCTGGCAGAGGTAGTGAGGGTCTTTAGGCTTCCAGACCCGCTTGGACACTGGATCCAAGTAAACAGGGAACAAAATTGAGAATAATCACTAGAGGATATTGAAGTAGGAGAGAAAAAAATAGGTTTCACCATTAAGGCCTGAGACTAAAAGCCAGCAAACTAATAAGAGGTGGGTTTCCAGCAGACTATTCACCGGGGGCACTCATATTTCATGTTCAGAATAATAACATGCTCAACTAATTAATGCGGGATAAAGGCTGTGGAAAAAAGTGCAAATAGCGCTTTGAAAGGCGGCTGGCGCAGTTAAAAGAAGATATTGTAAGCAGAAAGTGAATTTCAAAGAGGAGATTCAATTAACTTTGCTCGAAGGGAGAATATTAACCCAAAACAAAGTGGACTTGAAAAGCGTTTAATTATCCTCATAAACTTTGAAGATTTAGGGGTATATATTTTCTGAAAGTAGGACTTGGTATGTCTGCCTGCAGTGTGGAGAACACAAGTCATCACAGATAAAGATTGAGGTTAGACTAGAAGTTACGCTCTGGCGTGCTCACCAAGGGGTGATGTGACCCTTACGTTGGGGTTGTGTAAGGAAATAACAGTGTATCACTTAGTCGTCACTTTGCGACATAGGCAAAAGTGATATTACGCGAAGGTCTCATTAAACACTTTCTTCACTTTAAGTGGGGGGCCTTAATATCGGTGAAGGGCTATTGAACCAAGGAAGTGCAGCTACCCTCCTCATCAATAAAACCTAATTACCTCTCATTCCTAAGGTGCTGTAATATCCCTACGGGCTTAGCTCTTCCTCACAATAATAATAATCATAATAAAATTATTTTTATATCCTTTCTTTACCGTTTCATTTTTATTGACTATTTGAATGCAAAACATAAATTAAGAAAAAGACTTTTGTTCATATTATCTTATTTATTCATTAATGTAGTTTGTTTTATCTTGATTATAAAAATATAGCAAAGGTAATGTGTCATTTATTATTCTGATAAACAAAATAATAAAATAAAAAATAAACATACTTTGATTACCTACTACTCACTAAATCTGATAATTAAAATAATTTTATATAAAAAATGATATTGATGTTTTCTGAATAAGGAAAATAGTGTTACTACTACTACGACTACTACTACCATCACCCTTACTGTTCAGTATACTACTATTAAAATATAGTAATTATTCTTATTGTGACTGCACACAATGGCAAGGCAACTATTGGTAAAAAGACTCGTAGGTAGGAATAACACTGTGTTAAGAATGCATTTCGCTTCTTGATCGATATTTTTCGAGTCTAGAGAGAGTAAATTCCCATGTTTGTCATGTACTTTCTATAAAGTCTTGGTGTTAATAGAGTTAACTTTCTCCTTGAATGTGTTTGTCAACTTGTCGGTATTTTCACACACACACACACACACACACACACACACACACACACACACACACACACACACACACACACACACACACACACACACACACACTCACTCACTCACCACTCACTCACTCACTTTGTGCACTTGGGAGACGCAAAATGATTGAATTGCTTATCCGAGAATTCTTAAGAAACGTGATGGAGTTACTGAGGCGATGGGTGTAACCTCGAAGATGTTGGAGATTATAATCCAATATGCTGTTTTTTGTTGACTGGCTGCTGTTGTTGGAGCGATCTTGTTTAATTAGTGAGGAGAGAGAGAGAGAGAGAGAGAGAGAGAGAGAGAGAGAGAGAGAGAGAGAGAGAGAGAGAGAGAGAGAGAGAGAGAGAGAGAGAGAGAAGGGAGGGAGGGGGAGGGAAGCGAAAGGGATAGATAGGATGTGAGGTTGAGAGAAAAAGAAAACAGGAGGAGAGTGGAAGGCTTTGGGGGCCAGTATTTTTAGCGCATGCTACGCCGTGCGTCGATGCGTATGAGTGTAAACCAATGTCTGTATTCATTAACTGTATGACTGTGAATGATAACTGTTACTTTGATGGGTGAGGAGACTCAGCAAAGTGGGTGGATAAGATGAATGATAACTGTGTTGGATGAGTAGACGTTGCAAAAGCGGGTTGAGGAGATGGATGATAACCGTGAATGATGAGTTGACTTGGTAAAATGAGTGGATGAATGAATGTGTAAATGGATGAACGTGATGAGTCAGTAAACATGACTGCTAGAAGGAAGGGGGAAATGATACTCACAGGGTTATAGCGATGGAAGGGGAGGTTATAGTGATGGAAGAGGAGATTATGGTGATGGGAAGGTATGGTGGTGGAATGGGAGGTTATATCGATGGAAATAGAGGTTATGGTGATGGAAGGGAAGCTCAGTTGATGTACAAGTGACCAGGAAGAAGAAATATAGAATGGGTGAACGATCTGGGAGGGTGAGTAGACCAAGTGAATGAGTAGACCAAGTGAATGAGTAGACCAAGTGAATGAGTAGACCAAGTGAATGAGTAGACCAAGTGAATGAGTAGACCAAGTGAATGAGTAGACCAAGTGAATGAGTAGACCAAGTGAATGAGTAGACCAAGTGAATGAGTAGACCAAGTGAATGAGTAGACCAAGTGAATGAGTAGACCAAGTGAATGAGTAGACCAAGTGAATGAGTAGACCAAATGAATGACTAGACCAAGTGAATGAGTAGACCAAGTGAATGAGTAGACCAAGTGAATGAGTAGACCAAGTGAATTAGTAGACCAAGTGAATGAGTAGACCAAGTGAATGAGTAGGCCAAGTGAATGAGTAGACCAAATGAATGAGTAGACCAAATGAATGAGTAGACCAAATGAATGAGTAGACCCAATGAATGAGTAGACCAAATGAATGAGTAGACCAAATGAATGAGTAGACCAAGTGAATGCGTAGGCCAAGTGAATGAGTAGACCAAATGAATGAGTAGACCAAATGAATGAGTAGACCAAATGAATGAGTAGACTAAAATGAATGAGTAGACCCAATGAATGAGTAGACCAAATGAATGAGTAGGCCAAATGAATGAGTAGGCCAAATGAATGAGTAGACCAAATGAATGAGTAGACCAAATGAATGAGTAGACCAAATGAATGGGTAGGCCAAATGAATGGGTAGGCCAAATGAATGAGTAGACCAAGTGGATGAGTAGACCATGTTAGGTGTATGGACCTGGTTGGTAAATATAACCTTGTGGATGAGTAGGTCTTGAGAGCAAGTAGACTTCTTGGGTAAGTAGACTTATTCTGTGATTACATGAGTAGACCAATTAGTATAAGAATAATTGTTGATAAAATGGCGAGTGTTTCAATATTTATCATGTATTTTAGATAAATGTAATTAACTTTATCATATTTTGTCACTTCATGACTGAATATAATTTTTTTTAACGAAATCAAGAAAAGTCTAAAATATGAAAACCTAAAAATGTCAAATCAAAGTCGAAAATCTAAAATAAATTAAATTCTAATTTAAAAAATGAAATTTAAAAATAAAAACATTTAAAATCCATGAGTATGAATTCTAAAATTTAAATTCTAAACTAAAAAAAAAAATCTAAAAAAATAAAATTAAAATTAAATAAAAAAACTAAAGAAATCTAAATAATAATTAAAACATCTAAAAACTTAAATCTAAAACTTAAAATCTAAAAATTTAAGATCTGAACATGTAAAATTCTGAAAACTAAAATAAAAAAAAATCTGAATTCTAAAAAATTAGAAACCAAAGAAAATCTAAACTGTAAACGTCTAAATCCAAACATCTAAAAATTCTAAAAGCTAAAATCTAAAAGGCTTAAAATTTAAAATCTATATAATTTAAACTAAAATATTTAAATATAGAGTTTTTACCATTAAAATCACCTATGTATATAATATCCGATTTCCTTACCAAAATGTATGGCAGGTGAGGCCTTGATACTGCTGAGGGTACTCTGGATCAAAGAAATTTGAGGTAACCCTTCCTCTTCCTCGGATCAAGTCTAATTACCTCCCTTGTCCCAGAAGCAGTATAACCACTGTAGGTTTAGCGCTTATCCATGAATATACAAGAATAAAAAAAAAACATGATCCAGGGCAGGACAGGTGACTTGTTGTTTCTGTCAAAATAAGTGAATGAACAGAAGGCATTACCACGAATGCAATCAAGTCTACTGAACAATGTTTGTTGTTGTTGGGAAGCACAAATCCCGCCTGGGGAATTATGGGTAATCAGATTTCATCCATGAAAGAAATGGACACATCAAATTCTATAAATCAAGAGCCCTTCACCAGCATCCAGGCACTCCCTTACCCCCACTCTTGAAGGGGCAATGGATCTTTTTTTTTATCCCTGAAAGGTAGTTCCAAGAGCAGTGCCACAATACAGGCACCGAGGCGTGGCTGATAAGCTAAAATCTCTCCGCTTTACCTCCCTGTTGACAAATTAATGAGTTTGTATTTCTGGGGAGCCATTCAGAGCACAACCGTAGTTCTTTAAACTGACCCAGAATGTACACTCAAATACCAACGCTATCAATAATCTCTCTCTGGCGAACGAATTCTAGAGGAAGTAGCGTTATTCCATAATGATTCGCCCCCTGAAACACAAGATGGATTTGAGGTATCGTAGTTCGTATTAAAAAGGTTCGTTGGTAAAATTGATGCTAGCTCGCCTTGGGCCCAACTTGAGATAAGAACCCGTGCTGGGGAGGACAAATACTTACTGTTTGCTAACTCAATGAAAACCCAACTGGTGCAGTGTGTGTGTGTGTGTGTGTGTGTGTGTGTGTGTGTGTGTTTGTGTGTGTGTGTTTGTGTGTGTGTGTGTGTGTGTGTGTGTGTCATTGCTGAAATGCCACATGTTTCTGCAAGTTTATATTCTCCTTATCATGAAAAGGAAAAAAGGACACCAGAACATTTTCTCTAGATAGATAATAAATTTAAATAATAGATTATATTAAGTAGATACTCTGGGTGTTGTGATATCGTCATTAAATCTTAACCCAGTGCAAATCTTTGACCAAAAACGTCCTTTATGGTAGGTATCTTGATACGGGTAAAGGGATCTTGATACTATAAATTCGAGCTGCCATCCCATTATTTTGATTAAGGCTAATTGCTTCTTGTTTCCCAGGAGATGAATGACTGGTACGGGTTTAGCACTTTCCCAAGACTAAAATAACAATAAATTGATCAAAAACTATGCAAATGAGGAATGCAAGAGTTGTAAACATGTGAATGATGAATACAAGATTTGTAAACATATTTATAATGAATGCAAGAGTTGTAAACATGTCAATGATGAATATAAGGGTTGTAAAAAAAATGAGTGATGAATGAGAGGGTCGTAAACATATGAAAGATGTATTCAAGATTCGTAAACACGTCAATGATGAATGAACATTTATAAACGTATGAATTATGAATTCAAGATTCGCGAACATACGAATGATGTATTCAAGATTCGTAAACACGTAAATAATGAACGAACGCTTTGTAAACAAAGGGATGACGCTAATTGTGCTATGGAATAAGATACAATATCACTCCACTCCCTCCCCTCCTTTCCTCCCATCCTCCAAAAGCAGTCTTGATGCTTATAACAGACTCGTTATCCAACATTTTTGATCTACTTTACCTCTTCCCCAGATCAGATCTCATTACCTCCCATTTCCCAGACCCTGTATGACTACTACTGGCTTACCCCTTCCCCATGAACATAATTACCCTCCCTCACATGAATTAAATCATCAGCATCAAAAGACGTGTACACAGAAAAATATTCACCAAAGGGTCCATGACCCGATAAATGTGTCGTTAAATAAGCTAATTGTTTAATAACGTCTCTTGTTTGGAATAATTGCAAAATGAATTTGACGCGCCCAAAAATAAAACTATATTTTATTTTCGCAGTTAATGTCGACCAGAGAAGCATCGTTGTCTGTAATTTAGTGCAATTTGCTCTACTCACCACTGTATGACACATACGGATTTATCGCGTTTATAATTATGATAAAAATAATATAATAATAATAAACATAATGATAGCAATAATAATTTTTAGCTCGGTAAAATGCTCTAGTAACTATTCTTATAAACGAGTGCCTTCGTGAGTATCCTGATGTTGCTGAAGAACTCCAAATCCAAGGAACTGGAGCCGCCCTCCTTTTACCTTGGATCAAACCTGATTAAGTCCCATTACCCAGGCGCTGTATAATCCTAACGGGTATAGTTTCCCCATAATAAATAATAATAGTGATAAAAATAATTATATACTTCAACAAAAAAAATATTTCTGATATATATAAAAGACTGAATAACCAGGTCATGGTGCCACCTACCTATACAAGGAAGTCTGAAAGTCTGTCGTTGTACTACATGAACGGAAATCAAAATGTTTAGTGCTTGAAAATCGACGCTATGAACCAGGCTACAATTTTATGTCAGTGTTGTCGAAAATGAACGAATAAACGAATAATAAATAAAAAACAATTACTCGAGAAAGATACGAAATAAGTAATGAAGCTTTTTTTTTTTATTCTAAGTGTTTCCTTGTTTGACGGAATATATATATATATATATATATATATATATATATATATATATATATATATATATATCACTATGGGACAGTATGTTAAGTTTGCAACCTACCGACTATAGGAAGGAAGGTCATTAATTGTTTGACGGATTATTTGCGATATATCACGAGAGGTATAGCATGTCAACTTTACAATCTACCGAATACAGGAAGGTCATTAAAGCTGTATGTCAGCTGTACACCATCAGTCAAGGGCACTATAAGCCCTAATATAGGGATCTACTGAGAAGTATACCCTCCAAGTGTATATACCCTGATAATCACAGTACACATACATCAGAAGATATATTCTCCTCAGAATATATACTGAGAGGCATGAATTGGAGAGAATTTTGCTTATTACGGATAATGGATGAGATCAAGCAAACCTCTAATTAATTATTATTTCCCCTGAGGAATTATGTACAAATTGTTTTTCAAGGTGAAGATAATATACATGTTCATTATATTACTATGAGATTAAGTTAGTAAGAGAAATACATAATGCATATAAACATTTGTGGTGAATACAGGGTCCTTCGTGCTGACGCAATGAATAACATTCACGAATATCTCTGGAAGTTTTTTCCAGGAAGACAAAAGGTGAACACCAGGAAGAAAATTGATATATTTCTAGGAATATTAATCACAGAAGGTTATCCCATGATAACAAAATAAGTCAGTGTTGCTGATGTGTATTGTAGTTCATCAGTTCTGTCACCCATGATACAAGTGGTTATAACTATGACCAAAATTTTTAAAGGGGTGGACAGGTAAGCCAGCATAAGGCCTCGGTCAGGTGACCAAAAGCTCCAACGGCGGTTTATCCTGCAAGACCCGCGTCAAGGAACTCTTGTCCTGTTTGCTGACTAATCTAACTTAACCTAACCTTGTCTCCATCAGCTACTACTACGTGAACAAAGGCAGTATGTGTATGGAGACTTACCCACACGTCTCTTCTAGCCCAGGATTTCCTCTCTGGTCTTTAAGATTGTCAGTCGAACGCTTAACCATTAATTTATGTATTTCCCTATACAAAGATGCCTCTAAATTCTTTTCCTTTCTCAGACTTCTTAACAAGATAAGGAAAGTAAAAATAGCAGATACGATTCAAAGGAGCTGAAACTGGAAAAAAAAAAATCTTAATTTTACTATGGTTTAGCCATATTTGGACTTTATTAAGTACTTCAGAGCCCCATTGAGGGTGAAACGTAGAAAAATAACTTTTCTGGAGGCAAGTTAAAGAATGCCAGAGTCAGACAAACAGAGAAAACGGGTCCTGGAGAGCCGTGCTGGCGCCGGGATCCTCACTGTAATATTAACTTGCAAAAGTTATTAAAATTCTCGAGAGCCCTCACGGGTACCAAGTTACAACTCATTAACATTCACCATTCACGCCTCTGTTAACAAGGACCTGTTTCGGCGTGTCTTCAATGGCGACCAGAAGAGAGAAAAAGGGAAGAAGGACGAAGAGAAATTCTCCCAAGTTTGTTGAGTTTAGTTGAAGGACCTGTGTAAGGGGAGGGGGTGCTGGGACTGACGTAGTAGTGGGGCAGTGTTCAGGACCTGTGTAAGGGGAGGGGGTGCTGGGACGGACGTAGTAGTGGGGCAGTGTTCAGGACCTGTGTGGAGGTGGACGGGTGAGGGCAGTGTTCAGACTGTGGGGTGCGACGGACGTAGTAGTGGGGCAGGACGTGGGGTCGGGACCTGTGTAAGGATGAGGGGTGCTGGACGACGTAGGGAGTGTTCAAGTGAGTAGTAGGGCATGATATTAGGACCTCGTGTAAGGTAGGGGTGCTGGGACGGAAGTAGTAGTGGAGGAGTGTTCAGGATATACATCAATGGCTTTATCTCTTGATAGAATCGATTCACTGAATATCTTGAACTCTTCTCCTTTAATACAAAGAATGCTTGTAAAAAACCTCTCTCTTTCACACACCACACACTCACACACTCACACACACACACACACACACACACACACTCACACTCACACTCACACACACACTCTCTCTCTCTCTCTCTCTCTCTCTCTGAAGAAGTAATTGGACACCAGCAGAGAGAGAGAGAGAGAGAGAGAGAGAGAGAGAGAGAGAGAGAGAGAGAGAGAGAAGAGAGAAGAGAGAGAGAGAGAGAGAGAGAGAGAGAGCTACCAGCTCCTGAAATAGTTGAAGGCGGGACAGAGAGAAACTTTCACAATATTTTTCCCAGCGGTAAAGGTAGAGCAGACACACAAGTAAAAGCAATGTTCACGTTAATTGATGACTGCCGGCCTTTGGGGAGCCTCTGAAATGGTTTTATAATCTTGCTGCTGAGGATTTTAGACCTTCACCGGTGGAGAGAGAGAGAGAGAGAGAGAGAGAGAGAGAGAGAGAGAGAGAGAGAGAGAGAGGGGGGAGGGAGGGAGAGGCAGGCAGATACATACAGTGACAGACAGACTAACACGTAGACACAGACATACAGGGAGAACCAAGGACAGGCACGCTGACAAATATAAGATTTTCCTCTCATAACTTGCACTATTGTGTGCCACATACACACTTCATGGGATGCCACATACATTCTTAGTGTTTGTGCCACGTACACTCTTCGTGAGGGTGCCACGTACACTCTTTTGGGGGTGTTACGTACACTCTTCGTGAGGGTGCCATGTACACTATTCGTGAGGGTGCCACGTACACTCTTTTGGGGGTGCTACGTACACTCTTCGTGAGGGTGCCACGTACACTCTTTTGGGGGTGTTACGTACACTCTTCGTGAGGGTGCCATGTACACTCTTCGTGAGGGTGCCACGTACACTCTTTTGGGGGTGCTACGTACACTCTTCGTGAGGGTGCCACGTAAACTCTTCAAAAATCATTATTAGTTACTTGAGGGAATTATACGTTTTCTTCGTGATATAACGGCGTATTACATCACGCTGTGGCGCAACGTTGCACGGCTTCCCATTTAATTCCCGGGAACACATATACTGTAGGAAGACACACACACCTCGGGAACACACCTGGGAAACTCCTACACCTGGAGAACACATGCTAAGCTGCACAGGGAAATACATCAGTACCCTCATTTGTTCTGGATATCTCAACGCGTAAAGAGCTATTCGTACGAGGCACTTTCAAAAAATTCTAAATAACAACCTTGTCTCCGGAAATCGCAAATGTCTGTGAGGGGAAAACGTGCTCAAATGTTTGTGTGTATGTGTGATAACCAATTTGTAAATTACCTGTTTGTAGTTGCCTCAGCTGGTATATGCTTGTGGTGACCCAAGCATATACCAGCATATTTTATTATAATTATTATTATATATTATTATATTTTATTTTATTATAATTATATATTTTATTATTTTTTTTATAATTATTATTACATATTATTGTATTTTATTTTATTATAATTATATATTTTATTATTTTATTATTTTATTATATTTTATTATTTTATTATATTTGATTTTATTATATTTTATTATTTTATTGTATTTTATTATTTTATTATATTTGATTTTATCATTATTTTTATTTTTTATTATAATTACATAATTTATTATTTTATTATTCTTATATTTTATTATATTTTATTATTTTATTTTATATTTTACATTTTATTATTTTATATTTATTATTTTATTACATTTATTATTATTTGCTTTTGAACTTTCTTCACAGAATACAACTCACAACATTAGACTAAGACCACGCAAAATATTACCAGCTAAGACAACAGCATCAAGCAGACTTGCCCATATATCTTGCCCTGCCTAAAATCGTATCTTTGAGCTCTCAGGTGTGTATTGATTGATGTAGCCACTTTGTGTGTTTGTGTGTGTTTGTTTTCGCCTAATTTGCATGTTTATTTATTAAACCCTTAACCAGAATCCTTAAATATCACGAATTAATTTTTTTATTGGCGTTAGCTTAAAAAATAGTTCACGAATAAACACACACACACACACACACACACACACACACACACACACACACACACACACACACACACATACACATACACACACACACACACAGAGTTATATTTTTATAGTTATATTTTCATATGTATGTAGCTGTGTTTATGCATGTAAGTGCCAATATGTATATTTACATTTATTAGTATATTTATGTATGTCTGTACATGTGCATGATTTTTTGCTTGCATATATATATATATACATTTGCATGCGTGTGTGCATATCTATATAAGTAAATATGTGTGCATTTCTCTATATGGACGTGTGTTTGTGTGCATGTCTCTCTATATATGAACATATGGACGTGTATGTGTGTAAGTTTGTGCCAGAATCATAAAATATGTACTTAAAAAATTTCAGAAAAACTCGGTATATATAATCGTGTACATAAATTTCAGCGCAACTAATTACGAATAAAAAGCTTATCGCTTAGCACAGTAAAAAGTCAACAGGGATTAAACGCAAATGACTTTTATAGAGTAAATATAATATTTAAAAGGTATTTACAATGTTTATAAAATAAATGCAATGTTTATAACTTATATACAATGTTTGCAGGGTATATACAATGCTTGCAGGGTATATACAATGTTATAAGCAATATACAATGTTTAACCATTGTATACAATGTGTAAACAGTGTATACAATATTTAGAAAAAATATATATAATAGTTACAAAGTAAATACAACATTCACAAGGTACATGCAATGTTCCTGAGGTACATACAAAGTTTATAATGTTGTCAGACTTTTTTTAAACCAATAAATCCCCTGATGGGTGAAACATATCCTCAGTGAAGCTGCCTGACCTTACATGTTTCCTTTACATGCATTATATACCTTGTTTGTAAGATGTAAATACTACACACTGTTTACAAGTAAACTAGTTAATGGTCCAAGTTGGACCGAAACGCCGTCATAAGTTTCTTCTGTGTGGGGGTTGTTTGTGTATTCTATCCACGGAATTTTGCATTTGTATTCTTTAACTGAACTGTTTACAAAGTAAATACATTGTTTACAAAGTGCATTGTCCATAAAACAAGAAATTAGTGTTTACTAAGTAAACATTTTTCATTAAATAAATTCATTATTTACCAACTAATTTATTACTTAGTGTGTGTAGTGTGTATATTCGTTATTTACAGTGTAAAAAAAGTATTTACTAATTACAACACTGAATGCGTAGACTCACTGTTTATTGAGTAAATTAGATGTTTACTAATTAAAAAGTTTTTGATAATGAAAGATTATACGTTTACAAAGTAAACGAGGCATCTGTAGAGACTTCAACGTGCAGAAAATTGTGCAGAAAGACTGATTCTACAAGACTGCTTCTTGTAACTATGACCAAAATTAACTCTATAGACTGATGCTACAAGACTTGCAACTTGCAACTCTGACCAACATTAATTCAAAAGTCTGATGCTATTCGTAAGACTAGTACATGCAACTCTATGATGAAAGTAAACGCAAAAGTCTTGATAGACTGCTGCTATTCCCAAAGTTTACTAAAAAAAAAACTGATGCTATTCGTAAGACTTTTTTTTTCGAATCTATTACCGTGATAAACACTGGAGCCAAAATTCCTGTACACAAAACATACTATAGGTGTTGTTTTGGGCACCAAACTGCTGTGTAACAGAATCAATTACCAATGATTCATTTAACGCTAAGCCCATTATCTGGGCTACTACCCGGATTCCCAAGTTCCCATTTAAACCTGTGTTAATTCCCAAGTTCCCGGTTAAACCTATGTTAATTCCCAAGTTCCCAGTTTAACCTATGTTTATTTCCAAGTTCCCAGTTTAACCTATGTTTACCTCCGAGTTCCCAGTTAAATATCTGTTTATTTCAAAGTTCCCAGTTAAACTTGTGTTATTTTCCAATCTCCCAGTTAAACTTGTGTTAATTCGGATTATATTGTGTTTCAACTCGAAGTTTTCTGACTGCCGCTGTATGACCCTTGTGGTTTAGCGCTTCTTTTGATTATAATAATAATTTCTGACTGCCGTGGTATGACTAGGTCAATAATTCTAACTTTTAAATTTAAGACAGTTTGCATATTGTGTGTGTGTGTGTGTTAGAAACCGGTGAAATAAGTCGAAATTTAGCGAATATATATATATATATATATATATATATATATATATATATATATATATATATATATATATATATATATATATATATATATATATTAATAGACTCATTCAGGTGAATTAACTCGATGTGAATTATTTTGTTTTAAATCAAAATTAATTGAACAACTTGACCTCACTAAAATTAATTTACCTTTTCATCATTAAAATTCTAAGGAAGCGCGAAACCAGTAGGGGTCGCGTAGCTCTTTGCATATAAAGTAACGATCATTTTGTCAAGTAAGCTGAGTATAAATTTACTGTTGCAATGACCATGTAAAAATCAGTTTTGTTATCACGAAATTTATAAATATTATTTATGTTAAATAATATGAACTAAATAATTTAGACTGGACGAAAAAATGATTGGAAAGATTAATATATATATGTCGTGCCGAATAGGTAAAACTTGCTATTTTGGCTTAAATAGCAATGCTCTTCTTGCCGAATAAGGCAAGCGAAAATTTGTGTATGAAATAATTTCGCAAAAATCATTCTGATCCTAACGAAAAAATATAGATTTCATTGTGTTTGTTTATTATTAAATTACTGTAAACTTATCTAAAATATATTTAGTTGGATTAAGTTAAATTAAATTGAGTTTTTTATAAGGTTAGTTAAGTTTTCTAAGGTTCTTTTGGTACAAAATTATTAATTTTTATTAACATAAATGAAAAAAATATTTATCTTTAAACGTATAAGAGAAATTTTTAGAAAGGACTTAATTTTAAACGAGTTCTTGCTAATTGACCAGTTTTACCTATTCGGCACGACAATATATATATATATATATATATATATATATATATATATATATATATATATATATATATATATATATATATATATATATATATATATATATATATATATAATATGCAATAATCGCGAATGATCGATAAAAAATGCAAATTGAAATCACAGGGAGAGTTGAAAATTTATTTCAATTCCTATTTTTAAGGATTGATTTACTCCTGACAAGCAGCCGTAGTGACCCTCGTAGAGTCGACAAACTTCAAGTTTACCAAAATTAGTTGAGACTAAGCAAGAGTTGCATGCAAAATTTGAAGGTGCTTGTAGCGAGTTTAATAATGGTCCGAAAACTACAAAATGTAGGTCATGTAGGGGGAACGACTTAATGTTTCTTGTAGGACGACTAGGGTGGTAGGGGTAGGGAAGGGGAAGGTAGGGGAGGGCAGAGAGGGGAAATCAGAGTATTCATTATGAAATATACTGTGCATATGGGGTAGGTTACATTGAAGAACCGGCTTCGTGCTAGCGCGCCAAGCGACTCTCGGCTCTCCTCACAGGGACCACAAGGGCGGGAATGAATGGGCTACTTCAGGCAACAGTTCAGCTAGGGGAAACTTCATTCCCCCCCTCCCCCAGTCTGCTCCCCTTCTCCATCCTCCCCTCCATCTCCCCTTCCCAGGCAATGTCGTAAATTGTATTAGATACACTCGTACTTCATCATACGAGAGGACGCCCTTGGACTTGTTTTTCCCCGGCCTCTAATGTTAGATTATTTGGTTAATGGCTATATTCTAAATGAGGGTCATTGCGACCGCAATCCACCAAGACATTATCATTGAGGATATTTTAATCCTGAGGACAGGGATTAATGTACACTGTCAGCGAAATATGCATGAGCGATACACATCTCTCGTTGTATATACAGCAAAAGATTCAGACCTCTCAGTGTATATACGATAAGAGATAGAAACCTCTGTGTATAAACGACAAGAGATAGAAACCTCTCACTGTATAAACAAGATATATAAACTTTTGTGTGTACTGACACTGAGATGCACACCTCTCGGTTATACACTGAGATATATACATCTGTTTGGTGTATACACATTGAGAGATAAAAGCTGTTGGTGTTTATACAGCAAATAATATACAACTCTCGGTGTATATCAAGCAAAAATTATATTTGTCTCTGCGTATATGCAGAGAGAGAGATGCACAGCTCGGTGTATATACCTTGCGTAACTAATAACGCAGATGACAGATGACATGTTACGTAGATGAGGCAGTCAACGTATTTTCCTTCACCCAACTCTGTCCTCCAACTGAGAAGCCTTGATACTAGTGAATGGCTCTTGATCTAATAAACTGGACCTACTCTCCTTTTCCTTGGATCGGACCTAATTGCCTCCCCATTCTTCATATGACCCCTACGTGTTTTGTACTTCCCCATGTAAGTGATGATTTTCGAACGCCAATCCCAGTGGAGGAAAAATATTATAATGTCTTTGAGTACCTGGGGAATGTGATGCAATCAGTTTTGTTCCAAGGAATGGGAGGATAGGGATAATTGCTTGCATCAAGAACCCCTCTTTCAGGCGTCATGAAATATCCCTTAATAAAGAAATCCTTTATAAAGAATACGTGATAAATGATTTCGTAAAAACATATACACAAATCATTATTTTTAATATATTGAAATTGACGATTTTGGGGGGCAATATACAAGTATGATAATGGTGTGAAATACTATAAATCTTTTTTTTTCTGTAAGATAAATAAAACTAGTGTTGCAAATGCGTTTTAATCGTCAAACGAATTTCTGTTTCGGATTTCTTGTTGCAACAGCAAGTGACGTGCATCATCCAAATGAGCAACACAAACACATTCAAATGTAGACACGCACATGTATGTTCACATTGACGTATACATGACGTGTACATGTATAGATGCACACATTCTTCTTGTTTGTATATATATACATGCATACAAACATGAATTCATGTTTGTATAAATGTATATATTTAGACTTTCATAAATGATTGCATGAATAAATATATGTAATCATGCGTATTTGCATGTATACATGCATTTATGCATATATGCAAGCATTCATGCATATATTCGTGAATGCATAATACACAATACATGTACACATGTATATTCATAAATGCACTCATGAATGAATGCATTAATAAAAAAATGAAAGCATACCTATTTACATGCATACATTCATTCACGCATATATACATATATGCATAATTCATCATAAGCAAATATACATTCATATACACATGTCTACATACATGCATATATACAACACACAACACACACACACACACACACACACAATATATATATATATATATATATATATATATATATATATATATATATATATATATATATATATATACACGGAAATACGTACATACGAATCAATATAACTCAAAAAATAATAAAATCAAGGAAAACAAAGGCAAGATAATAACTCCAACCTGTCATTAACTGCTGGCTTTACTTTGATCACAATGACACTGGGGGACCTTCGTGGCCTTCTGCAGGAGAAAAACTAAAAGATCCACACGTCGCTTGACCGAGACATTCTTGCGTTAGTTCTTAGGGGCCGGTCACAAATCCAGTTTATTCTTCCAGTGTTTCTTCTCTCATTAGGGCAAGGATCCTTCAGGGTATTATTCCGCTTTTCATACGACTTCTCCTGCAGAGACTTCTACGTGAGTCGGTGTGTCCCCTTGTGGCAGGGAGAGAGGGTGACTGCATACTGGAGATGCAGGGGGACGAGTGTGAGAGAGAGCTGCAGTTTGGTAGGAAGTGCAGTGTCACTAAGCACACATGATTTATGCACCGTCCCACAACAAAACAAGGAGAGGGAACTCATTGCATATGAATGGTCCGTAGCCCCTTTTGCTAAACAAGCCTAGTCAGCCAAGTTTGTGAATTTTGACACTCGGGTTGCATTGATGAACAACCTGTGTGAAAAATGGGTCGAGGAGTGAGGCAGAGGGGCGTTCGGGAGAGAGGAATAGAGGGAGGGTAGGAGGGACTGAGAGCAGGGGAGGATGTCGGGGAGAGTAATCAACGCAGTTTGAACGCTCTTTTCTTATTTCTCTAATATTCATTAATCACATCTGTTAAATTGCATGCTAACACTCTGTGCTACGCCTCGTAGCAAGTCTGCTACATGGCAACGTAAGCTCTACTCTAAAGCGAGAGGAGATAGCTGTAAAATAGAGCGAGTGACAAAAGGGAACAAGGCCCACTGCAGTTTGTGTTTTTGTGAGCCCCGGGGTAGCAACCCACACTGCAGGTAGCCGGGGAGTGCAGGCCGCTATGCAACCACCGACCAGGAGATCTCAGCCTAGATAATTTTTATTGCTGTAGTAGACCGCTGCTCCGAAACGCATAAATTTCCTTTTAACAGTTTTCCTTCGCAAAGTTGCTGCTTTTATACACAAATCCATTACTTACGTAGACTATTTTAACTGTATCAAGTACTGTTCAAATCAACTCCAGGAAAAAGAACGTAATTATATAACAAAAAAAAAGTCCACGAATCGTACCTCCGCCAGCACCAGGTCTGGGAAAATGTCACAGAATGCAATAATGCAGGTAACCTTTTTTTTGTCGCTGGGGCAGAAGTGAGGGGCAATGCACATGAATGCAACCTCTGCAACCAGAGCCTTTGTTCCCTTGTTTCCCAATCTTACGCCTTAAGCTGGCAAGAAACCTCTCACAACGGCCCTGCCTTTTTTTTTTTTCTTCCTTTCCGCCCAGGCCGTGAGAATTACCACGAGTCTGATATATTCCCAGAGATAGTTGTCAGGATGATGTAACCAGTACCAGCCACGTCGGCTTCATAGTTCATGGTACCGTCAGGTGTTGCTGGGACAATGTAGTCGGCCAGTACCAGCCACGATGGCTTCATAGTTCACAGTACCGTCAGGTGTTGCTGGGACAATGTAGTCGGCCAGTACCAGCCACGATGGCTTCATAGTTCATAGTACCGTCAGGTGTTGCTGGGACAATGTAGCCAGCCAGTACCAGCCACGGCGGCTTCATAGTTCACAGTACCGTCAGGTGTTGGTGGGACAATGTAGTCAGCCAGTACAAGCTACGGTGGTTCATAGTTCACGGTAGTCAAGTGCTGGCAAAATTCATCAGCAGTCCCGTTCCTGGTACATGGTGTAACGCATGTGCATGGATGTACATGAGTACATTGATGTACATGAGAATACATGGGTGTACATTAGAATCTCCCACAATTATAATGTGCGGTAGGGGCTTTGAAGTTTCTAAAGGGCTTTTGATCTAAGGAATTAGAGCTACATTGCCCTTTCATTACCAAGGCTTTGTATAACCCTCAAAATAATAATCATAATAATAATACACGCTAAGTTACAATAGATCTAATTAGTTGTTCAGTTCGAATATATATATATATATATATATATATATATATATATATATATATATATATATATATATATATATATATATATATATATATATATATATATATAAAAAAAAAAAAAAAAAACTTGAAATATAATTGAATAATATATGTACAACTGTAAGAATTTAAGTATAATATTAAAAGAATAATATGCTGTTTTAAAAAAGTGGGAACTCTCGGACCATATCAATAACAATTACTGCAACTGTAGTTTGAAGTTTGCAATTGCACTCTGAAATGCAAGAGGAGGAGATTTGGTGGTTCTAATGGCCAGAAATCTGCCGACAGGTGCGGTAGTAAATAAAGACTTATATCAGAGCCAGACTTTACCTGGACAATGTTTCGCTCACTTGTAAATGGTCGACATTGCACCATGGTTTGCTGTGTCCTTAAACTACCATAAACTATATAGTAACTGAACAAAGGAGCCTACGTAGCTTAAGCCTGATTTTTTAGTATTTACCACAAGACTAAATTCGCCAGTATGTTTCTAAAAGAGCTTTTCGCTTTTCTTTAAGAATTATAATTAATATTAATAACAACGCCCCATATTTTTTCCAGTGTATGATAAACATGCATCATATACCTTACTGATAGTGTTCGTCTGACACTGGAAAAAAAATTGGAAGAATTATTCACAAAAAACAGTGGCTGGAAGAATTCACTTATTCCTCGCCCTTATATTCGAAATTTTACACTGGGTTTCGGGTTCTTTATGGACCATTATGAAAAAACTAAGTGAGCATAATCAGAGAAGACCATCAGTTATGTCGGGAGGGGAATGAAAGTTAGAAAGTATCCAGGTTCGATTCTTGGTTGGGAGCGAGGCGTGGGGGAAAGTTCTATTACACCTCCTTCCCATGTTCTATACACAACCCCCGCATAGGAGAAAGAAACTTGTGACGACGTTTCGGTCTAATCTGGTCCAGTAATTAGTCACACACTAACAAAAGAAGGTATTGTTCCAGTCACTGTATTTTGCCGCCTTGTTATTTTCCCATTTTCTGTTCGCCTAGCAGTAAACTGATTCCTGTGTGCTAATCGACTGTTCTGGGTCGCATCCTGGAGCAAGAATGAAAAGGAAAGTGGGTTATCCAGAGTTAATAACCCTTTTGTGTTAATTTGCTTGACCCTCTTGTGTTAACCCCGTGTTAATAACCTTTTGGGTTGATAATCCTAATGATACTTTCTTCTAAATGCAAAAGTAAGTGGCAAAAGACTCCTGCTCTATGTCTATCAATAATATTTATTAAGTCAATAAGATGACAATTTCCACTGATTATCTATCAATCGCTCGATTAATTTAAGGTAAGCGAAGACTCCGACTTACTCGTGAGAGGGAGTGAAGAGCCTAGCTGGATGCTACTACAGTTTGACGGAAATGCTCGTCTCTGTCAACCTGAAATATCTATGAAGAGCAGTCGAGCCAGTGAAGGAACATCTGGGTAGTTCAGAGATTGTGTCTGTGTATCTTTCCATGGGATGATGACCCTCTGTGAGTTGGGTTTAAAGCCTGTCGACTGCTCGTGGATAATTAATGCACCATTTCACCTCTAAACTAACATAAAAAAATACTAAGAAAATGGAAAGCAGTATGTTTTGTGTGTATACACTGAGATATATCAGAAGACGCAAGGGTATATAAACACTTAGGACGTTTTTAATGGATGCATTTCGGTTCTGGGTTCTTGGTCACTTCAAATGATGATGAAGTTTCCAGGTCCCTGGGTTCCAGGATCCTAGGGTTCTAGGCTCCCAGGATCGAAACGTTTCTAATACACATGTCTTATAGTGTCCTTTCATCCATATGTCAGTATCGATATACATTCTACTCTTATTCACTAAGATATATACCTCTCTGTCTTACACAGTATACCCTATGATAATTTTCTTTTCAACTGACGTCAATTTCTTGTTTATTATAGTGGATAACAGAAGGTATCAGATACCGGCAAGTGTCCAGTAAGACACACGTGTAGTACTAGGATATTTAATAGAGAAAGGCTTCTCTCTGGGTAGCTTCTTCAACTCAATACAGAGATGAGAATAAACGAAAATATATACCTGGGGTCAGGTATATATTTCCGATGCATAAGAGCGGGACACTGCTTAACTAGTTGCAGTGCAGTGGAGGGAAGAATTAACCCAGTCAAAATTTCCGGAACAGTGTTTCGAGAGTGGTGAGTTTAATCATTGCATTTTCCAGATATCATCGTTTGAGTTGGTCCTCTTTACTGATGATGTCAGGACTCGCTAAATGATACAGAAATTGTTTGTCATTCTGTTGTGTATGTACTGGTGCTCCCTCACACGTTGCTCCAGGCTTCTAGAGTTTCTCCAGCATGTTGCTTTCCACATCCTCAACATGGAATTAGGAAGGATCCTGTTTTAGATTCGGCTAGTTTGACTGTTTTCTTCATTACTAAGCCTTTAATTGTGGTGGAAATCATGGTGGCTAAGTTAATGTTGCCCTTGGCGAGTGTATTAGCGATGCTCTTAGCCTCTTCTTCAACCGGCAGAACTATAAATCTCCAAAGTGAGATTTCCTGCCAAACTGTGTGAATAATCCGTAGTGCTTCCTTCTAGAGTCATTCGTAAAGTGGGAAGGGAATTGGAGCTGGATAAATGTTTAATGAATGTAAGAGCTTTTCTCTTCGAGAAAGCAAGGCTAGAAATCCTATATGTTCTGAGGTAGAAATCGATGAGCACTTTTCTCTTGGTTTATGTGTCTTGGCTTGAAAATTCACAACAAAATTTCTTGGTTGGCAGGTTTTCTATAAACATTGAAGGATCGTTTTTCCCTGTCCCTGAAGGGTAGGATAACAAAGAAGGGAAGTAGCTGATCCTGCCTCCTTCACAGTAAACTTAATGGAAGGTTCCACGGAGTTGAACTTGTATAATAGATCGATCGTGACAAGCCTCACGTTGTCCACACAACGTAGCCATGTAACACCCTCGGGATGATGGACTTAAATCACTCTTCATCCAGAATGTCCTCGTACAGATTGACCAATACGGCATGGATTGGTCAACCCTCAGCCATTACAAAACATTGTACATGGAGTAGCTGAAGACAAAACAATTAGGGTTGAGGCCCAATCAATCAGGTCGATTAAATCTTTTGATGGTAACTGGAGGTTTATATAGTTGGTGACCTAATGTCGGAGGGCAATGGCTGGTGCGAACCTTAGTGAATACAATAGTAAGGTTAAAACCGGCGAGTTTCTTGTTTTTGACATTAATGTCATGTAAGCCTTTGAAAGGGTCTACCCGAATGCTTAAGATGTTTGGCTAATCGTTCACAGGAGTCTCAATAAATATCTGGCTAAAGTGCCGGCCAGCTTGTGGATGGGGGGAGGAGGGTACCCATGCCTGAAGAAATAGGTCTCAAGGGAAAACCTGGTTTGTGTTGTCTTGGTAATTCGCACATACGCGCTTGTCTGAGGTTAAATAGAGTAACTTCTAACCCCTGTACGGTATATTTCAGGATCTAGGGAGACTTAGTAAGGAAGTGTTAAGTTAGTTCCTATGACGTATGGCTATTAAGAGGTTCGTAAGTGTCCCATTCGTCTTAGAGTTGTAGTTTGCTGCGGTTATCTGATGTGCTGACTGTTATGGTATCATCCCTTGCCGGGTCTATTTAAGAGCATTAAAATAGCGTCGAGGGCGAAGGGTTCAGCGATTGTCGAAGTGGAGTATTTGGATCAAACCCTTATGAAATTTGGTATCCTGATGATATCAGTTCTTGGTCACTCATTGAGTTCTTGTCTGGGTTTACATACTTTGAGTCAAATTTTAAACGTACAGTAAGTGATTCTAACTCATTGTTGGATAGAAGGCGGGCTGAGGGATTGTTAAATATACCTGTTTTTTTTCCTATTGTGCTCCATTTGCTCTTAGTACTAAATTCAAGAGAGATTTACAGTCTCTATTTTTTCCCAAAGTTTCTCTTAATCGTGTATGTGGTTATCATATTATCTCTGCTGATGTCAAAACCACAAGTTGTAGAAAAGGCTGTTATTGAGCTCTGTGTGGAGATTTATCATGGCATACAGAGGTTACAGTTAACACACACAAATACTCCTGGCAGATATGGTGAAAGTAAATGAGTGGAGACGAGGCATCTCGTGTATAGTGGTTATCAGAACAGCAGTCACTGATTTATACACAGTCGACGGTTAGATATCAGTAAAAGACTAATGCACAGATCAAGACATTTATTAAGGAAACGTTTCGCCACAAGTGGCTATGTGTATAGTGGTAGGAGTGTCTTTGTTGAATCTGTATCAGCAATGAAGGAGCCACTTGTGGTGAAGCAGTTCATTAAAAAATGTCTTGACCAATGCATACGTGGCTTTAACATACAACTTATCAGTGTCACCATACCTGATTTACCAGATTTACGAAACCATTCCTTCACATTAACCTTTCACGTAACACGAACACTGAAAGAGTCAACTGCGTCACACGACTCTGCAGCCTCATACCAGCGAGAACACCGGCCCTGACACCACTTGAACCCAAGAAGTGCTGTACCCCAGTTACAGGGCGTCCACGACGATTGTAGCTAACTGCTACACCACTTGTGCTGAAGAAGACTCACTGTGCCCTTGTCATAGACGGTACATCACATGTACCAATTCTGACAATCCTTCGGGAGTCACTGCCGGGTCACCACATAGAGAAGACCCGGGCTAGGACCCGTCCTGGCAAACCTACATGAACATGAACACGGCTGTGCGTATCAACTATTTCTAAACTCTAAAGAGAAGAAACTAACGACGACGTTTCGGTCCGTCGTGGACCATTATCCGCACTGATGTAAGATCCAGACTCTAGCACTCCCTTATACCGAAGGCCCAAAACGGACCGAAAAGTTAAAAATTCCATCTACAAACTGTGGGTTAGTTGTGGATTGCTTGTATACATTTTTAGGTGAAGATTTATTACCAGGGCAATCTTGACGTTACAGTTAATGCAGTGAATAAATGAACTGTTAGTTATATGAGCCAATTGTTGGAAGAAAAGTTGTCTCGAACGAGAAAAAGTGATGTGTGGTATAGATTTACAATTATGTAAGTAAAGTGCTGCACACTTGTGGGTTATTCAGTGCAAGAAGTGGCAAAGGCTCGATTCCTTTTCAAGTGAGGAGCGCAGGTTGTGGTTACAAAAGAACAGCAGGTGTATGAGGAATTGTTTTTGGATTAATGCAGTTGTGGTAGTTGTGGATCGGGAGAAAATGTTTGTATAATGTAATGATCAATGGGATTAAAAGATGAATTATATGGAAAAAAACGCGGTAAAAAATGGGGAAGAATAGCAAATGAAAGAATGGGAGAGACATAAGATAAACAAAGGGAGACTAGTTGGTTTTGTTTGTTATGGCTGATTGAGGTAAAATGCTTGTTAAAAAGGTGCAGATGTTAGAGATGGTGGGTAAAAAGGCGCAGATATTAGAGAGATAGAGAATATTTTAAGAAATTACATGTAGATTATGCAATGTACACAAAAATTCCATGCTAGGAACAAGGGAAAAAATGTTCTAGAATATTATATAGAATCAAAGTTGAGTATGGAAGGAGAGACAATGGTAATACACTAGTTGTGAAAAAGGCAGTAGTGAGGAATGGGATTAAGACTAAAATCAGTTGAGGATTAGTTGTTGGAATGGTTAGTGCAATCAAACCTAACGGCCCTAAAAACCAATATTTTCGAAAAAATGATCATATCAATTTATATATTTTTGTGAATTATGCTAAAAAAAAAAATTACACCAAATTTGGCAACTTAATCTATGCTCAATTTTTTTTTTGTTTTAGTTCTACATTCGCGTTGAACAATTCTTTTCCAGATAATGAAACATAGGTTTATATTCGATTTTCCGACATTTGAGACCTTTCTCTACTCTTCTGTATTACGCACTGTAAGGAAGACTAGGGTCGCACCGAGGGTTATGTCTGTTACTTAGCAATAATACTATTGTCTGTTATTCCCTGTCTCCCAGCGCACTCTCCCACCTGCATTCTCCCTGCCACATGTCAGCGAGGGTGGGAAACGGGAGAGGAGGTCGAGGAGGAGGTCGAGGGAGAGGGATGATTGGAGGATGAATATA
The DNA here is from genome assembly GCA_009830355.1 of Cherax destructor. Lineage (NCBI taxonomy): Eukaryota > Metazoa > Arthropoda > Malacostraca > Decapoda > Parastacidae > Cherax > Cherax destructor. Next base: position 453,031 of record WNWK01000001.1, read on the forward strand.
AAACTTTACTCCCAGGAAACAGCTATTCTTTTACTTTGACTAGATAGGTATCTTATAATACGCTATATTAGGTTAGTAACTGGGGCGACCAACTGTCAAGCGAGTTAAGACATGTACATCAACATATCGCTCAATCCTGAACGATAAGTCGTCTTAAAGTGTCTTGTTCTAATATACTACTACTACTAATAATAATAATAATAATAATAATAATAATAATAATAATAATAATAATAATAATAAAAATAATAATAATAATAATTATTATTATTATTATTATTATTATTATTATTATTATTATTTCTGCAAGTGCATGGGTAGAAACCTAACAGATACAATATCAGGATGTACTGAGCCGCTTATCTCACGATAACTCAACGAGAGGGGATAAAATTAGATCAAAGATATATTACCGGCAAGAAAATAACCTAGGCACCTGTGCAACACCTGGGTATCTTCGTTGACAAATGTTTCACCTGCACATCAGGCTTTCTCAGTCTAATACATACCTCTGTATTAGACTGATCAAGCCTAGCGAGCAGTGTAGAGACTCGGCGGGTTGCACATATGTGTATAGTCATAAAAAAAATACCAGGCATCCCCAGTCACCTTCACGCAGACGGTAACCAACGATCTATGCAGATATTTTTTTGCGGCAGGTGCTGGTTATTGTGCTCTGGTTGCAGTGGCATGCAAGAGCGGTGAGAGGTCATCCCCCCCCCATTGTTGCATGGAGAACTTCCCCTCCTTTTAACCCCCCATTGTTGCAAGACCCTAGTTTCCACGTGTATACCATGTTCATCCCTCCCTATACCCCACGACCTCATTGCCCCACTTTCCCCCCACCTGCACTGGCATTTGCAGGGAAAAATGCAGGTGTCAGGGGATGCTGGGAGACAGGGAATAACAGACATAATGGTTCTGTTGTTAAGAAATAAACATAACGGTTTAGAAGTGCAAAAACTCATAACAATTCAGAACTATTTAACAGAAACGTAAGTGAAGGGTTGGTTTCTAGTAGATACGTAAGTAAATAATAGTGCAACAGAGAGAACTACATACTGCAAGAATGCAAGAAAAAACTGCAAGAAAACAGAAGACAGGTACATAGTGGAAAGACGCAACACAAAGGATAGCATTATGAAATAAAACGTCAGTATGACACTGCAACAGAACACAGACAATAGCACAATGAAAGAAAGCACCTGGGAGAGAGAGAGAGAGAGAGAGAGATGCAATTGGAACAGAGAAACTAATTTGATCACGAATTATTTAAAAAATATTTTGCTTTGTCTGAACAAACACGAAAATCTCCACTGACGCGGAATAGAAAACGGAGCACTGCGGGAGGCCTACTGACCCACACTAGGCAGTTCTTTCTCGCATTCTTATCAAATCACTTGGTGAGCCGGTAACCGGAGGTTTGGTCGTACGACGAAGACCTTCTGCTGGCTTACCGGACAACCCCCTCCCCCCATAAGAAAATTTAGGATCACATCTGAAGGAATAATCGCAAATTGATGAAACCCACATGAAGACAGACACACAGTGTAGAAAGAGATTGTATATTTCAATCGCATTCTGAGATCATCTTATACCGCTGAAGATCATAGGAGATGGAAATATCTTCAGATTCCAGCACACTTTGTTGCTTCATTATGTCATTGTAAAGGAGGTGTATGACCCATACGGGTTTAGAATCTTCCCATGAATATGATATTCTGGGAAACGTGGCTGGTTGATTCAAAAGATAAATAGAATAGCTGAAACACCTATGTGACTCAGTCTAGTATTTCTCTCCTCTAGCTTTGTCTGTACAGATGGTAAACCGGCCGTAAGAAATTTACGATACGTCGGTCTAGAGTCGGCTGTCTGGACGCTGTTTTTGTTATTTCCATTATCAGTTAATACTTCTAGGGACACGTATGCAACATCTGGGTATCTTTATTTGTAGACGTTTCGCCCTCCAGTGGTTTTATCAATACAAATTCAAGAACATAAGTGGAAGAGTATAGAACGATGCACAGAAGACGAGGTAATCAGTCCCTCAACCTTGGAGTTAGTGAAGAGTACCAATGTCTTGAAAGAAATTATTACAAGAATAAGATCTGTGAAGAAAGACTCGGGGGGGAAAGTAAAGTGAATGCTGAATGTAAATAGAAGTTTGCAAGACCCCGTGTTTAATGACAGCTCGCAGCATCAAGAATAAGTATTAATAATGCATCCCATTCACATTGCAAATAGACGAATACTTCTCAGCTCCCGCCACCATTTCTCTGATAATCTCAAAGTTTGCCAGGCTGCCCTTCTTCAACTTGAAATAAATGAAATTCAGGATACGATGTGTGGCTCAGACCAATGCCGATATTATCCCCGAAAGATTTGCATATCTGTAACGAAGAGAGGCAGCCCAGAGTAATTTCAGCATTTACCTAAGACGAATAAACTAAAAACCCCGAGGGAAAAAATATTTTTTATCTCGGTAATCGCCAGCTGAAGACTAACTTAGAGCTGTAAACAGTGCCAACTTGGCAGTGTCGTACGCGGGTAGCTCAAAGGTTTTCCTGCTGGTGATGGGGATGATATGCGCCTCCAGTTGCCAAATTTACGATGTACCATTAAACTTAAAGGGGTCATTTTCAACTCTGCCTCTAAAGCTTTGCTGATAAACGCCGTGGGAGAGCCTGGTTTAGAGGGTGGGCTGTCGTGGAAGGTTTCAAGAGAGGTGTGTATATTGGTTTAGTGTAAGTGTGGATTGAACTTCAAGGGTTGTTATTGAAGACGGGGTTGGGAAAAATTAAAGTTATCTTTCATCTGTCTTGTGTGGCGTGATGAAAATACGGAGGCGGAAGAGAGAGAGAGAGAGAGAGAGAGAGAGAGAGAGAGAGAGAGAGAGAGAGAGAGAGAGAGAGAGAGAGAGAGAGAGATATTAAAGCTCGAGGTTTTCATTAATGCCGGGACGAAGATGATGACTATCGTGACACAGATGATGAATATTATAATGATGAATATAAGTAGTACAGATGTTGATAGTTGAAGAACAAACAAATTAAACTATAATGTTGTTATAGCGATGTTGGTATTCATTAGGAACACATATGCGCGCGCGCGCGCACACACACACACTAGTTACAAGTGCTGCAGATGTCGTAAAGACCACCAGCATTACCTCCAAATCCACCACCACAAACACCACAACAACCACCACAAACACCACAACAACCACCACAAACACCACAATAACCACCACAAACACGGCAACTTCCATAATTACCACTACCACAATCACCACAACCAACCAAACCCACACAATTACTCCCACTACCACCACTATAACCACCCTCACAAGTACGGCAACTTCCACCACAATCGCCACCACCATCACCACAATGGAAACCCACCATCAGTACCACCACTCTCGTTAGTTTCTAGTACGGCATCTTCCATACCCACCACTACAACTACCACCACCATCGCTAGATAAGAAAGACAGATAACAAAGTTTGCATCGAGGTTATCTGCTGAGGAACACAAGCTATATTCAGCTACATCTGTCGTAGAGGCAACAGAGTATAGCAGAAAGCTACTGGTTCCACCACCAATTATCACCACCACTAATTATCACCACCACCAACCACCACCACCAGCCATCACCACCAGCCATCACCACCAGCCACCACCACCATCCACCACCACCAGCCACCACCAACCACCACCACCACCAGCCACCACCAACCACCACCACCACCAGCCACCACCAACCACCACCACCACCAGCCACCACCACCCACCACCACCAACCACCACCACCAACCACCACCAGCCACCACCAACCACCACCACCACCAACCATCAAAACCAACAATATCACTAACACGTTCCTAGCTAGTAATAGTTATATTAGCACGAATATCACTACTAATACTAGGATTACTTCAAGTCCTTCTCCCTCTCTGCTCCGACAACTAAAAATAATAATAGCAATTAATAATGATTACAGACCAAAGCTGTCGTCAGTGACACACTATACAGAAAACCCCTTGTTATGCAGAGTATTTCGGGCAACCTAGGTTAAATTTTGTCCCCAGGATTCGACTCATACCAGTCGGCTAACACCCAGGTACCTACTTACTGCTAGGCGAACAGGGGAAAGCAGGTGTCTTAACACACCACCAGACCTACTGTTACTGATGGTCATTTGCCTCGAATACTATCGAAACTACCTTCCCCTCCAACCCCACCTCAAGAGGGGATTGCCTTGAATCTGGCGAAGGGCTTTTGATCTGAGAGGTTGGAGCTATCCACCACTTCCTATCATCAAATCTGATTGCCTTCCAATCCACAGTTGTATAATCTCCTACGGGTCTAGAGCTGTCCACTGAAAAAAAATATTAATGTTAGTACTAGTAAAAATAACGTAATTTAGGTATAAAAATCAATTAAACAATTATATGTGAAAGCTTAATTTATTGTACATTTTAGGGGTTAAAATGTATAGGTGACATACAGCCTTAATGACCCCTGGTGTAGTCGACAGGCGTTAAACTTAATAAAACAACCTACTAACAATGTTAATCATAATTTGGAATATTTCCAAAAACTGTGAGTGAGTGGGTAATCAGGGCGTTGTGTGTCCTCATCAGAGGAAAATTGGAGCAACTTGTCCTGGCAAGTCTTTACGGAGGGCGAGTGTCATTTTTGGCCCAGCTCGGGAAGATGGTATTGATTACCGTGTGAGAGGCAGTGTCCGCACCTCCAGATGTAGCCACCGTTTGCCGAGGAGCGAAGGAGGAATGAAGGAAGAGAGGGAGAGGAAAGGAAGGAAGGAGGTAGCCCAAGTAGAGAGGGGAAGAATAAGAGAAGGATATAGAGAGGAAAGGAAAGAGAGGGAAAGATGAGGGGACCACTTACCCAGAAGTTGATAGTTGTGGGGGTCATCACCCCCGCGACCCGGTCCCGGACCAGGCCTCCTGGTTGCTAGCTAATCAGCCAGGCTATTAGCGCTAGCAGCATGCAGTCGAAGGTAAGGTGACCAGGAACCGTCTTGAGTTAATTATTTTGGATACAAATACACTATTTAGAACTAGATATTTTGGAACATTTCGCTCAAAGTAGACCTTTACCCTGAGAGAAACGTCGTCCCAGTAAAAACTTCTTCTGTGTACTCTTTCTTTAAATATGTTGGCACTACGTCTTTACATCCTGTTATAGGTTCGTTGCTAATTCCCTTAATATATAAATGGTGTTGAAAAGTCTTGGAACCTTCACATTCGTTGAGTTACTTCTACTTGTCTCTGAAGACATTTTGAACAGTGTACCGAGCCTCTTGCTCTCGTAAGGACTAATCTAAGGGTGAAATTTTGTATCTAATCCTTCAAGTATTTTACATGTACAGTATTGATTATCATTTATCTTTCTTGACTGCGCTCCTGGGAGTATTGACTGAAGGACGGAAGGAAGGAAGGAGAGAATGAAAAATGGGATGCAAAAGGGAGAAAAAGGGAGAAAAAGGGAGAAAAAAGGGAGAAAAAAGGGAGAAAAAAGGGAGAAAAAAGGGAGAAAAAGCGAGAGATAGAGAGAGAGAGAGAGAGAGAGAGAGAGAGAGAGGACAGGACAGGGCAAATGCAGAGTAAAAAATAACTTTGAAATATGAAAGATATTTTTTTGCTTGGCAGTTATCGAGAATTCTCTAGAGTTAAGATTTATTATGTTTCTGGTTTGCTTGTCTATGATAAACATATGTATGAATGCAAAAATCGCAAACAAACGATACTAGATGCAAAACAACCACAGGGGAATTTGAATGATAGTTCTAGGCCTTTCGTGTTGCAATCAACACATCAGGAGCTTGCAGTGTTGCAGAAATGAGTAGAAGGTCCCAGCAGATTCGTTCGGTGGAACATTCTTGCCAAGAAACTTGGCAAGATTCTTGGCAAGAACGTTCCACCGAACGAATCTGCTGGGACCTCCTACTATTTCTGCAACATTGCAAGCTCTTGATGTTTTGATTGCAACACGAAAGGCCTAGAGCTATCATTCAACTTCCCCTGATGCTGATTTATTTTTTCCAGCACAGATCAAAACATTATGAGTATTTCATCTACTTATATTTTCCCTATAGTAGCGTTTAATCATTACTTATCTCATTTCAAGCTAATGTTTTTGTTTTTATTTTGGCAAAGCTTTCTCCTATTTTAGCATTTTATTTCACTTGTCCTTCTGTCTCCGAATCTCGGCTCGTACTTGAAAAAATATTCTGTGCTGTCATGAGCTAGATTCACTTGTTTATCTAGTTATGTTGTTTCTTTGTTATCCTGCATATCTATCTCCTATTATCTTCTCTACATCAATCGTATTCCCAATCAGTTCTTTGTCTGTCTATACTTATTCCTTAACAACATCAGCTAATTGCTTGAGGTGCTAAGAACTCGTCACCTTTTATCCCGCTCGTAAAATTTTCTTTTTCTTCGTTCAATTTATGTAGCAGGTCTTCCTGCTTTACCTGTTTCTATTCCAATTTTGACATTCTGTCCATCAATCCACTAGTTGTTATATGGTGTGAGGGGTGTACCTTTGCTCTGACTGGTTGGTCTCAAAAATTACGTAAACAAATGCTTTGCTCACGTTTGTTTTTTATTTTACCACAAAATCTAATTAATGTTTTCAACTATTTTCTTCGTTAGGGGAAGCCACGAAACACACTCGGTGGCCACTTTATTAGGTACACGCTTCTGGTACTGGGTAGGGCTCCTTTATACCCCAGAATAGCCTGAATTTCTCGTGGCGCCATGGATTCAACAAGGTGCTGGAAACATTCCTTAGAGATTCTGGTCCATGTTGATATGATAGCATCACGCTGTTGCTGTAGATTCGTCGGTTGCACATTCATGCTGCGATCTCCCGTTCCACCACATCCTAATGTTTATGCCCCAGTTTTGGTGGGGTAGTGCCAACTGTAGCCTCAGTTTCCTGGTTTAATAGAGAAATATAAAAAATTGCTAATCCTATGAGTAAGGCAACTTCCAATAGTTTTAATACCTTGTTGAGAAATTTCCAAAAGTCAGTACTGTGAACTTAAAGAAATTGCTGAACCCATCCATCTGGAGGTTCGACGTGTTGTGCATTCAGAGATGCTCTTCTGCACAAAAGTGTTGTAACACATGGTTATTTGAGCTACTGTCGCCTTCCTGTTAGCTTCAACCTGTCTGGCCATTCTCTTCTAACCTCTCTCATTATCAGGGCGCTTTTGCCAGCAGAATTCCGTCCACTGGATGTTTTGCGTTTTTCACATCATTGTCTGTAATCTCAAGAGACTGTTTTGCATGAAAATCTAAGGAGATCAGCAGTTTCTAAGACACTCATACCCTGTCTGGCACCAACAATCATTCCATGGACGAAGTAACTTGGATCTGAGTGGGACAGGTTGGCATCAACACGCTACCTTCCTATGAGAAAACTTTCCCTCAGTTTAACCACTGCTGCTCTTGCAACATTGCATAGCTCCTGATGACGAACGGAGACGTGTGAAAGATCTTGAGCTAAATATTCCCATCTCTCCATATATAAAGCACTTCTCTAATCTATGCGGGTTTGTGAAACATTAAAACCACATGGCTCATTTAGCAGAGTTGGAGAGGATCGGTTCTCCGTCCGCTAATTGGGCTTAATCGCTGCCTAAGAATACTCTCCTGGTTGTCAGTGCGGGTTAGATTCCCGGATCTGATGAAAAGCACGTTTTCTTAAATCATATATCAAAGCTCACCTAGCATTAAAAAGTCGGTACGTGGTGTTAATCAACTGTTCAACTGCCTCCCAGCTCTGAGCAAACTGCCTCCCAGCATACATAAGGGGGATTGTCAATAGACCCCTGGCTGTCTTCAAGAAGGCACTGGACAGGCACCTAAAGTCAGTACCTGACCACACGGGCTGTGGTTCGTACGTCAGTTTGCGTGAGGCCAGCAGTAACAGCCTGGATGATCAGACCCTGATCCACCATGAGGCCTGGTCTCAGAACGAGCCGCAGGGGCGTTGAACCCCGAAACCCTCTCTAGGTAAACTCCAGGTAAACTGCTGTGGTTTGCAAATTTGAGAAAAAAAAGATGCTGAGTACAACGTATCCGAACAATGAAGTGTATCTCTGTATATAACACAGATAATTAAATTTTATTTGAGTCTGTGAGGTTGGTCACCAGTGAATTCCTTATTTTTATCATACTCACCTGAGTGCTTCCTCTAAGGAAGGCGCTTCGATGTTGTTGAAAGGCTCCTGATTCACAGCATTGGAGCTACCCTCATTAATATTTTGATAACGTCTCGTGATAATCAAAACTCCCCTTCCCACCTTTTTCCCATAAAAATATTTTTGAAAACCTGTTTAACCTTAGAGAATATAAACCATTTTCCCCTATTCTCCATGGTTATTTATCCCCTTTTCCCTTCGACATTACTCCTGAGGAATGGATTAACAATTGAGACTGTCAAATCTCCTCCTGCTGTCCCACTGTAATCTGTCTTTCTCCACCCTTTGGATAGTTCTGGGAAGACAGTCTGATCAAGTGGCTTCGCTTCAATAAAACACTCGGGATGAGCTGCCGACTCTCACTCCCTCAAGCCCTTAGATTCAAGCTTTGTGTATTGCTTTCTTACACTTTTAATGCACCTTTCTTCACTCACATGTTTTGAGCTGAAGCTTAAATGTGAATGTTGTAATTCTTTATGATTCTCTTCTGTCTCTTTCTCTCTCTCTCTCTCACACACACACACAAACACACACATACACACACTCACACACCCTTATATATATATATATATATATATATATATATATATATATATATATATATATATATATATATATATATATATATATATATATATATATACATATATGTGTATATATATACATATATATATGCCGAATAGGTAAAACTGGTCAATTAGCAAGAACTCATTAAAATTCAATCCTATATAAAATTTTCTTTTGTACGTTTAAAGATAAAAAAAATCCTATATGTTAATTAGTAATTTTGTACCAAAAGAACTTTAGAAAACTTACGTAACCTTATTATAACAAGCGCAATTTAATTTAGCCTAATCCAACTAAATATATTTTAAGACACGTTTACAGTAATTTCATAATAAACAAACTCAATGAAATATATTTTTTTCGTTAGGTTTCAAATGATTTTTGAGAAATTATTACATACCGAAATTTTCGCTTGCCTTATTCGGCAAGAAGAGCGTTGTTGAGGAGGAGTTGTAGAAGTGATTAGGACACCTAGAGAGGTTATAAAAATAGGATGATTGAGGATGGAGGGAAGGAGGGGTATGGGTATTCCTTGGAAAGGTTGGATGAAGGGGGTAAAGGGTTTTGAGTGCTAGTGGCTTAGACATCCAATAGGCTCATGTGAACATATTAGACAGGAGTGGAGGGAAGTGTTTTTTTTATGATTTGACGTGTGATTGAGTGTGAACAAGGTAACATGAAGGGATTCAGGGAAATCAGTTAGCCGGACTTGAGTCCTGGAGGAGGAAAGTATAGTACGTATACTCTGAAGGAAGGGTGAGGGATGTTGTGGTTTGGAGGGTCATCTGAACTTAATGTCAGCGCTTCTGACAAGACAGTGAGCGAATGAGTGACAGTGAAAGTGTTTTCTTCTATGTCAGGTTATTCTTCCAAACTAACACTGTCAGTTTACATTGCTTATAATATATTCAGCTCTCTCAGTTTTTATTCATCTCCTTCCCTGTTGTGTTTATGGTTTCCATAACTCGCTGGTTTTCCTTTAACTCCCTGGTGCAGCCCATGGTTATAATGAGAACACCTCAATAAATGGCTTGTTGAGCTCCTCACAGATTTGCTTGCCGTTTCTCGTAAGGTCTCCTCCTCCTTCAGCCTTGCTACCTTATGTTTCAACGTTGGCTTCCTTCTGATGTTGCTGTGTAGTAGTATCGGCTTGTACTTGACTTTAACTTACTCTGTCGTTCTCAAATTGTTGCTCAGCTTCTCTTCTCACCCTTGCATATTCGTTTCTGTCTCTTCTGCTCACTTCTTGGCTTTCTCTTGTCCTTCCTATTTTGTAGCTTTGTTTTTTGGGGTGGTTGGTAAATTAAATTTCTTATTTTCATCCTGCGTCTTCAGACAGAAATCTTCTGGGAGAACTTTGCCATGGGCACCAGGGTTTCTTTATTCCTATGACGAATTTCTTGTAAATCATTCTTCACTAGTGGGTATCACGCAGCCTGTAAAAGGATTTTTTGATGACTTGTACGAGAACCTCAGCACGCTCTCATTTCGGGAAGGCAGCAACCATTCCAGTAACCTTGATTTTCCTATCTGACAACCACATACAAAGCCCGCAGACTATCGAAATACCTTTGTACTCAGATACCTAAAAAAAAGGGTGGAAAAGACATGGAAGGGAACAGAACCAGAGGACAAGAGTGGAAACTGGAGGTTTAAATAAGAATAAGATTCATTCGAAAGAATTCTTGGAACGTGAGTTATGATCGCGTGGGAAGTACATGAAGACACAGACACACGCACAGGCAGACACACAGACACAGACACACAGACCCAGACACAGACACAGACACACAGATACAGACACAGAGACACAGACACACAGACACACAGACACACAGAAACAGAGACACAGACACACAGAGACACAGATACAGACACACAGACACAGACACACAGACACAGAGACACAGACACACAGACACAGACACACACACACACCTACACACACACACACACACACACACACACACACACACACACACACACTCAGAGAGAGAGGGATGGAGGCAAGGAAGAGAAAGAAGGAAAAAGGAAGAGCAGAGACAGACAGACAATTTGTGAAATGATGAAGTCTGGCGAGGGAAGTGCGTGGCCATTTTGAAGTCCTTCAGAGAGTGAGAAGTTCCCATAGTTTAGCCTGGCAGCTTGTTGGTTGCTCTGAAAGTGCTGTACACGTGGAACAGCGATACACTCGTACACTCTACTTTTAACCCTTCACCATTAATGTTTGTTATCGCATCCAGCGCCACCACCAAGAATGTATTTATCCTCCAACAATGAGCTTGATCACCCAGGTTTCAGCCAGTATCTCACCACCAAAACACATTCGATTTTTTTTTTTAGGAATATACTCGAGGCAAATCTAATTTGAAGTTCTGGAGAGAGGCAGTAGGAACTGTTGTTAGTTCAGTAATGGTGCAAGTCTGCCAGGGCAGGCCTTTTATTGCAGGCTGCAGAGGCTGAGAAGAGGCGTTATCCCGGCGCGCTGCAACGGCTTCGCAACTGCATTGTTGATACGATGCACTGTGGCGAATGTCCCCTTTTTACGACCCTACGCAAGGTAGTTAAGAAAATTTATGCGTCCCTTGTGTCATAACGGGCGGGAGGCTAGAGGAGCTCATATGTAGATACCTACATTGTGGGTGACTTTTAGCACGCCTGCAGCCCTCAGACCGCGGGAGGGGGGGTTAAAAGACCGCGGGGGTGTAGTGGTTGGGGTCCTGGACCGTGGGGGATGGTAGGGGTGGGTCCTAGACGATGGGAGTTAGTGTAGCCGTGCAAAGATGGAGGGAATAGGATGAATATAGGGCACGATTGCCTATGATACCCATAAACGAAGAGGTAAGGGGAGTATTTGTTAATGCAGAGGGGGTTAGAGGGTCTGGGTGGGTACTTGTTATATTATAGCTGGGTAGGTATAGGTAATGTCAGGACCTGGTGGGTACTAGTTACATTAGGACTGGGTGGGTACTAGTTACATTAGGACTGGGTGGGTACTAGTTACATTAGGACTGAGTGGGTAGTAGTTACATTAGGAGTGGGTGGGTACTAGTTACATTAGGACTTGGTGGGTACTAGTTACATTAGGACTGGGTTGGTACTAGTTACATTAGGACTGGATGGGTACTAGTTACATTAGGAGTGGGTGGGTACTAGTTACATTAGGACTGGGTGGGTACTAGTTAGTAATGGGTACGTATTAGCTACAATAGGACTGCTTGGGTATTATATTAGTACTGGTTGGGTACTAGTCACATTAGGACTGGTTGGATTCTAGTTAGATTAGTTCTAGGTGGGTACTTGTTACATTAGGACTGGTTGGGTACTAGTTACATTATTACTGGTTGGGTACTAGTTACATTAGGACTGGTTGGGTACTAGTTACATTAGGACTGGTTGGGTACTAGTTACATTAGGACTGGTTGGGTACTAGTTACATTAGGACTGGTTGGGTACTAGTTACATTAGGACTGGTTGGGTACTAGTTACATTAAGACTGGTTGGGTACTAGTTACATTAGGACTGGTTGGGTACTGGTTACAATAAAACAGGGATGGTTATGTCATAGAAGGCTACATTTAGCTTATGGTACTGTAGGAAAAATGCCTTTTTTATAGTGAGTCTTTAGGGATAGGACAGAGCAGCGAAAAAAAATTTTTGTGGATAAATAAGAAGTCATGGGGGAAAAAATATTAAGTGGCTTAACCACTTTGGGTAGGTTTTAAGAAATTTTTTCTTAGTCAAACAGAAACGAGTGACAGACTTACTTTTAAGGGGCTCTGAAAAGGATGGCAGAGATCGATCTCCGCGCTCTGCAAGAAGGGGAAAAAAAACATTTAACCAGACATTAATACAAGGGAAAAATCTACATCCCCAATAAAAGTTAGCGTGTGTTAATTTCCAGGAGAAACGTCCTGCTCTTCCCTCACCTCCGTAAGGAGTGGAAAATTTCACGTTTTTCACACCAGGCATGTCGACTGGGGGATTGGAAGTCGTGCCGAGGATTAGGCCAGGACGAGGAGGGTGGATTAGGGAAGAGGGGAAATAAACCACAGGATAATTCTTTCAATTTACCGACAAGAGATTGCTTTATAATAAAAATAATAGTAATAAATATAAGTAATAATAAATTAATAATAATGAGGCCATCTATTATTTGAACGCATGTAACACTACATAGGTAGTGCCCACTAAATATTTATCATACAACTTGACGTCCAGCAATAATTAATGTGAGCCCAACGGAACTATATAATAAATAAATTTATTAGTAATGTATCAGAGACATGTGCCATTTTTATTATCCCTAGTGCCTAGTTAGGATGATTGCTAGCATGCATGAGACACACTGTGAATAGAAGACTACGTTTCGCTCTATAGAGCTTTATTCACTTTGAGGTTTACTGATTAATAAAGCAAGAGGCAAGTCGTGCGTCTTAATCGTAATATTTTTAGTAAAAAGTGTAATAAAGACAGTTGGAAGGAAGGTGAGGGATTTTTTTTAATTTGGATTTTAACACACCATCCATCTCCCACCGAGAAAGGGTGATCAAAAAAGGACGAAATGCATTCACCGGCATTCATTCAACCGCTGTATTGCCAAAAGCATGCTGACGTCACAAGTTAGATGACCTCCGAATTGCGGCATTCCTCGCATTTCCTAAATTTCGCCTCCGCTTGTAAAATACACACACCGACCTCCTGCCCAGTATGGCCCAGTAAGTCTGCTGCAGTGTTCCTCCTTTCTTATGTTCTTGTGTTTAGAGAAATATTCAGACCAGAGACGTAAAGACTTAGTTTCTACCGCAGGATTATTTCAGCACTCGCAAACGTCTACATGACGTCGCTGGATTTGTAAACCTAATGTGAATGATGTGTCTTGGATGGGGTACGTCGACGTCATATTGTTAATCATCCCTTTTTTCTAGATGTCCTTAAACATAGAAACGATGTCTCCAAATCATTTCAAGTATAACGTAAGGCTGTAGATAAATGCTTTAGAGAACCGACAAGTTGATAAATTTGATACATGTCCAACACTTGGGTATCTTTATTGTGGCTTCCATCATGATTGATGGACTCATTACATCAACTCTAGGCTAAGGGAATGATTACCTCAAACTTCTTCTGATCTTCAACACCATCTTGTCTGTACTGGACTGAGGAAGCCACTGTGTGGCGAAACGTTTCTACAGTAAAGATACCCAAGTGTTGCACATGTGAATAAAATACTTCACACAAAAAGAGGTTAATTGATGGGCTCATTTAATTGAGTATACAGGACTGAGCTCCGTGTTTTCTCGATGAGAGCGAAACCATCAAAAGCCTTCTTAAAAAAATACAACAACCAACATTCTTCACCATAAATTGCAGAAAACGGGTCTTAAAATTCTTGTAAACACCGAAAACTAAGAAAGTACACAAATATATAGTTTTCCCTGTATATGTAATGTCACCTCTTAAATCACAAAGATTTTTAACAATGCCGACAGTAAAGTAGTTTTTGCAACCTCTTCTACAGTCCACGACCTCACAATAAGGAAAAACAATAACCATTACTCAAATGTAGAAGCCAGGGTTTACAAAATTTCTTGCGGCGGATGCGAAAAAAATTATGTTGGAGAAGCCATCAGAAACTTAAGTAAAAGGAACAGTGTGTCTCCAGTATAGAAATTCACATAACCTTCCGATAAGATTTTCCGTCTCAAGACTCATAATAAAAGAAGGGAATATACAAGTGGAAATACTTTGAAACAATTTCATCGTGACTTCAAATACAATCACCAACAATCAAGACTGCTTCAATTCGGCAAAAATCTTTAGGTATACAGATAATGAATCAGGAACACCGCTGAGAACTCCGAGGACAGCGAGAAGATGACTTTTGTACAACAAGACGGTAAGTAAACAGCAACTACTCTCTATTCCTAGGATGATTCGTGTCTGGAACATGTTTGTACAGCATAACAACATCAACGAAATAAAGTCAGTTGACCAAATGAAATCGATGGCCCACAGATTGCTCAAACTTCATCCTGTTCCTTATCTATATATTTCATAATAAAATTGTTTTCAAATGAGTTGATGTAGGTAACAGCTCTTAGCTTGCAAATAAAGTTAGAAACCTTGAACGTTTCAGCAATATACTCAAGTGTGTCTTATTCATAAATTTTTTGTAGGTAGTGAATACCATAATAAGACAGAGGTGAGCATCTTGATGTTGCTGGGGTCATCACTGTTAACTGCTCGTCAGACAGACAAAAGGATAATTTTTTAAGTGTGAATTGAATTTTGGGGTTTTACTTTCCATCGAACACAGTGTGTCAGCTAAAAAAAAAAAAAAAAGGCCAGTGGTAAAAAAAAAAAAGTCACAGGTGAGTTACAGATTTTTTTACCTGTGATTTTTTTTTTTTAGCTAGATTCGATGGATTAAGGTGCGTCAACACTGAACTTCATGTCTTGAGGGTTGATATGCACGGGAAGAACCCATTAATCTCTGTGCAGCCGCGGCTTCACTCACAGGATAAGCCAATGCGGCCCATGGCACCTACAGAAGAGTCAGTCCCTCACTACTTAAAAGTGGATGCCCACGGAGAGGTCTCAAGCCAAAGAAAATACTCAAGAGATTTATTGATGCCACTTAAAAAATCGTAGTGCTCATTGCACAGTATATTTATTATATATTTTATGTGAATTGCTAATCCCGTGTGGGTCCTATGGAGAGCCAGTCGTCAGTTCGCTAATCTTGAAAGGCACGACCTTCCTACCTATCTGTGGGCTATAGTGGGACAAGCGAGAGTGCTAACTAGAAAATGGATGTTATCGAGAGAGCAGCAGCGAGAAGTTCGTAATTATTCACGTCAGCCGAAGTGGTCTTCTCTCATGCTCGACTTTGTCTTAGTGATGAGGTTACCAGAAGCTCCAGTAGCTTTCAATGAGGGAGAAATGGGGTTATGAAAGGAAAATTAAATGACAGGTAAACACCCTCACTGATTGTGTGACAACTTCTGCACCAATTAAGTGCTCATCAACAGGAATATTATCAATAATTTTTTTCCCTGGTCACGGACCGAGTTGCGAGGGCGTTAACCCCCGAAACCCCCTCCAGGCATACTCCAGGTATCCCACAAGAGAAAGTTTAAGTCAGTAATTCCGCTAGGGTCTAAAAGACTACCTAAATATTATAACTCCGTGGTATATTCATGGGGAAGCGCTATGCTCGTATGGGTCAAGTAGCGATTGAGTAATGGGGGAAAATGAGATTTCATCGGAGGAAGGTGTGTCTTCGTCTAGCATTAGGAGCAATATTATGAGAGAAGTAAATAGTGAAATTGAATGTCATGGAAATGCAGTTAGAAGCCTGAGTAGATCTATAACCCACTATGATAACATGATCGTAGATAAGTACTCTTCTAGAGCAACATGAAATATGAACTGACTGACTGATGTTGTATTAGCCAGAGTTAGGCTGACAGACACACAGATGATGATCAAACCAATTGCAAAGTAAATCACGGAACAGGTGAGGCTTGAACCTTGAACCCATGGAAAGCGAGTCTTAAAACTCACAGGCAAGTGCGTTAACCAATCGGCCAGGTTAACACACTGGCCTGTGAGATTTAGGAGTCACTTGCCATGGGTTTAAACCTCACCCATTCCGTGATACGTTTGCAATCGTGGTATTACGATTTCGTGAGTCAGAAATGCAAAGAATGTGGCCAGTCATATGGTCACTTTCTTGAACAATATATGCTTTACTGTCCACTTATTTAGGAATATAGAGATAGTGTAACAACCTATGTGATATGTCAAGATATCTTATTAATGAAAATAGGAAATCAGATATATTAAGAAAATTAACTGAATTTACTTGCAACAGATAAGTCAACTGTAGGCCCTTTTGGGGTCTCGTTCCTAGGCCTTTTGTGTGTCTTGCACTACCGTCCACAGGATGGATATTCAATACACAATAAACTATCCGCTTCGGCGGCAAAATCTAAATCAAATCCTATGAAGGAAAAGGTAGCTCCAGATCCCTGCATCAAGGCACTCTGCTTGCAGGTCAAGGTTCGGCCAAAATTTCCAATATGTTTGTAGCTTCACCTCGTCATACGATCTGTGTTGACTTCTCTCGTTTCTGCGATGGGAATTTTCAGACTGAGATATTTCACACAGTACAGCTCTAGGCACCTTTATGCAGTTAATGTTTAAGAAAAGTATATATGACGATATGTTTGTACTCCATATGAGTTCTGGGCAGAAACCTTTGTGGTCAACTTTCTTGAGTACTATGTGCTTTATTGTCTACTTATTGAGGAAGAGAGATAGTGTAATACCCTATGTGACATGTCAAGATTTCTTATTATTAAAAATAAGATACCAGACATATAAAGCTAATTTCCTAAATTTGCTTGCAACAGAACTGTAGATCTAAATACAGATGTATTCCTGTTAGCCATTTTGGGGCCTAGTTCCTAGGTCTTTTGTGTGTCCATATGCTCTTGCACTACCGTCTTTGTATAATTCCTCTCTTCACATATTCCTACATTCACAGCAGTGTGAAATTTCAGTATATGTTCAACATGTTTATTCAACCTTTTTATTTTCTGTTTGTGTTCAACCTGTCCTTCAACACCCTCACTTGTTCATTTACTCTGATCTTTTATCTTAAAATCTCACCTGTAATACAAACTCTACATTTGAGTTTTATCCGAAGTTGTGTTACTCAATCGACTTTCAAGTCTTTCTTTCGTATTTGCATTCACCCCCTGTACTAATGTATTTTTAACTTTTATAAAAGTTACCCTCCCTTTCCTCTCACTCCCCCTCCCCTCGCACACACATTACATTCTCTCTGCTCGCTCACTCTCCCCCTCCCTCCTCCCTCCTCCTCTCTCTCTCTCTCTCTCTCTCTCTCTCTCTCTCTCTCTCTCTCTCTCTCTCTCCTCTCTCTCTCTCTCTCTCTCTCTCTCTCTCTCTCTCTCTCTCTCTCTCTCTCTCTCTCTCTCTCACCAAGTTGCACTGAAAGCCCCTCACTCTTGCAGGACTTTCCACGAATATAATAATAAAACTTCTAGGTTTCAAATATTTATATCCCGAGAATGGTCTTATCGTTTTCCCAGTTCATGCATTTAGTATACCATCCATTTTGCAATATATTGGGGATAATCCTTATTAATCTAAGTTCAAGGAACATATTATCTATATGTCTTCCATTTGTAGTGGATAATCTCTCTGTCTTCCACTTTTAATGAATTATCTCCAATGCTTTCCACCTGTGGTGGTGTCTGTGAAAGCATTCCACATGTAGGTGGTTAAGCTGTGAGTGTGCAAAGAAAATTCCTGCAAGCTGCCCTCCCCCTTCACCAAGAAGATATGGAGGCTAATCTTGAGGTGGAGACACCCAAGGCCAGACATCATCAAGAAGTAATCTATTGGGGCCATCGTGGCTGTTCGCTCAACGCTGGTCATTAATTACTACCAACCTGCGCCCCCACTGACCACCCTTAGTTTTGTCAACAAAACATCCCCCGCTCTACCCACTGGGTAGAGCCGGGATCATGCTTATGAAACCCTTTAACTTTAATGAACTTGAGAACTAACGGGTCTCTTGGATCTAAATGCCGCACTTCCAACAATAGTGAGCACAAGAGCGACTTGCAGAACAAGCTTTTATTGGAAAAACGTTTCGCTGTGGGTTTAATTTGATCAAGATGAACACAGAACGAATAGTTGTCTAGCTAAAACCTTGTCATACAGAGTGCCTTTTTTCAATAACGAATCTCTTGCTATTTGGGTTATTTACCGCTTATAGTGTATTTTAAATTGATATCGAAGCAATTCACTATATCTCTCGCTTCGTCAGGTAGCAACTATAGTTCTTGACTGATATTTTTCTTTCTTTCCCCATGTTTTTCTTCCCCATCTGCTTATGCTAAGAAGTTACCTCATTGATGTAAGCTATAGTAATTAGCCGGATGATTAATGAGACTCCGTAAACATTTTGCGCTGTACTAGTTCTTACTTAAGGCAACACATAAGATCTGGCAACGTGATTTCTTTTCCATAATAGTATTTAGTATCACGCTTGTATTGTGTTGTAATTCATTAAGTGTTAAGCCCAGTTTGCTAATCACTCTTCGATCTCTGATCAGTCAAGCTGTTGACGGTGGTAGGAGTGCTGATGCCCTAGTGAAAATAGTGTCAAAGCGAATGTTACCACTGGTATTGAAGCCACAGATATATGTCAGAGTTAGTGCTATGTTCTTAAGTCACCTTCAAAAGATATAGATACTATAAAAAAATTTTTACATTTAAATTTTTTTTTAATTTTTGGAATAGTGGAAAAAATCCTTAAACATGAAAATGTTTTACATAACTCTATTAAATGGGGTAAAAAACATACTAAGAGAACTAATGAATTAATGATTATTATTTAAAGGTGTTGAACATCAAGCCAGCTGAAAATTTCTATTTAAATGGCCAAAGACCCCACCACGGAACTGGAGTCTCTGGTCAGGAGATATTTTCCCTAGACAAAAGTTAGGTAAGATTTGTCAGGAAACAGGACAAGTGTTTCCTGACGCGGGTCTTAGTTATATGATGACCCACAGCTGGAGTTTTTGGTTTTCTGACAGAAGCGAAACTCCACTACCAGGCAGGAGTTGTTTTGTGGAAAAATACTTTACAGTTTAGGACAGATAATAATAAAAAACACGTTTCGCTTCTGGCTTCTTCAGTCCTAGGACTAAAGAAGCCACTCGGGGAGAAACGTTTCCTCTAATAAATGTCCCACATCTTGTCGGTATCACCATACCATATCTCAGTTGTTTTCCCTGATAACGTTCAGGAGTTGTTTTCCCTGATAACGTTCAGGAGTTGTTTTCCCTGATAACTTTCAGGAGTTGTTTTTCCCCGATAACTTTCAGGAGTTGTTTTTCCCGATAACTTTCAGGAGTTGTTTTTCCCCGATAACTTTCAGGAGTTGTTTTTCCTGATAACTTTCAGGAGTTGTTTTCCCTGATAACGTTCAGGAGTTGTTTTCCCTGATAACTTTCAGGAATAGGATATTTACCGACAACAGTGGTAATGCTTTTTCGGTCTATATTTCCGTAACTTGCAAGTATGGAAGCTGTTGAAACTCTCTCTCTTGCCTTAAGATACGTACATATCTTTACCTAGCTACATATCCTTACCTTGCCGATTATTTTTACCTAGCCAGGTGCGTAAGCACAAGAATGACAACGTTTCGCTCTATGTAGAGTTTCATCAAGTCATGGTTCACAATCCCCAGTTTTCTTTGTGTAAACACACTTCCCTTGCCCCCCCTCCAAACTCTCTACCCTAAACACACTTTCTCCCTACCATAAACACTTTCTACCTACCATAAACACTACCTACCATAAACACTACCTACCATAAACACAATTTCCCCCTACCATCAACACACACTTCCATCTCTCAGTGGTTCTTTCAACATCAGAAATACCTCGCATTTATTACCTTCCTTGCTTCCTCCTCCAATTTAATTATTTATAGCCTTTGCAATTACAGTTTAAATCACTGTCGATTCATTTATTAAAAAAAAACACATCAAGCACTGTCCTTGGTGTTTGACTAAAGCAAACTCCCAATATACAGTTTCAAAAACCCTGAAATGCAAGCTAAGCGAGAGAACCTATAATGACTACGGTCTGTATCATACGTTGTTTAATCAAGTTGGCATTGTAGAAGGCTGCTTCTCATTATTTATCATTGTTATTTTTTTAACACACCGGCCGTATCCCACAGAGGCAGGGTGACCTAAAAAGAAAAATGAATGTTTTTTTCTTTTTAAATTTAGTAATTTATACAGGAGAGGGGGTTACTAGCTCCTTCCTCCCGGCATTTTAGTCGCCTCTTACGACACGCATGGCTTACGGAGGAAGAATTCTTTTCCACTTCCCCATGGAGTATTGTTATTCATCACTGCTTATTATTAAATTAATTTTCATTATCTCTAATAGCCGTCAAGACAGATCAGAAAAAATACCTGTCACTAGCGTGACAGGTATTTTTTTCAGATCTGTCTTAGCCTCACATACTATCTTTGTCAGAAAATAAAACTAGGAAGGGATATGTGGCTAGGTATGGATAGGTGGCTTATCAAGGATACATTGCTGGGTAAGGATATGTGGAGAGGTAAGGATAAGTGGATAAATGGTTCAGAGAACCGACAAGTGTTGCGTAAGTGTTTAATTTATCCAGGATAAGAGGCTAGTTAAAAGTAAATGGCTAGTTAATGGTAAGTGGCTGGGTAGATATAAGAGATAGTGGTAATTTAAAATTATATTATGTCTCATAGAGAGAAAAGGATATTCTTCAAGATAACTTGGTACTGGTGAAGGTCTCTTGCTCCAAGGGACTGGAGAAAAAACTGGAATCAGATTTGATTACTTTCCATTTCCCAGGCGATGAGTGACACCTAAGGGCTTAGCGCTTCTCTATAATTATGACGAAGGTTGTAGATTACGAATTTAACCCTTTTTGACATAATGATAAGATGAATCAGGGTCGAGGCGCGATCCGAGAAATGTATCCCTGCATTGCATAACCCCAGACTCTTCTACCTTTGTGCGCGCGGAAGGATTAGTGCAGAGCGCAGCCAATGTTTCTATTTTACGTAAGTTGCGTTGAAGAATAGAAGTGAATCAGATTTGGGATAAAATAGTCATCAGATGAGTACTCATATCCTAGTTTCTCTAATAAAAATGGCAAATTAGGATATTTCCTGACCAAACCTAATTCCAGCCTTATACTAAGAAACACCAGTTTTGAAGCCAAACTGGAGAGGAATTCCCTAGTTATCTCAGAGAACAATACTCTAAAATACACCGGCACATCAAGTTTGAAGCCTCTCCGTTTTTTTGCAGAAAAATTAAGGAATGAGAACCAGCATTTCAGTATTCGATATTTCTTCCATAATGACAGTGAACTGGAACCATCACAGGATAAAATCATTTCAAACTTTTCTCTTAGTAAGATTTACCAGCTTTTAATGTTTAAGTAAGTATGAACCCAAGTAAAAAGAGGTAGACTCAAATTTAACGTGATTTAACCTGATTTAAAAGGGAAACAAGACTGTCACACTATACATAAATTAGGGGAAATCTGGTCCTGCATACATGATTTTCATTCTGCCGTTGTCGAATTACGATGTACTTTTTTTTAAACGTTGGAAGCAGTGCCACTGAGGATTTCAGAAGTTATTGGAACCATTTCAGTATTCTGGATATTGATTCAATAACTTTGGTTAAAGGGCACCGGCACGTGCCAATTGTTCCAAGAAACTAGTCCTCGTTACCATACACAAGTGTTGAAAATTTTAAGTCGAGTCGAGGAGGCCTACTCGAGTTATAAGCGAAAGAAATCGAAAAGTTGAAATAAGGAAAAATCTGGTAATCACTTAAAGGTGCCCCTTCGGGAACCTTGTATTAGTACTTTTCTGCTAATTTAAGTTTTTTTTTTGGGGGGGCATCTGCGGTTCTGCTGCTCCTGCTGCTGCTACTGCTGCTTCGGCTTACGCTGCAGCAGCTTCTGATGCTGATGCTGCAGTTTATAATGTTGCTGTTGCAGCTTCTGATGCTGTTGCTGCAGCTACTGCTAAATTTTGCTGCCTCCACGGTCTCCATCGTTGACCCTGCCACCACCTTTTCCGCCGCCCCTGCTGCTGCCTCTGCCGCCGTACCTGCCGCCTCCCCTGCTTCTGGATACACATCTAAGCAGCTCAGTTTTCCCCTCCATGATTTACTCCTGAACAAATTACCTCGCCGGCGAGTTTACCAAGTTTCTAAAACGTATTCAACGCCGAGCATTATCACAAAATATTGCCACAAGTTATCTGCCAAGTTGCACCGCCCTCTGAAAGTTTGACGCAGAATTTTGAATGTAAAACAAACCTTACGAGTGTGCGTAAGCTCAAACTCCGCCCAGAGGCGAGGGGCGGGGTCGCCGGGGGCAATTGGGTGCCCCCGGGGACCACTGGGGGGCCACCGTGGTGCCACCGGGTCACGGGGAAGGCAGTGTGGGTTAGCAAGTCGTATTAACAGCAGCTATTAACACCAACTAGAAAAGAAAAATAGGATGGAGTGGGAAGACTAGCAAGAAGTGGAGTAGGGACAAGGAATGAAAGGGACGAGGCTAGTAAACTTGAAGACAGGGCACGGGGAAGAAAAGTGAGCAAAAGAAGGTGCAAGGGATAAGGAAGAATAGGGTAGTAAACTTGATAGGAGTTAATGAACCGTAATGAACAGAAAATGCAAAAAAAAAAAAAAAAAAAAATAAGGATGGAAAGGGATAGTAGTAAAGTTGAGAAGAGAACATAACAAGCGATCGAATGAGAGTGCAGAAGCAATATGGGTGTAAAAGGATCGAGAATAGTTTAGTACTCGTGGAAAAAATCTTCGAAGGGATACTGTTGGTGGTGATTTGATGCCAATGAAGATCCCTTCATACTAGGGATTAGAGCTACTCCCCTTCCCTTCCTTTCTGACACCTGAATTCCACCCATTTGCCAGGCGCAGGTTCAGATCTCTCTCTCTCTCTCTCTCACACACACACACATAGTAACCCATTTGTAGATAAAAAGAGAAAGACGTTATTTGGCATTTTTGACCTCGGTCTGAGATCCTCTTCAGCAGAATGCAAGGAATAAGCAAAATATTTATAGGACGGTGTCTGGATGTGCTGGAGTTCCTCTTGGGGTCAAGTCTGTGCGACGGTATGGTGGAGATGAGCCTCTTGGAGGACGTGTCGGTGTTATAATGTTAATGCGATATTATCAGACTCTCATATTGGGAAGGTATTGGTGCGACAGACTTGCATACTGGGGAGGTATCGGCGTGACACTCACATACTGGGGAGGTATCGGTGTGACAGACTCACATACTGGGGAGGTATCGGTGCGACAGTCTCACATATTGGGAGGTATCGGTGCGACCACAAATTGGGGAGGTATCGGTGCGACAGACTCTCATATTAGGGAGGTGTTAGTGTGATCGTGTAGGGATTCACATTTGAACCAGTAATGGAATATACTTTCTTAATGCAAACTTGGTTATAACAAACAATACATAAATAACCCACACACAGGAGACAGAAGCTTATGACGACGTTTCGGTCCAACTTGGACCATTTACAAGTCACACTAACACACGAGAGGGAGGGGAGCCAGTATATATATAGGTGAGGGGGAGAGTGACGGAACAAAGAGAAGTGGAGAAGTAATGGTAGATGTCACGGTATTGTGCCTTTTTGTTCTTTCTCTTGGTTATAACATCTGGTTTCACTGCCTTTTTGAGATATTAAAGTTAGGTTGTAGGCTGATTAAAGCTTATTTCAGGGCTTTTTTCTGTGAACGTATTCCATTTTGTGGTTTTTCCAGCTGATGGTGAGAAGACACAGCTATTGGAGAGGATAGGAAAAAATACAAATGGGACACGGAAATTATGATCGAAAACCCTGAAAATAATAATAAACAAGAAAAATATTATTAATATACCTAAACACGAAATTAGGTGGCAAGAAGAAAGTGATTAATTAGGTAAGTACATATTTACATTAACCAATTTTAAGCTAAAGAGTGATGCTCTTGGTGTCCAGTTTTCAGCATTTATTTACTTTGGTTGAAGCCCTTATTACCTGCTGTTAGTGTAAATTATATTAGTATTAATTACGTTAAGTTTGTCGGAGGAATGAGTAACAACTTGGGCAGATGAATTTTACAAGACGTGCATCTGAATGAGAGAGAGAGTCGCCGAGTTGCTGCAAACAGCTGTAGGCTGACAGCCTCTGAAAGTTGTTGAGTGTGAGGATCAGCTCACCAGGTACACCAGGAGGCATCCACGCTAGAAAAGGAGATACATATACCTAGTAGAAAACCTTATGGAAATTCAGATACACTACATCATCCAAATGATGGACCGCATACTTCCTATCAACCGTAAGGGACTAATCAATTGAAACTGTTACTTCAATTTTTCCACTGTCTCCTGAATTATTCTCTGTATTGGGAAGACAAAGCCATTGATTGGCGAAACGTCTCCACAATAAGATACTTGAGTGTTAAACGTGTGTGTTATTCATCTATTATGTCAAGAAATCTAATTTCTTCAAAACTTAGTTTGTCAGTAAATACAAACCAGAAGACTGTTGAGTATAGAAGCCATATCTCTGCTTTTGGATGTTATTCGCCGTGAGCTTTCCTCCTTCCTTCCTCAGCCTGATTACCTAGTCCTTGACTGTTGTTTACCTCCTGATGTAACTATATAACAACTTCGGGTCAGATTTTTCGTTTGATGCTATGTCAGTCACGTATTGTTACCCTTTTTTCAGTCCCCTGACGTATTGGATTACTATGACGTTCAATGCAGTTCGTCTGAGTTTTCTATTGCAGCCTCTCCGTAACCATATGTGATTAATATGTTGAATGATGATGAAAGTATTTTCTTTTTGGGGATTTTCTTTCTTTGTGGGTCACCCTGCCTCGGTGGGAGACGGCCGACTTGTTGAAAAACAAACCAAAAAAAATGTTCTTCGTGGTTATAAATCAGTTTAAATTTCTTATATTCATAAACGTTTTGCCTATAATCTTAACCAGTTGTCTCATCATCAATCCTTACTTTCTTTCATATATTTAAATATTATTTTTCTTGGTGTATTATCCTCCTCGATATTTAGAATTTTTGTTTAAAATCTGTTCCATTTTTTCTCTACATTATGTAAATTTATGTTAGGAGCGTTAAGATCACCAGCTAATATCGTCTCTATGTTACTGGAAATTCCTTTAATTTCGTCATTAAACATAGGGTCGTATTCCTGGTTTTTGTTTGGGGAACTCAATGTGCTATACTAAGTACAGTTTTTCTTTTGCCATTGCAACGAATTTCTCCCCCCCATCCCCACATATATATGGGGTGGTACTCTAGAACATCATACTCATTATTTTTATTCTCATGGGGGCTCATTACGAACATGTATGGCCCTCTACACCCCCTTTTTTCAACGGGTGAAAGCTTTTATTAAAAATACTGTATCCTGTCTAGGCTATTTCTCGCTACAAGTGGATGATCAGATTAAACCAAAAGCCAGAGTAATAAAGTCTGGACGTTCTGGTGATGCGAATGCAGATAATTCCTCATCTTTTTTAAGATTATACTTCCAACAGTTGCGTTGGAAACTTAATCCGCGAGGCTGGTCTCCTCCAACTGGGGTAATTAGTTTAAATTCCTTGTTACCTAATTGGTTGTGAGAAGGTGTCCACTACCTCCTCCCTCACCCCTCCAAGCAAGTCGCAGAGTCACCTTGTATTCAGACTACGATTCATTGTCACAAAAAAAAAGTTTTTTTTTCACGCCATTTTATCGACTTTAAAAATATTAGACTATCACCTGAGAGAGAGAGAGAGAGAGAGAGAGAGAGAGAGAGAGAGAGAGAGAGAGAGAGAGAGAGAGAGAGAGAGAGAGAGAGAGAGAGAGAGAGAGAGAGAGAGAGAGAGAGAGAGAGAGAGAGAGAGAGAGAGAGAGAGAGAGAGAGAGAGAGAGAGAGAGAGAGAGAGAGAGTGAGTGACAGACAGACTGTAAACAGCAACAGAGAAAAAAAAAATATTTCAGTAGACCTATAAGAATCACGATGATGGAAGCAGGATGAACAGCCCTCTAATTACTGTTCTCACATCTTCATTTAACACTTGATCCCCATCCTGAATTTTCAGATCTCCACATTTACCTCTTTCCTCCTCCCCACAAGAAAAGGCTTTCATTTCGAGACCACCTCTGCAGGAGCCGAGGGAGTGCCAGGAAGTGCCAACTCGTACTGGTGTAACGTGATTCCTCCATTAACCATTACACGGATGATTTTGTTTAAAATTATAGTGCCATTTTGGGATGCTGATGCAAGAACTGATTCAGAGAATTTA
The DNA here is from genome assembly GCA_009830355.1 of Cherax destructor. Lineage (NCBI taxonomy): Eukaryota > Metazoa > Arthropoda > Malacostraca > Decapoda > Parastacidae > Cherax > Cherax destructor. The sequence continues at coordinate 479,790 of WNWK01000001.1, forward strand.
AATTTAAAAAATTGCTTGTTTATACAAAATTTTGATTTAAATACGGTGAAATGTCCTTGAGCTTAATTCGAACTAATAATGAAGAATCATACACATGTGCAACACCTGGGTGTCTTTATTTGTAGACGTTTCTCCATCCAGTTGCTATCCCAATGCAAATTCAATGGGAAGACTGTAGAACTATATACAAAAGACGAGGTATTCAGTCCCCTAGCCTTGGAGTTTCTCATTTATCCACAGGTTCCTTAAATTCTCTCTCGTTCGCCCAGGATTCCACTCTCCCTAACCATAACACATGCGTACAACGGAAAACTGATCCTAAGTCTAGATTGCAGAGGAAGCTAAATCGCGTATTTATGTACAGTTTATTAACTATCAAGAGATCAAGTCCAGATAACAGTATTTTTAAGCTTTTGTCCTGTAATCTTGGCACGGATGAGAAATTAGTTTTGGAACATAGTCTTTCCCTCTCAACTAAATGCTGAAGGGAATTTGCACTGATTAAATTAATTTTCTTAATTAAATCGAATGTGAAAAGTGAAAAAATTCTAGACCTTTATAGTAGCTGAAATAAATTTACGTAAATTTAGATTTACAAAGGATTACAACTTTTTTTAAGATCTTAGAAAGCGTAAGAACAGCTAGGAGAATGTCGAATGTATTATTCCTAGATTTCTAGTGTTCATTATTTGAAGTGAGTCTATTGACATGAAGAAAAAAATGAACAAATACTCAGCTATTTATTTTTCGTTAGTTAAGAGGACACTTGTGCAACTAATGTGACATTTTATTGTGGCAACGTTTCGCTCTCCAGGAGCTTTGTAAAGTTCTTACACACATTATTTTTCATTTGTTTATTTGTAGAAGCAATAGTTTTTAGAGGCCTGTGTAATTTAAACAAACCTAACCAATTTTAAAAAAATAATAAGAAAAATGGCATTTGTTAGTTACAAGCAGTGTTATTAATTTTGTATTAAGCACCTATTAAGAATATTAACGTCATTAAATGAAGATAGGTTGTATGTATACATGGTACCTCACTCTTTCCTATCCTCTGATATTCATTGGGTAGCTCTATATTATTTCTAGTCCATCATACGACTACCTCATCTCCATACAGTACCTCTCTCCCCACCACATCTCTCAGCATCCTTCTCCCTCACGTCAACACTGCTCCACTCACTAACCTCCCTCGACTACTCCAATTCTCTTGGCATATCCTCCTCATGCATCTGTCACTGACACACCTTGTTGCATAACGCAATAGAATCTCCACTCACCCCTGTCACAAACTCCAGGTCCTTTGCTTCTAAGACCTACAGCATCCCTACCCCCTCTCTGTCTCTCTCTCTGTCTCTCTCTCTCTCTCTCTCTCTCTCTCTCTCTCTCTCTCTCTCTCTCTCTCTCTCTCTCTCTCTTTCTCTCTCTCCACTTCTCTCTTGCAATTGCAGAACTTCTTCACTCCTTCCCTCGGTTCGAATCTTCTATCCTTTACATCGCGCATTATAACTTTCATTACTGGTGTGTGTGTGTGTGTGTACTCACCTAATTCACCTAATTGTGGTTGCAAGTGTGTGTGTGTGTGTGTGTGTGTGTGTGTGTGTGTGTGTGTGTGTGTGTGTGTTTTCGCGTGTGCGCAAAATAACCACTGTGAAAAAAAATCGTGAATTTCCAAGTGGTTTTAGTGATTCCTCACATCAAGGAACTCCCAAAATAACTACCTTACATCTGACCCAGCACGCTGAGCGTGGGCACTCCCAAGCTCAGCATGGGCACTCCCACGCTCAGCGTGGGAGTCAATTAAAATTTATGAGTGACATAGCTAAAATTCTTCATAAACTCTATTTTAAAATTATTCTAATTTATTTAACCCCTAACTAATATTCATATTAAAATCAACAATTTTTTTTTATAAAACTTGACTCTAATACATTTCTCTCAACCATGGACCTGCTTGATATAACTTTCTCGGCCTTTGGAAAATCGTTGGGTGGTTAAAATCTCTCACTTGATATATAGAGCATTAGTCTCTTGTCCAGTTCTAATGCTATATTTGTTGCTGTTTTCTTAGTTAATTTTTTTTTCCAATTTAACCGTAATAAACTTTAATGCATGTCTTTATGTATTTTAAAAAGCAGGTAGTGGCGAGAAATTATGCACAAATTGTTCATTACATGTTCATCTATAACTGTTTAATGTCTCCACTGCTGTTTTCTCCTGTCTTCGACTGAAGACGCCTGTTGTGCGGGCGAAATGTTTCGCCAGTGAGGACAGCCAAGTGTTGAACATGTGCCTTGTTCATCAACCTGTTAGTAACGTGTACCAGAAGTAATGTGATCAGCAATTAATGTTTTATTTAACATAGAAAGACTTGTACGTCCGCTGATGACTGATTCAGGTGACACAGAATCCTACACATTTTCTGTCTCTGTCTTTGCTACAATCTTCCGTTTAGTGTCTTAAAATGAAATCACAAAGCAGCGAGATATTTGGTGCTGGGGTTGGAAATTTTCTAGACAGTAATCAATTTTCAGTAACTGTTCCTTGAACTGTTGTGAGGTTGCGTCTTGCGGCTTGTATACAAACACAATAACTAAGTTTTGGTTCTCAATATTTATTGCTAAAGCTTCAACTACATGACTAACTAAAGTGTAATGAACACTTGCCAATGCTCTGCAATAACCCGCATAGCGACAGAGACTCGTGAGATTAATTGATGTGTATATTTCGACCCCCTTCTGGGATCCTCTTCAGCTACAACTACATTATTTCAAGTACATCAGCTTCAACTACATCATTTGTGTTGTTTAATAAGTCTGAGCAAATGAACGACTCTTTGACATACAGACTAACCTCTTCTTGCTTGTTCCTTCTGTCGCATCTCAGTAAGTTCTACCTTGGGTAGACTATCCAAGATAGCCACAGTGTTTTTATGCTTATTAGTTAATACAATCTTTAGTACTTTTCTGAATCCTGTCCTAAGCCCCATATCCACACTGCAGATCCAGAAGTGCCTCAGTACATTAATGTCATTGATGGAAGTAGAGTTTACTCTTGCAAAAGGGACAAGGTGTTTTGAAAAAAAACATAGGTCACATGTAATCCTTGTATTTTTCCCAAGGTTATTAAATTGACACAAGTAATGTTGCTAAAATTAAGTTAAATCTTGTGACCCACGGGTGAATATCATTTCATATAATACTACTACTATTACTACTACTAATAATAATGTGTGTGTGTGTGTGTGTACTCACCTAATTGTGGTTGCAATGGTCGAATCATAGCTCCTGGCCCCGCCTCTTTACAGGTCGCTACTAGGTCACTCTCTCCCTGCTCCGTGAGTTTATCATACCTTTTCTTAAAGCTGTATGGATCCTGTCTCCACTACATCACTTTCCAGACTATTCCACTTCCTGACAACTCTATGACTGAAGAAATACTTCCTAACATTCCTGTGACTTATCTGAGTCTTCAGCTTCCAGCTGTGACCCCTTGTTGCTGTGTCCAATCTCTGGAACATCCTGTGTCTGTCCACCTTGTCGATTCCTCAGTATTTTGTATGCCGTTATCATGTTCCCCTATCCCTCCTGTCCTTTAGTGTTGTGTGTATGTGTGAGTATACACCAATTTGAGAAACGAATCATCTCTTCTCATCATCAGGTCTAAAATAAGAGAGAAATTCATAATTACAAAGTGCAGAAATAGCTGAATATTTTAATACTTAAAATTGAAATTGAAGTAAAGTGGTCTCTTTGCTTTCGAGGTATCCAGCTCTCTTGGTAGATTCATCTCCTCTCCTCCTGTTGTGTGCGTTGTGTCCAGTATTCGTTAGTGCATTCTACCTCTTTGACTCTCAAGCAATGTTCCCGATTCCGCTGAGAATCAATGGAACCAGGAGCGTCGTGAGAAATTAACCTCTGAGTGTATATGTCCAGAAGAGAGTTTTGGAGGAGGCTGTATTGCTTTACCTTCACTCAGTCTATGCCGTTGATCATGATGGAAACTGAAATCCCACAGGAAAAGCAGGAGAATGAGGGAGATCCAGTGATTTACCTCTTCAAGCCATTATCTAGTTTTCACTATAGTGTTTGAAGGGTAAATAGTCTGCACCTGAAATCCAGAGTCGCTCATGGAACGTTTTCGCCAATGCTCTTGAATGACAAGAACGTGGCTTTTTTTTTTACCCATCAGTTGTCTTCTTGTGAATGATTTACCCAGGTGCTAAGCTACACCTTCCCCTGAGTTGTCTGTCATCTTCCCAATATACTCAGACTTACGTCTCACTTATACATAGTGACGTAACATACATCAGTGTAGACAATCAGAAATCTAACTTTTCATTTTAAAAATGTTTGTAAGATTTTCCTTAGTATAAATCGCGGAATTTGCAGACGTCAACCTCATAGGAGTTAGTAATAACTGGATATCTTAATTGCAGTGCAGTTTTGATCAACTTTAAGGTGTAAATTCGATCACCATGATTTTTTTATTTCTAGAGTAGAATATAGCAGTATAAAATCCAAAACAATAATTAGAAATGCAGTTAAGAGAACCAAATGATTAGAACAACCGTAAAGAAACAGGTTACGGGATAATCTATAGGCGGGTGAATGTGGGTGGGAAGGGAATAACTTGTGGAAATACTGGTTAAAAGAGTGATAAGGCATGTCACTAGAAAATATTAGCACATGAAGGGGCTTCACAATGTAAAGAAAATATATACGAGAAACAGAGTGTATGGAGGGGAAACAAAGCTAAACGAGTGGCCCAAAAATACCTAAAAATCAATGTGATAGTGGAGGAAATTTTGCTGAAAAAAAGACTGTTTTTGAGAGAGATTAATAAGTAGAGAAAGTTTAGGGAGCAAATGATCTTAGTAGTAATGGATTAAAAAGGTGAGATGTCACATGGAAAGATGAAGGTGTTGGAAAAATGGAGAGACTATGCTCATGAGATATTAAAAGATGAAGAAAGGAAAGCGGGTATTTTATATATATAGGGCAGGAAGAAATGTGAAAGAACCGGATATGAGAGCAGAGGAAGCGGAAAAGGCAGTGGGAAGAATGAAAGAGGGTGTAGCAGCTGGGATAGGTGGGATTAAAAATGAAATGCTTGAAGCAGATGGGATGTGCCTTAGGAATAGTGGCTCACATGGATTCTAGGAAGGGTCTCTAGACTCGTCCTAGAAAGCATTTCACCTACTTCTTCGAGGATAAGGGACTCCATATATTGCAATAGAGGTGGACCCCTATATATTCACTGTAGTCTCATTTTGCATAAAGAAAAAGGTGAAAAAAGTGTGTTAGAAATAGACTGTACTAAGTCTGTTGGGTATACCAGGTACAATAATTAAAGGAAAAACAGTATTAATCCAACTATCTTATATAGCTATTTCTCGATTTGTGGCTCTTAAACGATCGTCACTATACTGAAACTCAAAATAATATCCATAAATTCTGCGTCAAAGTTTGCATTTACGACGCAGGAGTAGACCTCGAAGAAAATAATTAATTTTCTTAGCTCTTGGACTGATATCACGACTGTCGAAGGTTTGATGATGTGTTGACAGTCGCGTCACGGTGTCACCCTCTGCTTTCGATGATTTCAATGTTTGTCGTTAAATTGGTTTTTGCTCTTATTATTTTAAAAGCGAATAGTCAGACATTTGTATCGCAATTTTAAAAAATCCATCTAGTTAATTCGTTTGTGGCCTTCTTAGTTAACTCCCAAAAATATAACAGTTTAAAATATTGTAAATCGACTTTGTTTTGCAATTATTAAAATGGAAAGTGAATATAGAAAAAAATGGGATTGCTATATTCAAATGATAGTAATTATATGGTATTGTGACATTTAAAGCTCTATAGGCAAAACTCAGGCAAATTACCCAATATGTTATGGTAGATATAGAAGGAAGCGTAAAACTCGTCTATACTTCTGTTCATCTTCATATTCCATTATTTGGCTAAAGGCTGTACTGTTCACGTTGATGATCTGTTGATCCAGTAACTAACATATCACCACTGTACCAGTGGAACCTCAGGGGTGATAAGTTAAACCCCAAGCTAGATTATTTTATTTGGAATAGTTTGTGCCAGCCTTGATATATATAAATACATAAGTGTCCCAGGTGTCAAGGATTAATTGGTCCAGACGCGCCGAGATTTGAATGTGATAGTCATGCTCAGGTTTAAATGTCCTAGACTACAAGGTTTAAATGGCCCATACGCGCAAAGTTTAAATGTCAGCGACGTGTAGGGAAGTCTAGGATTTTACGGACTTGCATATTAATTATTTGTATCAATAGTCCTTTAATCGTCATTAAATAAATAAATAAATATGTATTTATGTGCTTTGCTAAGTCTGAAGGGCCAGCCCTTCTAGGGCAGGGTAGGTGCCAAGGCTGGAGCTTGCTACCATCTGCGGCTCGCAAGCCTGCCCTTCCCGTCAGCCTCCTTGGGGCGGGGAAGGTGGCAGACCAGAGGGGCCTAGCAACTATCTACCTACGTGCTTGTGGGCGAATATGGCTAGGCCTGGGACCAGTTGGTCCCACCGCTGAGGGGTAACCCCTCCCATGGGAGACTTCGGACTCTGCTACTCCCACGCCAGGGAGCCGGAGCCGGGTCACCATCTGGTAAAGACCCGGGCCGGGAGATTTCCCGGTGAATCAACCTCTGAAGGGCCTGATTGAATGTGTAAGGCCATGGTAATAACATTACACTGATAGAAAAATGGGAGATACGTACAATAATTGAATAGCACTCCAGTGATATGTTTGCTGCATCCTCCCTATTATGAACACAGGTGTAGTCTACTGGCAGTAGCACGATAACCACTGTAGGAAACAGCAAAAAGGCAGCAGAGAAAGTAAATAATTTTATTTCCTTCGAATAGTAAACAGGTATGTACAATATATACAGCGGATATGTACAAAAAGGCAAATACAAGCAAGAGACACTGAGAACCGTTGCGACCATACTGGGTGGTAAGTCTGCAAAAGCTGATTCACAAGTGTCCTACATCGCTTCACAATTTTGGCGAGGTTTCTTGTGGTTGAACCAAGGTACTAGCATAACGATGGGGTCCCTACTCATTATACCTTTAGCACCTGGTTACCTGGTCGGGAGGGCATGCCTATATGGGTAAGTGACATACATCGAATAAAATATAACACCCTTAGCATGCCACACTCCCTAAAACCCCCTAACTACCTCAGTAACCCGTCCTTTGCCCTTTAAAAAAAAACCTACACGGTCTTCTAATTTCAACGCACCCATTTTTTTTTTTACATATTCCCGTCACACATTGCTCTCAAACATGACATCACTGCTTTTTCAAACCACCACCACCTCTGCAACGTTGCAAGCCCATTCCTCACACCCATGTAAGTGTTTGTACCAACACTTTCTCGTATCTTCCTCTTTCTTTTTGCTTTCATAGATACATTTCCTTCTTTCCAGACATGCTTCCGTACGTCACATACTTTCTTGCCTTAATCTATGGTTCACCTTATCTTTATATTGACCCATCTCCTACACATCCAATATTAAATATCTCAATTCGTTTTCTTCCTATACATTTCTCTCCATTCTAATATCCAGTTTTGCATTGCCTAAACGTTTTGCTAATCTCATCCTTCTCTTTCATGTCATCATTTTAAATTTCCTCCTTTACACATCCTTCCATTCTCGTCCACCAACCTTCGACACTTCTCTTCAGACTCTTACAAAAGAAGTGTCTTTGACAAACGTCGCTTAGGCGTCGCGGACTGTACTAATTCTTGATGATGCCTTGAAGGACCTTCTCTTGGAATGAGGTGAACGGTCCTGGTAGCTCATGGCTTCAGTTACTTTCAGATGGTAGTCCGATGGGTCTGCGGAAATGTTCTCTGCTTCCTGTTTGCGATGGATTTTGTACATTAACTGATGAAATTTGTCAGCCTGAGCTGGGATGTAGTAAAGTGATGAGGCGCTCGTCAAGTATTCCACTACGAGTTAGCGGAATACTTTCGTTCTTTTTTGCATGTGGAATTAGGTGGAGAATGGTGTGGTGGTAATTAAATCTTGAACAGTGGAACAGAGTGAGCAAGGAAACTTTCAATGTTTATTAAGAAACGTGGTGAATACTACGGTATTCGTCACAGATAGTCATGATCCACCTTTTGGCATTATCATCACAACATTTTTCTTATCTGACTATCTGGATCAGTGGATTAAGCTGTGTGGAAGCCCCACCTGCTAACCACTGAGTAATATGTAAAAACCTTTTGTGTTTTGGCTTTGATTCTTTTTAACATAGTCGTAGCACAGTGGTTAGAGTAAAAGGCTTGCACAGCTGCAGACCCGAGATTGAGCTTCATAGCAACGTCAGAATACAATTCACATTGTAAAATTCAGTCATGTTTACTTGAGATATGTCCCAAAAGAAATATTAAGAACCCTTGTCGCGGAGAGGCAAGAACCCATGAGTATAAACTATAAAAAGTTTGCTGTATATTTCGATTTCTAACCGAGGTAAAGTTGAATTATTTTGATGAGGACCTCATTTGGAGGTCGAAACAGACAGCAAACTTTGTTTTTTTTATTTTTATCTACACATGAGATACATTAAGCTCTTAATTATATAATGTACGTTGCACTTATGCTTTCCCCTTTAGCTGGCACATAATAAATAAAGGGGTCAAACATTTCCCCTTTTGTGCCCCGGTGGTCATGTCGGTGATGTGTAAGTGATGGGGAGCTGGACGGGTTTAAAACAGCACTCGTTGTGAGGCGAGAAGGTAACAAGTGAAGGTCAGGCCAAGTCTTTGTAGCTTATTTACGTCAACAACTGCAAATCAATGGCGTCCAGTGTCGAGGTTGACCGACACGCTGCCTCGCCTTCCCTCCTCATCCCTCATATTTCCACGGCTGGATAATTGACACGGAGGGATAATTTACACGGCTGGATAACTTCCGCGGCTGGATAATTACAACGGCTGGATAATATGCTCACCTGACGAACACTTGTCTGATATTTTACGTACACATTGATATTTTGTAAATATGGGTTAAAAATTAGATTTTAGTAAAATAAGTACTACACTTTTTCGCATCCAGGGTTGTGAAATAATTTGATGTTCCAAACGAATCTAAGGTTTCCTGGATTAAAAGCAATGAACAGCTGACGGAAAACATTCAACTTTCGAAAATCCGCACAGAAACGATAAGTGTTTTAAGGTTTCTTTACTAACGTCACAGGTGGAACCCATGGATAAGCTCTTCTTTATTCTGAATCATTACATTCCTCCCTAGTCCTTTTCTTAGTGCCAACACTGACGAGTTGGCACTAGTTGTTTATTACCCGTGGATATACCCGGGGTCAACCCCTATACCCAGGGGTCAACCCCTCCCCGTTGCCTGGTCTGAGACCAGGCTTCATGGTGGATCAGGGTCTGATCCACTAGGCTGTTACTGCTGGCTGCACGCATAGCAAGTTCAATTTTTTTTGGTAAAGGGCTGGACTGGTAGGTTAGCGAAAGGCCTCGGTCAGATGACCAAAAGCTCCAGCTGTGGGTCATCACATGATTAAGACCCGCGTCAGGAAACACGTGTCCTGTCTCCTGACGAATCTTACCAAATCTACCGTGAGGGAAGCAATCTATATCCACTCCACTGGAGGAGAAGGCCTTTTCCGATAGGCTTCAAACTCTATGTTGGTGGGGTTTATTTAAAAAAAAAAAGCCTGGTTTTGAGGTTTAGGAAATGCATTTATCACTCGGCTTCAAACGCTAAATGCAGATTTATCGTAAATTGTAAATATTTTCTGTATGGAATTTGGGCTGTGTATGTGCCAATTTTTCAAATTTATTGAAATAAATTATATTAAATTTTCTTAAAAACAGGAAGAAGTCATATAGCTTATATCATTAGACTAGAAAAATTTAAATAGAATAAAACTGGTGGTGGTGAAGGGAGAATAATTATGGAGGAAGAATGGTAGTGGAAGGGTGATTTGTATGTGTGTGTGGTTTTGGTTGGGGAGGGAATGGATGGTGGTGTGGAAATTGGTGGTGGAAGTGAAATATTGCTGGTGGAAAGAGCATTTTTTTTTAGGAAATTGAATGCATCAGTATTGTACTGCTATGTCATTGTATATGACTGTTAAATAGTTGGATTAAAAAAAGTGGTGGTGGTGGTGGTGCTGGTGGAGGTGGTGGTGCTGGTGGCGGTGGTGGTTAAGGAAGAGTGGTGGTGGCATATAAGTGGATGTTCATGTTGCAGGAGTAGAACTCGTGTAGTCATTTGTTGGGTCATTCTTGTAGCTTGTACACGGAGAGTTGAGTAGTAGTGGTGTAGGGGTAGTAACCGGGTGTGTGTGTACTTATTGAAACACTCAATGTCACACTGTGTTTGTGACGGCGAGTATTAGCTCCTGGCCCTGCCTGTGTGTATGAGTGAACTGTGTGAAAGTGAGAGCGAGGGAGAAAGAGCGAGGGAGAGAGTGAGCACTTACTGAGAGATAAGGAACAAGGGAGGTGGCTTAAAGGATTGCACTATCATCATTGCCTTCAGAGCCCAGTGATGTCTTAATTACGCCCACCATTTTTCCCAGATTATCGAAAATCTTGTTATCAACATTTTAATCCTTAGGGATTGCTAATTAGCGTCTAATGTAAACTATAATAATACACTTATTATAAAATGCCAGGAATACTGGAAAGTCAGGAAAAAAAAGGTTAATGTAAACTAATAAAATGCCAGGAATACTGGAAAGTCAGGAAAAGTAATGTAAACTAATAAATCCAGGAATACTGGAAAGTCAGGAAAAAGTAATGTGAACTAATAAAATGCCAGGAATACTGGAAAGTCAGGGAAAAAAGTAATGTAAACTAATAAAATGCCAGGAATACTGGAAAGTCAGGGAAAAAAAAGTAATGTAAACTAATAAAATGCCAGGAATACTGGAAAGTCAGGGGAAAAAAAGTAATGTAAACTAATAAAATGCCAGGAATACTGGAAAGTCAGGGAAAAAAGTAATGTAAACTAATAAAATGCCAGGAATACTGGAAAGTCAGGGGAAAAAAAGTAATGTAAACTAATAAAATGCCAGGAATACTGGAAAGTCAGGGAAAAAAAGTAATGTAAACTAATAAAATGCCAGGAATACTGGAAAGTCAGGGAAAAAAAAGTAATGTAAACTAATAAAATCCCAGGAATACTGGAAAGTCAAGGAACACTAGACAGTTTCAAGATGCGCCCGCAAAAAGATGAATTAATTTATATCTCTTTCTGAACAGAATTCAGTGAAATGTAATTTATTCTCACGGTTAAAGGTGAAATATTCTCTTATTTTATGTACACTGACACCATGCTAAGGAGGCGTCGAAAGACGTCTCTGTCCTGAGGAATATTACTGAATAACAACAAATACTCTTATTTCGTAAGCAAATAGTAGAAACTTTTAAATGAAAGTAATGTTATTTAATGTATAAAGAGCGATGGTGCAGAACAGAATGACTTTTGGACACCATTTTTGTTGGATTTTGCAGTCACAAGAGAAAAATATTTCTATATAATTCGTTAGAGCCAAAAGCGATCATGTTCTACTGGAGGTGACGTCTGTAGACCGTAACATATCTTGTGGGTAACATTTCTTGCAGGTAACATTACTTGTAGTTACACATCTCTTGTATGTGTCCTTTGAGGTAACACTTACTGGACTGTGGGAAAAAAATTGTTGGAGAAAACATTTACTGAAAAAAAAAAATTGTTGGAGAAAACATTTACTGAAAAAAAAAATTGTTGGAGAAAACATTTATTGGAAAAAAAAATGTTGGAGATAACACCTATTGAAGGTAACATCTGTTGGCACTGTAATATGCTATAGATAATATTGGGGATAACATCTGTTGGAGATAAGATTTCTTAGAGATAATATCTGGCAGAGATAATCACGGTGGACCACGGTTCGAGCCTCCTATCCATCTTTCTGTTTATTCTCATTATATATATATATATATATATATATATATATATATATATATATATATATATATATATATTGTGTGTTTGTGTTTGTGATTCCAATATATATATATATATATATATATATATATATATATATATATATATATATATATATATATATATATATATATATATATATATATATATATTGTGTGTTTGTGTTTGTGATTCCCACGTCAGTGTACAAGTCAGTCACTGCTGCCACAAAGTCCACCTCCTGGAACCTAACAAGCAGCAGCAGCAGCAACCAATGCAGAATCACCCAGGAGAACTCATTCACAGTATTTCCTGGAACATTATAACTCTGGCAGAGGGAGGAAAGTGGATCAAAATTGAAATGACAAAAGCGGTGGCTTGATATATACACGCCTTCACTCACGGGGCGCGAGATGAACCCTGGCATATGACATTCCTCAACCTGCGGGGAATAATTGTCCGTTCCATCGGGTCCTCCCCGATAGACGAGGCTCGTCCAGCCACAAATCAATCCGTCACACCGATATATCCCGCCAATAACAATTCAAAATGTCCTTCCACTTGCGGTTAACATGTAGCAATCTGTCTCCGCTGTATTGGGGAACCCACTCGTGTTTACATTCATTCAATACCGTCACTGACCCATTGCTGCTCAGTTACAAGTCTCTCTCTCTATTCTCCCAGTTTCCCCTCCCAGCCACAACCAGTGGGGAAAAATAACAATATAAATAAATTTTGATTAGGGTAATTTTTTCTCTAAGCCTAAAAAAATCCTTTTGGTGCATTTGGTTCACTGATACGTCACAAATCGTACGACTGAATTTTGGTTTGCTGAGAGTAATCAAAGAATTTTATTCTTTGAAGAGATATTCATATGTTTTATAGTGAATATGTGATATCGTGGGTTATGCGTAACCGGTATACGCACGTATAACAGTGACTTGTGTATTGGTCATAACCTCGAAGCCTTCATCAGAAACAAGAAGAAGAAAACACACAGGTTGAAGAAGAAACTGTTATTTTTGACAAAGTTTCATTCAATGTCGAGCTTAGATGTAACTACTGACCGACACAGAGCAGCAGTTACTGTATATCCAAGAGTCTAATGACTTTGTTGGATGATCGTAGCCATTGTAGCTCTTGCTGCATGATGAAATTACGAAAGATGGACTGACCGGTGCCAATCTCCATCAGTGTCATGTCCATGACGGTCAGTGTGCCTTCGAGGAAGGAGTAGATTACAAATTAGAGTCAATACTTTGAGGATGATAATACGAAAATAATTTGACACAGAGGAAGACTGATAACAGTCAGTCAGTCTGCTAATATGTGAGAGCATCCACTAAAGATGTTCTGACTCCAGTGTCTACAGTTTCACTGTACTTGTGTCTGGCTTCTGACACGACGATGTCACAGTTGACACTCGTGGAGTTAAAGCCATTTATAGATAGAGAATAACCTACAATTAAAGCTTCAACTTTGGATACATGAACACATTTGATTGCAACGGGTATAGCAAACAGTTCAGTTTGAAGGGTGGAAGACCAATTTCTATGCAGGAGCCAATTCTCTGTTTGATGACAACGGCACTACCAGCTGCGCAAGTTTGTTAGTGGACAGAGGCATCAACATAGGTAATTTGTAAAAGAATGCTGTGCGACCAAGACATTTATACAGCTTAATGCATTATTCTTGGGTTCAGGACGAAGTGATTACTATGATCTAACAAGGTTCTATTGGGGAAAATGTGAGTAGTGATTTGAAAAGAGGTAATTTTTCGTGGTGGAGGGAAGTGTCAAGGTAATATTACTTGACGTAAATCATATGGCTGGCTCATTCGGAGGTCAATTCCAGTTTTTATGACGAATTTGGAAGCGTATTTTCTGTGGTAAAAGCAAAAAGGTTTGAAGGGCTTTTTTGCAAGGTTTTGGATGGGTTAATATGAACATATCACCTGGGAGGGCATTTTTTCTGTGATACTTTCTCTGATGCATATTGCCACCCTCAAAGGTAATAATATGCACAGGACAATCTAAGCAATTGTCCAAGACCTCCAAACTTTCTATCTGACACAAGAGCAAGTAGAGGTGCCAAATAGTCAACTAGTGATCAGATGTAGCCCAAGACATCATTTAAATTTATTTACATTATTACTGCACCAGGGATGAAACGCTACCACAGTTCTAAATGCTCTAAATCTCTGTCCGAACTGGCATCAGCTTAGCTATGAGAGAAGGTTGTCTGCCATGCGATTAGTAATCGAAGAATCGATTACTAACTCACATGAGTTTAGCTCCTCATAAATATTTAAAAATGAAAAAAAATTGAAACTGACAGTGAAGCCTGGTTACAACAAGTCCAAATAGAGGGGCCTTCGAATCCGAGATATCTGTATCTGGTCACATATTAAAGCCGAGACCCATGAAACTGGTTCCAGGAATTGTATGAAATTTGGATTTACGATGACAAATATTGTGAACCTATAATACACAGGTTCAAAGATTTCTTTTGAAGAGTAAGTTTAATATTTTGACTCGTGTATGTCATTAATTAAAAGCATTGTAAGTTTTTCAAAGAAGCACTTTAGAAATCACTATATTCAATTAAAAATAGAAATAGAAAGAATAAGAAAAGTCAAAATTGATTAGGAAGTTAAAGACGCAAGGGATTCGAATATTTACCCACAATGTTTTCTTCTGGTGTATAGAAGTATGTTAGGGGCAAGAGAGGCCCACTTAAAATTTGCTCAGGTCAGCTCAACACTTATTTCTTATCAGTTTTTATGCAGGAAGATAATATAAAAAAAAATCAGAAATAAAAATATGTATGTCAGGTCGAAAATAAATTATGGATTATCAAAGTCACAAGTGACATGATTCTCAAACAAATTAATAGATCAAAACTAAAATCCCAGTACCATGATGAACTGTTCTCGAGGGTTATAAAGGAATGTAAGGAGGAACTTAGCAAATCATTACCTTGTCATTTCAACATTTCACTACAAACTGGCATAGTGCCGGATAAGTGGAAAAGGGGCAAATGTCGTTAGTTTCAAATTATAGACCAATCAGCCTAACTTCTATTGTTGGAAAATTAATGGAATCAATAATTGCCGAGGCTATTCGAAGCCACCTTGATAGACATAAATTGAACAATGAATCTCAATACGGTTTTATAAAAGGGCATTCCTGTCTTATAACTTTACTAACTTTTTTCCCGAAGGTATTTAAGGAGGTAGATCATGGTAATGAATATGATATTATTGTGTATATGGGCATCAGAACAGAAAGGCTTTTGATAGTTTCGTACTAGAGATTATTGATTAAAGTAGAGGCACAAGGAATTGAAAGTGCAATTTTTTTTTATGATTAGAGGCGTGGTTGAGAGGCAACAGAGAGTTTGTATAGACAGGAAGAAATCAGAGCGGGGACGCGTCCCGGGCGGTGTTCCACAGTGGTCAGTGTTGCGCCCTTTGTTGTTCACAATATGCACAAACGACATAGATGAGAGAATAAATAGCCACGTAATCAAGTTTGCCGATGTGTAAATCTGGGTTAGTCAGGAGGGATAGGGGTCGTTCCAGGAAAGGCTGAAGGGAGAAGGTGAACGATGTTTTGAGCAGAAGAGGCTTAAGCATCCAGCAGGTGTGGGGGCGTGTATTGAATCGGAGGTGAGTGGAGACAAGTGGTTTATGATTTGATGTGCTGTTTGAGTATGAGCAAGATATAATTCATTAAGAGCTCCAGGTGAACCGGTTATTTGAACAGGAGTCCTGAAGGTAGAAACACAGTGCCTGCACTCGATAGCGGTGTTGGGAATGTTACAGTTTTCAGGGCCTTTTGTGTTGTGATGTCCGTGCATATTTGTCAAGACAGCTATTGAATGAATGATGGCAAATGTGTTAGCTTCATAGGCGGGAGACGGACGGGGTGGTAAAAATAACAATCAACTTATGTTTCAGTTAAACTACCAGATGTCTCACCTCCGTGAGAGAGATTTATTGTATATAAATTAAAGCGAAATGTTTCTCTATACTACATATGGACATAACTTCCATATAAAATCACAACTTATTATTATTTTTATTATTTATTGTGGCATTCTTATGGAGGTTAATTCACTAAAACTGTCGAAATATAAACTTATATGTAAATGATTTATATAACTCTTCCCTATCAGTGGGACAACTAGAGACTGAATATCGCTTTGCATAAGTTATGTATCGCGAGTAATCAGAAAAATATTCAATATATATGTGTTACTTGTTGCAAAAAATCATCGCTTCTGCAGCCCGATCTCAGGTCAGACCCCCAACCCCCTAAAATTTTGAAGTATATATTCTGGGAACAAAACGTGCTAAGCCACTGCAAGTAAAGATAAGTGTTTACTGGATATGAGTAGAATGTTATAAGAGTTATCTGTTTTCTTTAACAGTTCTTGGCAGAGTAAGGAAAGACCAAGAATTTTATTTAGTGCAAAACACTAAAAGACCTCTGTCTCACACTCGTATGCTAGTACTGTGGTACCTCACTGGATGGTTTCTGTCTACCAGCCAATTCGACACTATGGTAGTACACGGATGGTTACTGGTGACTAACATGCCAGCATAATGCAGCAGGAATTCCCTGGATGGTTGCTGTCTACCGACCTACTACCGAAACAGATCTCGTCTGTACAGAAGTCATTAGGACTTGTTTAATATGGCAGCTGGTCTGCGAAGCCCTGAGTTTCAGCTGCAACATATATATAAATAATTAACTCGGGTGCTGTGGCGCTTATTGCTGTGCTTTTTACCAGCCCTGATTAATCTAATGTAATGGAAATTGCACTAATATGTTATCCTGCGGACTCAGCGGTTGATTATTTTTCATCAGATTGATTTATCAGATAGAACAGGAAATTCGCAGATATTAGATAGTGCTATAAAGGGATTTGTGATATTAGGGATGTCTTTTTAGCTTTAGTAATGACGGTAACGAGAATGGAAGGTTTTATGTATGTTAAGCACTCGCTAGGGTCTAGATTTTTCTTGAAGTAATTTGTTTCTGAGTAAAGACTTGAGGTTAAGTCGACGTGAGAAGAAATTTAAACCTGTGGTTCAGCTACACACACACACACACACACACACACACACACACACACACACCCCGGTGGCCTAGTGGTAAAGCTCTCGCTTCACGCACGGAGGGCCCGGGTTCTATTCCCGACGGGGCGGAAACATTTCGAAGTGTTTCCTTACACACACACACACACTCACACACATACATACAACAGGCCTAGTGTCAAATCGACATGTGCCTAGGACAAAATGGTAACTAACACACACTCGCTCTCTCTCTCCAATGATTCAAAGATGTCTTATAACTTTTTAAATAAACGCATAATGGAGCTGTTATCTTGCGAGGATAACTTTGTAAAAACGATAGCTGAGTAGAAACTTGTCAAGCTTTCATAACAGAAATACTTGATGCATAACAAAATCTTGTCATAGATTATCCCATTTATGGTCTATGTATAGTCTTACTATTATTATATTTATTAGCAATATAGTTAACCATCCATATACCTCCCTATATATATATATATATATATATATATATATACATATATATATATATATATATATATATATATATATATATATATATATATATATATATATATATATATATATATATATATATATATATATATATATATATATATATATATATATATGTCGTGCCGATTAGGTAAAACTTGCGATTTTGGCTTAAATAGCAACGCTCACCTTGCCATATAAGACAAGTGAAAATTTGTGTATGCAATAATTTCGCCAAAATCATTCTGAACATAACGAAAAAATATATTTCATTGTGTTTGTTTATTATTAAATTAATGTTAACGTATCTAAAATATATTTAGTTGGGTTAGGCTAAATTAAATTGCGCTTGTTGTAATAAGGTGGTTAGGTAGGTTTTCAAAGTTTCTCTTGGTACAAAATTATAAATTCTTACATTAACATAAATGAAAAATATATATCTTTAAACGTATAAGAGAAAATTTTAGAAAGGACTTAATTTTAGATGAGTTCTTGCTAATTGACCAGTTTTACCTAATCGGCACGACATATATATATATATATATATATATATATATATATATATATATATATATATATATATATATATATATACTGTGACAAGTGAGAGATTTGTTAGAGTTTTGTCAGATAATGAACGCACTCTTTGGGGAAAGATTGATAATTTAGCAGATACATGTACCTGAAGGCTCGCCCACTCTAGGGAGAGCGAATTCGTGACAATTTATCTCTTTTGATGCTCGAAACTCTGATATTGTTTTGCAATTTCTTCACCGTCTCTTAAAAGAGAGTCGAGACTGTTGAGCATTTTGACGAAATAATTGACTTTACGAAAGTTAATATACACGATGCACTCAGTATTATAAAAAGAGAAGAATGTAAAGACATGGAGTAAAGAAATAAAATAAACCTAATAAGGAAAGCGTAAAAAAAATGTGTTAGAGAAAAAAGTGAAGAGATTCGAACATTATATATCTTAATCAAGTGAAGTCATTAATTTGTCATTAAGCTCATTTGCATATCAAATGAGGTGGTAATGAAAATATCATTATGGTGGCTTGTATAACAAATGTGTTACCCAGAGGCAATGTCAAGGAGATTATCGACTTGATGTGGATGAAATAGTTTTTTTCTTTTGCATTGGTCATCATGAAACGATTCAACCCTCGACGGAGGGTTTCGTGATGCTGGTGCTTTTGATCACAGGATTAGGAGCTGCTACTTTTTAATTCCACAGGTGGTGTATGTCTTTTAAGCGTTTTTCTTATGCAAATATCGCAATCCAAGCAATACAGGATGCAAAACAACCACGTGGGGAGTAGAATGATAGCTCTAGGCCTTTCGTGTTGCAGTCAACATCAGGAGCTTGCAAAGTTGCAGAAAAGAGGATCTCCAAGCAAATACGATACTAGAGGACGTCTTCACTTGATGTGTTGATTGCAACACGAAAGACCTAGAGCTATCATTCAACTCCCCCGTGGTTGTTTTGCATCCTGTATTGCTGTATTGGTTTGTAATATTACATTGTGTGTATATATATATATATATATATATATATATATATATATATATATATATATATATATATATATATATATATATATATATATATATATATGAGATGGAGAATAGAGAGAGAAATTCATGTTTGAATCGAAGATAAGTAAAAGCCAAAGAATAAGTTACTGACTCACATTAGAGAAACTACAAAAGATACCAAGTAAACAGATTCTAACCTCCAGTGAAAGTTGAAGAACTGATAGGGATGGAAATTTCTCTCTAACAAGTCAATTTACTAAGCACAGCCAACAGCTGTGAAACACTTAAACAAGAGGGAAGCCTTGTCCCTCTCACTCCACGAGTTCATGGTAAGTAAACTTGATTGTACAGTCACTAATTCCATATTATATGTTTGAGGTTACACTTAACAAACAGATATATGGAAGTATGATTCACTACGTTTATTCTTTAACAGAATTACCATAGAAGAGGCAAAGTTCCTCATTTGTTAACACATTTACAGTGAAAAAAAATATAAAGTTTACTCCTAAAAATGTATTACTAATTATTATTAGTTTTGTTTCATTATTATTATTTCATTTTATTTTATTATTAATGTTGTTATTGTTATACATAAGGAAGTGCTGAACTCGTAAGGGTTTACAGCACTTTATAACCCGTACGTTTTTGTCGCATTTCGCGAATATAACAACACTCATACAACACCAGAGCAAATGGAAAGCAATCAAGTTTGTAACACCGAAGGAAAGGTTAACTCTAATTCCTTGAATCAAGAGCTCCTCTCTAGCATCAAAGAAACCCTCATTAAAAGGGGGAATCTGATTCCGAGTTACATTCACAGAAAAACTGTAGCGTAGGCAGACCGCATGTTGCAGGACTAGGAAAGAGTCCTTGATAGTGACTTTCTGAGGCGACCAATTTATTATCTAAAGAATGAGGCAGGTGGTTCTTCTCTCTCCAGGAGTAATAAATGTTTATATTTGAACGTTACTCTTTTTTTTTAGATAATTGGTTCAGAGAACCGACAAGTTGATAAATTAGAAACATGTTCAACACTCTTGGGTATCTTTTTTGAGGAAACGTTTCATCACACAGTGATTTCATCAGTCCTATACAAAGGAGAATGGTGAAGAACAGGAGGGGTTTGAGGTAAGCAGTCTCCCAGGATTGAGTCGATGTAATCAGTCCATCTATCTTGAAGATTGATAGACTGATTACGTCGACTCAAAGCTGAGGGACTGATTACCTCGAACTCCTCCTGTTCTTCACCATTCTCCTTTGTATGGACTGATGAAGCCACTGTGTGGCGAAACGTTTCCTCAATAAAGATTCCCAAGAGTTGCACATGTGTCTAATTTATCAACTCTTTTTTTTTATAGATCTTTTTGCTAGACGGGTTGCAGACGTGTTTTAATTTATAGAGAAATTTAAAATTATTGTAGATTCATTTAGCCTAATCTAACACGTCCTGACGTATCTTAAATTATGAATCACGAAATCTTAATAACACGAATGTAAACAAACTACGGAACGAGTTGGATTCGAACCCATGGCGAGTGTGTCGTAAAACTCCAGGCCAGTGCGACTGGACAAGTGACTTTTACCACTCACTCGCCATGGGTTTTAACCCCACCCGTTCCGTGGTTTGTAGCTTCAAACAAATTTAGATTAAAAGAACGAAATATTTTGAAACGTAATTACAAGCGTTAAAAAAATTGATGTTGAGTAATACGTCAAAAATACTAACGTAATAAAAATGAATAGAGGGAAAATGATGAGTTGGATAAAATAATAAATAATTATAATTTATCGTAGAGGGTAGTCCTTGATCCAAGGAATTGGTCTTATCCTCCTTTTCGTTGGAGGTGTCAGAGTGTTAGTGCAGGGCTCTTGATCTGCGGAATGGGAGCTAAAACAGTAGGATAAGATTTTGCTGTGATTTTTAACCTCAGAAAGTTAGCTACCCTGGATAACATAGGGTAGGGAGGATTAGCTACGCAGGATAATCCAGGGTAGGGAGGATTAGCTATCCAGGATAACCCAGGGTTCCCTACCCAGGATAGTCCGGGGTAAGGAGGATTAGCCATCCAGGATAACCCAGGGTAGGGAAGATTAGCCACCCAGGATAACCCGGGGTAGGGAGGGTTAGCCACCAAGGATAACCCAGGGTAGAGAGAGTTAGCCACCCAGGATAACCCAGGGTAGGAAGGATTAGCCACCCAGGATAACCCAGGGTAGGGAGGGTTATCCACACAGGATAACCCAGGGTAGGGAGGGTTAGCCACCCAGGATAACCTTGGGTAGGGAGGGTAAGCCACTCAGGATAATCCAGGGTAGGGAGGGTTATCCACCCAATATAACTCAGGGTTGGGAGGGTAAGCCACTCAGGATAACCCAGGGTAGGGAGGATTTGTATCCCAGGATAACCCAGGGTAGGGAGGGTTAGCCACCCAGGACAACCCAGGGTAGGGAGGATTAGCTACCCAGAATAACCCGGGGTAGAGAGGGTTAGCCACCCAGGATAACCCAGGGTAGGGAGGATTAGCTACCCAAGATAACCCGGGGTAGGGAGGGTTAGCCACCCAGGATAACCCAGGGTAGGGAGGGTTAGCCACCCAGGATAACCCAGGGTAGGGAGGGTTAGCCACCTAGTATAACCCAAGAAAGTCAGTGCGTCATCGAGGACTGTCTGTCTTATTTTCATTTTGGCCCTTCAATCTTGTATCCCAGGATGCCACCCACACCATTCGACTAACAGCCAGGTACCTACTTGCTAGGTGAACAGGAACAGCAGGAAACACGCCCAGTGTTTCCACTCGTACCGGGGATTGAACCAGACACACTTAGTGTGTGAGGCGAGAACTTTGTTTACCAGGCCACGGGTCATACTCGAAAGGAGAGGGAGGGGGTAGGAGGGTAGCTCCAATTCCTAGGATCAAGAGCCCTTCACGGGGATCAAGACACCCCCACAGTCGGAGCTAGAAGACTGAACAAGGTTTATCGCCGAGTTAGTGCTTAGAAATTATTATCCAAGGCATTGGATCGAATCTGATTGCTTCCCATTCCTCAGGTACTCCATGACTCTCACGGGTTTAGCGCATCTCCGTCAATGAAACTAGAAACACGCGCGTGAGGTGAGCATGAGGTAAGAACGAGCTAATCGCGTGTCTCTCGCTATTAGCCCACGGAGGAGCGAGTCTGCACCTGTGTGCAGAAAGACCCATACGAGTTTAGCGCTTCGCGTTTACACAGTATACAACACGCTTGGGAAACTAAATTTTAGAGCTGGTGGAACAGACGTTCAGAGGGAAAACGGGAGTTCAAGAGACAACGGAGTTTCAGAGGGAAAAAAAAACAATGCTTCAGGAAACAACGGAGGTTTAACGGAAAAACGGGGGAGAAAAGAGAGACCGGAGTCTCAGACCAAAAGGAAAACGGGCGCTCAAACAGGAAAAAACGGAGGATCAGATAGAAAACGGGTGCTCAGAGGGACAACAGAAGGGAAAACGGAGATGCAAGGAGGCTGAGTGAAAATGGGATCCTAGGGAAAAAATAGATGATTTTGGGGAAAAATGTAGACATGGGGAAAAGTGAAAGCTTAGGGAAAGAGAGACTGAGGGAAAGCAGGTTAGGGAGAAAAATGATATAAAACGAAAAGAAATATAAGAGAAGAGGAACAGGGAAATAAATGGTATAGAAAACCTACAAGCAGGTGAATGGGACAGTTGTACCACAAGTGGTAATCTTTAATGCAGAAACGTTTCGCCAACCAGTGGTGAAACCGCTGGCTGGCGAGACGTTTGCACAAGATTCACAAGTGTCGCCCAAGTGCCTTATTTGTCAAGAGTGGAAACATTGGCGTGTTTCCTAACACCTGCTGTCCCGTTCACGTAGCAAGTAATTAGGTACCAGGGTGTTAATCGACTGGTGTGGGTCGCATCCTGGGGGACAAGATTTAAGGACCCCAATGGAAATAAAACACACAGTCCTCGGTGACGCACTTTCTAGGGTTATCTTTGGTGGCTAACCCTCCGGGGTTAAAAATTACGAACAAAATCTCTGTCCTGGTTTTGAAAACCAGAATAGCAAAAGCATCAATTTCGAGTGTGCAGTTGCCAGCGATCACTCATGAATAAGCTTTGACCACCCAGTGAAAGAAGACAGGGATGAAGAAATGGAGAAAGAGATACATGAAAAAAAATATTGTAGAAGAAGGAAGGGAATTTGAAATGATTATAGTGGGAACTGGATGGTAAAGAAACGTGAGAAACATTAGAGAATAAAGCAGAAAACCAGAGAAAGAGAGAGACGGAGCAGTCCCGTGGTTAAAGAATACAAAGGCACAATACCGTGACTGGAAACAATTCACAAAAAAAAACCTGACTTAAGAGGGCGAAACTTATGACGAATTAATGGACCAGGTCAAACCGAAATGTCGTCATAAGTTTCATTGTCTTAAATGCGGGTTATTTGTGTACAATCATACGGTTCAGAGTAGAATGAAGAGAAGCCAAGGTAAATTGCAAAAGGATGTGCAAAAATGCAGAACACTAAAAACGGAAAAGAGCTGGAAAATATGCGTATGATTTTGGAAAGCATTTGCAAGGATTAGTTGCAAGAACTCAGAAATAATACAGTATGAAGGTTAATTTGTAACCAGATTTACTTCTTAACCTCACAAGATGGCGACTGTAAAGGACCAAGTGAAAGAGCAAAAGGATGGAGGATTAAACTCAGAGGATGACAAAGAAGTGTGTATAGCCTGGGGAAGATCTTGCGACATGCACGCAGAAAAATGCAGGAGCCCTAACACTCCCGCAGGAGTAGTGATGTCAGGGCAGATTGGCTAAATTCTAACATCCACGCAAGTGAGATCTTGAAATAATACAAGCAATGAGACTAGAAAATATTTCTTTTGCTCACGCAAAAGCTTTGCGTGACTCTATATCTAAGATCTTCATTAGTCTCTCGAGACGGGTCAGTTACGTGGCAGCTGGAAATACAATTCTTGTCACTACTTATAAAAAAAGAGGAAAAATACACTGAATTATGCCCACATTTATCAGAGAATACCAGCACATATTTAATAAGGTAAAATCTTGCAATGTGAACCCCCTAGAGTTTCGAAAACATTCACGAGAATGAGAGCATGAATGGTATGAAAATACCGAAAATGAACTAGATAAAAATAAAGCACATGTAATATTTTGGATATTTTATTTCGACATACGTATCTCTCAAACCTTTGCAAATCATTGTGTACATAACTATAGTGAGGACATACATAACTGGCAGGTGAGGGATAAGGCAAGGACTGATCTTAAAGGTAACAGCAAAAGATTACATTGTGTCGTAAGTAATTAGGCGATGTTTCGTGAGGCTTCAGATCAATTCTTGATAGCACTTAAGAAATGTTAATGAGCATTTGCAGTAACTGGGAAACATCTGCTGTCATTCATAAACATTTGCTCTCGCTGGTAAACATTCTCTGTCATTGGGAAACATCTGCTGTCTCAAGAAACACGAACTGTCTTGGGTAAGTGTACCAGAAATAGTGAAGAGGGAAACTGATGGCAAATAGTGCATCATTCCAATTCATCAAATGATTGTAAAAACTTAGATAAATCGCACTTGCGTTGTTGTGACTATACGTTATCCGTATTTCCAAATTGCTTGAAAGATTCACCAAGGAATATTTTCCGGACCCCTCCTCCCCACAAGGCATATTGTTTACACCTGCATCACTGCTCTTAGGGCTGGAATTTCAAGTTTCAGTTTAGTCATTGATGATTGTGGTATTTGCAATAGCTAATCTGATATTGCATGACGAGAGGTCTTTGGTCATGCTCACAGCAACTGTTATTTGGAATTATGTTCCGTAAGCAGCACCCTGACAATGCATTCAGTTTTCATTGTAAAGACACAGGACGTAGTACAAGCTCTTTTTGTTACTGACTTTGTGTAGAACTTTATCAAGTCAGTTTAGTTTGATTTAAAAAATGGTCAGTCTCTGTGTCCTCGCTCAGTCTCTGTGTCCTCGCTCTTTCTCCAGTCACCACTGTTTGATCTTAGCACCAGCATTTTTCAGTAACGTCTTCCCCAGATATTTACTATTTTTTGCCAGCTTCTTAACGCCATCTGGATGCCTCACTTTGCCTCCGTCTCGAAATACAGACTCGTTCAATTGCTTCACCTTCTTCCGATCTTTCTCCACCATCAGGTTTTCCTGAGTGCCTCGTCTTCACACCAGTGCCTCTCATTTCCTTCAGCCATTCCACCTCAACGTTAGTATTCATGTCTTTAAGCAATCACTTTTGTGAACCAATATTGCCGAAGTCCTTCCTTATGGGCTCTTGTCGCCCCCAGAGCCGTTTGTTCTTATAATTTCTCTTTACTCCTGGCTCCTTCCCTCTCTCCCCAGCCTCTTTATTTTCCTCAGCACCTTCGTATCACTACATCACACTCTCGCTCGCCCTTTCTCTGATCTCCCTGTTACTTCTGTCCCCTCACCAGTTTTCCTCTTATCTAATACCACTCCCTCCTCTTCTCTCCATCAGTATCCCTGCCCCTCTCCCCCGTTATCATCTCCCGTGCACCCCTTTATAGCCTTCTCCCTACCTTCCCTCCTCACCCACTCCCACTCTGACGTTCCTCTCGCCGCCCCCCTCTCAGCGTGACGTCTGCCTCCTCCTTGAGAAATATGGGGCAATATGTCAGCCTCACTCCGCCCCAGAGGGTAAAGTTGCTGCCCCAGCAGAATCCACTCTATGCAAGGAACAAACTTCCTCCTCCACCACCTCTTGTTGTTAAAACGAATGTCTCTGAGTCCTACGCACTCGTTCTCTATCTTATCTGATCCTTGAATCTTTCTCTATGTCGCTACGAGAGAGGACACTCTCGTGACTGGTCACTGAATCTTTGTGTGTGCCATCTACGAAAACGGGAAGTCGCTTGATGGATCATCGGATCATTCCGTAGTGATTACGAGAAGGCGAAAGTTCTTGATGGATCGTCGGCTCATTCTCTCTGTCACTACGCGAACAGGAACACTCCCAACGGATCATTGGATATTTCCATTGTGAGTAGGAGAGTGGGAGCTTACTTGATGGCTCGCAAAACTCTTCTCCATGCCACTACAAGAACAAGAACTCTAAACAAAATAATGATCAATGATTCTTGTGTCTAGGCAAACGTGAGATGCTACAGAGAGCTGTAATATATACTCATGCAAGCTTTTCCTTGCATCAGCCACACAGAGAAAACCTCCCCACTCTGTAAATCACGTTGGTTGGAGGATGAAATAAAACTGTGCCAAAATATATGCTTATTCTGCAGTCATACTTACTGACAGGTCTTTTTTATTACCCCAAAACCATTTAAGTTCGAGTATTTTATGCAACGAACAGCGCACATTCAAGTTTTAATCCCCTCAAGGAAGAAGACGATACCTTGAGGCATGGGAAATATCAACAATGTGCTACTAACATGATTAAGTTTTTGCAATCATTACTACTCTTCACATATTTTTATCTGTATATTTGCAACTACTCTTACAAACCTGAGCCCTCCCTCTATTACCTCCTATTTCACAATATTTTTATAACAAAAATTAAAAGTTCATTATATTCGTTTTTTTTCAACTTTTATTTAGCACTTCTCCGAGAATAATACAAATAATGAGTTTAAAAAGTGAGGAAGTGTGTGTGTTTAGGCACTTTAAAAAGTGAACTGTGGACGAGATGTGCAATTATGTTCTGAAGACAGATAGACCACTGAAACTAGCTGTTGTATTGTTGTATCTTCTTACAGCTTACTATAGCCAACAGCAACTAATGCAAAATACAACAATAAAATGGATAAAAAAAAAGTTTTTTTTTCGCCTGCTCCACCATGTTTCATTAATAAGTTTAGTGTAAACTAAACTTATTATCAATATTAAACTTTATTGTAAACTTAGTTTACACTAAAATAATAAGTTTAGTGTAAACTAAACTTATTATCAATATTAAACTTTATTGTAAACTTAGTTTACACTAAAATAATAAGTTTAGTGTAAACTAAACTTATTATCAATATTAAACTTTATTGTAAACTTAGTTTACACTAAAATAATAAGTTTAGTGTAAACTAAACTTATTATCAATATTAAACTTTTTGTAAACTTAGTTTACACTAAAATAATAAGTTTAGTGTAAACTAAACTTATTATCAATATTAAACTTTATTGTAAACTTAGTTTACACTAAAATAATAAGTTTAGTGCAAACTAAACTTACTATTTATGAGTGCAAGGAAGCAAATCAAGTTAACTTTTGTTATATTTCGCTCTGGCTTTGTCATGAGTGAAGGGTAATGTTATTTTCCTGTTATTTAAATTATTTTTGCATTGTTTAACTTATCGTCTCAGTCAAGAATTTAAGGGAATACCAGGTTAACACTAGATTAATACCTACACTGTCTAGCATATGACACTGAGGTGCAGTGCATATCTTTATTAACTGCATTATTTCTCCATAAACGACTTTATCAAGCTCGCTTCATGGGCGAAACTGTGTCGTTAAAAATCTTCACTAATTATAAGTGTTAGGCCATAATGCCCTATTTTTCTTCTTATAATAGTTTTAGTGTTCACTTTAGTGTCAGAGAGTGCCAAGAAGTATCTTGCTATACAAGTTTTCTCAGCTTGATTTCACTCTGTGCACTCCGTGCCTTGGGGTGTTTTTTTCCCCTGTTAATAAAGTTATCCTTGTTCTATTTCACTCTGGAACTATCATAAGTTCAAAGGAGTTTATTTTTAATATTTTTGTAAAATTATTTATATTTAATTGTCTGGCTGTGTCGTGTGAGCCAAGGTGTGCCAATTTTTTTTTTTTTTTTTTTTTGCTATTCATCAATGGAGTACGTATCCTCACATTGTAATTTCATATTGTCTGGCCATTAAGGCCGATACCATTCTAAACGCTGCGAGCTGTTATTCAAGTCCTACGACATTACTGAACAAAGGAAGACTTTTTTTGTTTACGTCTGCCAGTAACACCAGGAGCAGGAGCTTCCTCCTCCTCTTCCTCCTTTCTCCTGCCTCCTGCCGGTGCCGGCGAGAGATGTAAGGTAGGCCATATTCCCATTCAGGACCCGTCTGAGGTACTGCTCCCGAGAGACGACGCTAAAACAGCCCGGCAACACGACCTAATTAGCCGCTAGTTTTGAGCCGCTGAATAACGACACAAACACTGTCGTCTCCGGTCGTTCTAGAAATCCCCCGGTGGGGAATAAACGAAGCCCCGCACGACACACACACGAGTCCGTGCCTGCCATATTTTACGCTGGAACACGTCTGGCGATTGGGCCATTTGTCTCCTCCGCGATGCTAGACTTATACATTACATTAACTCCCACTTGGCAAAAGAGCATTAGTTTGAACGACTCTCCCATATTACATTCTTATTGTCGATATCGCCGCGTAACCACAGATTGAAAACAAACAATGCGTGCGCTAGTGGGTGCTTGAAAAGATGCAAATGAAGTAATTATAGGATTTACATACCGGCGAATTATCAAGGCAATTCTGTAAACACTGCACTCTGGCTTATTTCCCCCCACCATCCACTCAGGTCGCTGGGAAATTGGACTTGTAGCATGTAAAATATTAAGGTATTTCCTTCAAGGACAATGCAGCTGAGAGGAGGCGTGGCTTGGAGGAGTGGGGGGGAGGAAGAGGGGGGTGGAAGGAGGAGAAAGAGGAGGTTGGCGAGGAGAAAGTGGAAAAGAAGGATGGGAAGGAGGAGTGGGAGAGGGGGAAGAGGAGGAGAAAGAGGAGGTTGGCGAGGAGAAAGTGGAAAGGAAAGATGGGGAGAGGGGAAGGAGGAGGGGTGGAAAAGGAGGAAGAGGGGTGGAAAAGGAGGAAGAGGGGTGGAAGAGGCGGATAGAGGCAAATGAGGGGGCTTTATGAGGGGGCAAAGTGATAGAGGAGGGTTGACGGAGAAAGAGGGGAAGCAGGGAGGGGGTGAAGAAAGATGAAAGTAGAGGATTAAATAGCTGATAAAGAAGAGGAAGAAGTGTATGAAGGAGGATAAATGAGTGGAGGAAGCGGGGAAAAGAGGTGTGGAGGAGGAGAAAGTGGAACTAGAGCAGAGAATTGGAGAGGAAAGCGCTTTACTAAAGATCCGTAATAAATTCAAACTTAAAGATGAGGTAACCAATATTAAGGCAAGATGGTGTCGGGGTCCTGGTGGTGTGAGAGTCTTATTTACAATATTCTTGGTGATTATTCTTTGAAAATAATAAACGACTTAAAAAAAAAAGCAATTTGCAGAAAGCGTTTTTACTGGATCAACATTTCGCTCTTAGAACTTTGTTAGTTAATTGATAACGTATGACTTGATAGAGCTTCTCAGAGAGCGAAACATTTTGTAGAATACATTTTTATCAGATCAACGTTTCGCTCTTTTAGAGCTTTGCTAGGCAATAACTGATAAACTATGACTTTATAAAAGTTCTACAGAGAGCGAAATGCTGCCCCAATAAAAGCTTGTAGTACAACCCGTGTCTCGTAGCCAGTTTTGCTCGCTCTACGTCATTTGCATTTAATATTAAATTACTCGATACGTATCTACAATAAGGAGCACAGTGTTTGCACAATCACCAGAGTATCGATCAAAGCCCATCTGGTATAAGCTTTAACCCTCGCTCTTCTTCTCAATATCAGTACTGGTAAACGCTGGAGGGAATCTTATGCTAGGATATTCACAATTACTCTGACACGTTAGTCGACATTGTCCTACAGAGTTGCTGTTGATTTATTTTGCATTTATTCAAATTTTCCAAGGAGGGAGGAGCAGACGGGAAGAATTGTTCGACACCTGCGCCACATCGGGATGCAAACTGAATCCATTTCGTAGGTCAAAGCGTATTCCGTCGCTATAATCTAAGATATATATCGTCGACCCCCCTTTTTTTTCTTCCTCCTAGGAAATCAAGAAGACCCAGTCTTTATGAAATATATTTTTTTTTAGTACAGAAGCGTTTTCCGGTGTGTTTAACGGCTCACTAAAATTTGTCTTGATTAGTTGAGGAAAATAATTCGACAATAGATCGGTACTAAGGTTAGCTGAAGCTTAGTAACTTAGCCGGGAATTAGTTAAATTATCGCTGAACTGAGGAAAAATGTTTAAATGCAAATGTTTAACGTAAATGTTGGAGAAATGGAGTCAAGAGGAGTGTTTTTTGTGCTGTAGTGCTTTTTGCATTACGGTTTTTGTAATCTCAGCTTTTTTTTATATGGAGTGTTTACCTTTTGGGATGATGAATAGGTCGTCTGGATAACTGTACCATTGGTTCACTATGTGAACCAATGGTACAGTAGAATGCCACCTACAACAGCCGGCTAACACCCGTATACGTATACACAGCTAGGTGAACAAAGGTAAAAGTAGTGTGTTGAAGAAGTCTACTGTGTGGGCGAAACGTTTCAACAATCAAGATACCCAACTGTTGCAGATGTGTCTTACTCATCAAAACTGGTGTAACGATACTTACCCATGACCCCACTAACCTGAGATTGAACTAGGGGTCAATCGATTGTGAGCTGAGGTAGCCATCACAGAGCCACATTACGAGGGTGGACGGAAGGTGCTGGCCGCACAAAATTAACATTTTTTTTATATATATATTTCGAGAAATTTCCTACATTTGTTAAAATCTACTTAATACATTGTGTGTTTAATGTCTTGTTCGTTAGACACGAAGAAAACTGAAACATTGATATATTAATTTTTTTTTGTCTTTAACAAATACAATTTTACACATTTTCGTTTAGTCGTTTTCGAGATATTAATTTGAATCTAACATTCTCCCGAAGTTTTTAAAATATACTTTAGTTGAAGATAAATATTTTAAATCTGAGAATAATCGAGGACATCCCCAGGATGAAACACCTGATCCAAGGTAATGGTGGTTAGCATCATGGAACCTCACTCCATGAACGAGGATTTGAGGTCATTGGTGTAAACAACAATAGCAGGATGAGGAGAATGAGGATGATGATGATGAGGAGGAAGAGGAGGACGTGAGTACGACTGACAATGTTCTAGGTTGAAGGAGCAGCAAGTGTCTAAAAGAACAAGCAGGAATATGAGACTGTGGGGAACGTTGGGTGTTAAGAGATATGTCCAAAACTCTTGCCCCGTTGTGAGCCGTCGAACACCCGTACAGTGTATGTTTACTCACCTAATTGTGGTTGCAGGGGTCGTGTCATAGCTCAGTCATAGCTATATATATATATATATATATATATATATATATATATCTTCTTTCAACAAATCGGCCATTTCCCACCAAGGCAGGGTGGCTCAAAGAGAAAAACAAAAGTTTCTCTTTTTAACTTTAGTAATGTATACAGGAGAAGGGGTTACTAGCCCCTTGCTCCCGGCATTTTAGTCGACTCTTACGACACGCATGGCTTACGGAGGAAGAATTCTGTTCCACTTCCCCATGGAGATAAGAGGAAATAAGAACAAGAAATAGTAAGGAAATAGAAGAAAACCCAGAGGGGTGTGTATATAGTATATGCTTGTACATGAATGTGTAGTGTGACCTAAGTGTAAGTAGAAGTAACAAGACATACCTGAAATCTTGCACGTTTATGAGACAGAAAAAAGACACCAGCAATCCTACCATCATGTAAAACAATTACAGGCTTTCGTTTTACACTCACTTGGCAGGACGGTAGTACCTCCCTGGGCGGCTGCTAATCACTGTTTTGTGAATTGTTCCAACCACTGTTTTGTGAGTTAATTGTGAATTGTTCCAACCACTATGTTACCCCAGCCATGGTATTATGGGCTGTGAATTGTTTCGGCAATGGTATAGTGACTTGCATTCTTCATTACTTGTGCTGTTATCCGCCTTGAAATAAATATATAATTTCTGAAAAGTGCTGTTTAACGTTACTAATTTGTTAATAAATTAAATATAGCGTCAATAATTAGCAGTAATTACATATGAAGCTCAGGTCTTCGTGGTATTTAGTCATTATAATCCAATCTGTTAATTAATTCCCATGTGGATATAGACAAGAATGCTTAACAAGTGTTAATACGTTAACGCTATACATAATGCATAATACATATCTGTAACACTTTGGTATCTTCAATATACAAAGTGTCTATACTGCCTTAAGACAATTCAGTCCTTGGAAGTGAGATACTGCAGTGTTTAAGTGGATGTGTCCTGGACCTGGCTAGGTTGGGTCAGTGGCATAAGCCGGTAGGCGACTTGCACCTGCCTCGCATGGGCCAGTAGGCCTGATGCAGTGTTCCTTCTTTCTTGTGTTCTTATGTTTAAGGTGTGTAGCCGTTCGGAAGAGACGTTTCCCAGCTATCACGGTAACCCGTTTGATTAATAAAACCGGTAATTTAAAACATGCATTACCAAGAATAGTGTGAAACTTCCTCTGTGGAAAACTACAGAACTGGGCAGAGCAAACCTTAATCAGACAATGGTTCGCTCTACGTAGAGTTTTTTCATGTCATGGCTTAGCACTAAAAAAATCAAAATGAAGATATGACCAGTCATTCGCTTGTATTAAGTCGCTACAGTTGCCCAAAATCACCTTTTTAAAGTATCTCCTGTATCTCTCTGTCCATGTTATGCGCGAGTATAAGAGCCTCACCTGTTATTACTACTACTATGGAGGTGCTAAACTCATAGAGGTCAGATAGCACCTGGGGAATTGGAGATAATCAGGATTGATCCAAAGAATAGGACAGCAGCTCGAAATCCCTTTGATCCCGAATCCTTCAGCATCTAGGGATCCCCTTGAAAAGGGGGGTCGTAAGATAGTTATT
This sequence comes from Cherax destructor, assembly GCA_009830355.1. NCBI lineage: Eukaryota > Metazoa > Arthropoda > Malacostraca > Decapoda > Parastacidae > Cherax > Cherax destructor. The sequence continues at coordinate 512,720 of WNWK01000001.1, forward strand.
AGTTCCCTGAGGGGAAATAGTGGAGTATTTCCTCAGTTCTACCGCAAGCAGATGATCCCTGAGAGAGAGAGAGAGAGAGTGAGTGAGTGAGACTGCACGGGAAAATGGTGAGAAATCAACTTATAATCCCATTTAATTAGAGTAAATGTAATCTCCGTTTTAAAAGGGATTTCATTAGGGTGTATCCGGCTTACTGCTGTAAAACTAAGATTATCTCTAAAAACAGTCACATTTCAAATGCATCGCTTCCTATTTTCCGATTCGTTTTCGTAAGGATTAATATTGCTGGCCGAATTCTGCAGAATGAAAGCAATCAACTTTTCAATGGCTGCTGCTGCAAGGCTTATGTTATATTTTCTTTACTAGCTTACACATAATATATGACGGTGCGTGAGGAAGTGAGTAGTTAACTAGATGTGTCTAGGTCGATGTGAGATCCGAGAAAGCTATTCCCAGGTACCGTAAGCCCAGTATCCTCTACCTTAATGCACGCAAAAGGAATAGTACAGAGTGCGACATACGTTTTTTCATGCATTTTATTATCAGCATTGAAGATATGAAGCTAATCAGAAGAGGGAGTGTTTTTAATTCGTCTCTCTGAAATGAATATCCCAATTTTCTAAATAAAAATGGAAGATTGGTACTTACAAGTCCCAAGCCATAAGTAGGACACACTGGGTTTGAAAGTTTAAAGCCTATCAGAAGAGCATTCCCAGCCTTCTAGGCAGAATACATCAGTGATGAAAGTCTGAAGCTGATCAAAAAAAAAATTGCATAAAGTATTCCCTAGTAATAACATTCCAGAGATGAACTTTTAAAGCCGATCGGATGAAGAACCTGGAAATTAAAAACAAAAGTCTTGGAGGTAAGGGAAAAAATATCAACCATTAAATGTACCCCCTTCTTGGCTACATAATAAAGTGCATTAGTCAGTAAAGATGCAAGAAGCGTATCATCATAGTAATGTAAACTACAATGCAGTGACTCAATGGGAGGAAAACCTGAATGGGGGTAAACCAGCGGATGCTTAATGCTTATTGTTAATTATTGTTGATTATTGTTAATTATTTGCTGATGATTGTTGATTAGTATTTCACAATGTTGATTATTCTTGATTATTGTAACTAATTCTCGGATTAACAGCCGTGTCAGAAGACACGATGAGGCGTTCTGAGGAAACTAAACGACTCACAGAGAGGCAAGAAGTTGTTAGTCATTGGACAGGTGTTGGGAAAATAGTGTATTCGTGATCAGATATTTAATAGATGACGTCTCGTTAAATGTGAGTAATTTACAATAGTTGCTTTCTCGTCTACGGATAGTTATCTGTTGAGGGGAGAGCCTTGATGCTGCTGGAGGGCCGGAGTTTATATTGGATCGAACCTCATGACTTTCCATTCCCTAGGCACTGAATGACTTGTTTGGGTTTAGCGTATCTACAAACTCAAACATACGCAGGCGCGCCTTCGTCCGCCCCTCCACACACACACACACACACACACACACACACACACATACACACACACACACACACACACACACACACACACCACACACACACACACACACACACACACACACACACACACACCACACACACACACACACACACCACACACACACACACACACACACACACATACACCACACACACACACCACACACACACCACACACACACACACACACACACACACACACACACACACCACACACACACACCACACACACACACACACACACACACACATACACCACATCACACACACCACACACACACACACACCACACACACACCACACACACACACGCACACACATACACACACCACACACATACACCACATACACACACCACACACACACACACACACACCACACACACCACACACACACACACACACACACCACACACACACACACCACACACACACCACACACACACCACACACACACCACACACACACACACACACACACACACACACACACACACACACACACACACACACACACACCCACACACACACACCACACACACAACACACCACACACAAACACACCACACACAAACACACCACACACACAACACACACACACACACACCACACACACACACACACACACACACACCACACACACACACACCACACCACACACACACACACACACACCACACACACACACACACACACCACCACACACACCACACACACACCACACACACACACCACACACAAACACACCACACACAAACACACCACACACAAACACACCACACACACACCACACACACACACACACACACACCACACACACCACACCACACACACCACACCACACACACACCACACACACACCACACACACACACCACACACACCACACCACACACAAACACACCACACACAAACACACCACACACAAACACACCACACACACACCACCAACACAAACCACACACACACACACACACAAACACACCACACACAAACACACCACACCACACACAAACACACCACACACAAACACACCACACACAAACACACCACACACAAACACACCACACACAAACACACCACACACAAACACACCACACACAAACACACACACACCACAACACACACACCACAACACACACACACACAAACACACACACACGTACATGTGTGTGTATTAAAACATATTCGTAAATATACGCAGTATAACTCAGAACTACATAACAGTATATTCACCGCACCCCGATCTCCCACTCTGGAAATAATTTTGTGAATGAACCTAATATAAACTTATTTTTAGGGTAATATCGGTTAATTTGAGCCGCAGCAACCTAGAATTAGCACCTGTAGGCCACTGAGTCTCGGCACTGTACATGTTGTTTGACGCTGTTTTGACATCAGAAGAGTTTTGGGTGTGGAAATTATTGGAATTATTGGATATAAATGTTTATTTGTCACGATTAATGTTCGTGTGTGTGTGTGTGTGTGTGTGTGTACTCACCATTGTTTTTGCATGGGTCGAGTCACAGCTCCTGGCCCCGCCTCTTCGCTGGTCGCTACTATGTCCACTCTCTCCCTGCTCCATGAGCTTTATCGTACCTTTTCTGAAAGCTATATATGGATACTGCCTCCACTACATCACTCTCCAGATTGTTCCACTTCCTGACAGCTCTATGACTGAAGAAATGCTTCCTAACGTCCCTGCGACACCTTTTTGCTGTGTCCCATCTCTGAAACCTTCTGTCCCTATCCACCTTGTCAATTCCCCTCAGTATTTTATATGTTGTTATCATGTCCTCCCCTATCCCTCCTGTACTCCAGTGTTGTCCAGTTGATTTTCCTTAACCTCTCCTCGTAGGACATGCCCCTTAGCTACGGGACTAGTCTTGTTGCAAACCTTTGCACTTTCCCTAATTTCTTGACGTGTTTGACCAGGTGTGGGTTTCATACTGGGCCTGACATACACGGTGTACTGTGTGTGTGGGGGGAGGGGGAAGGGGTGCGGGTGCGTGTGTAAATAGGTGTCATAGTTCATCCAATTCTGTAGGATCCTGGTAAGTAAGATTCTTAATTGCGTGTAAAGTAATGTTTATGGAACACTGAGTGCAATATGTGTGCCGGAATATGCAGGGGTTAAGGAGCATTTTAACGTAACGTTGTGGCGCATCGCAGTGATCGCACACATCAATCACAATGGAGGGAAATAACGTGATTTTTTCCACGCGAGTCCTCGAATATTTTCCAGTACAATTGTGTTTGAGTAAGACCATTAATCTTTGTGATGAAAGATTGTGACATGAAAGAGAATTCGTTATACATGATAGTTTGTCAGACACACATCACTAACCACACTGTTTCATGGAATTGATTTTTGGGATTAATTGTCCGAGGAAATCATATGTATTCAATAACAGTGGTGGATAAAATGATCAGTTAATTTCCTGTAATTTCCTTCCATGTGAGGACGCTGATCTTTTTTTTTATATACAAGACATGATATGCGGTTTATGGTATTTTATCAAGAAGACATTTAGTCCCTGGTGGGCGAAACGTCTTCTCAATAAATTGCCATAACTTGCATGCTGTTTTATTAACACACTTGTCGTAATAATATACCTTTGACATACACTTTTGTTGTTGCAGGGGTTGAGTCTGGCCCCCTGGCCCCACCTTTCCGTTACACACAACCAGTAACTCTATATGCCTGGCCTCTTGGGCCATATCGTATCTATTCTTTAAACTGTGTTTGGACTTATCTAGATCATTTACCTTCTTGAAGACAATTAGAATTAAGAAGTGCTGTTACTTTTTCGTGGGTGGAGGATAAGTAGAGGCTGTTGTTTATATTTAAGAGCGAGTGTAGAGGATGGGGATGATATCATGGGAGTCGCTTCAGGTGGGGAAATTGATTTGCTTTTGATTTTTAAAGGGGAGGTAAATGGTAGTGACGAGATTGAGAGAGAAAGACTGAGAGGAGAATAGTGGGTGGTAAAAGTCAGTGCTGTCAGTGATAACTTTCCAGTGAGAGCTTCTAAGCTCAGTGGTAGATGCCAGGACGAAGGTTCGAGTCCTCATTCATTCTTGTTATTTTACTTGGCAGTTGTTCTTTACAGCTTATGGTGAGTTCTCTCTCTCTCTCTCTCTCTCTCTCTCTCTCTCTCTCTCTCTCTCTCTCTCTCTCTCTCTCTCTCACACACACACACACATACAAACACACACAAACACACACACACAAACACACACACACACACACACACACACACACACAAAACACACACACACACACACACACACACACACACACATACTAGGAAAGGAGCCAGTGATCAACCCTCTCGAACACAAATCTCTAAGTACAATAGGGTAAGTGAACGCGATCCTCACCCCCGGATGTCTACTTATTTTTCGCCTAATACTACAGGAGCTGAGATGCAGCTGACTAATATAAGCGAAGATACGACTTTAAACCACCACTCTTATTTTCTTGTACATAAAGCATAGCACTTAAACTGACATTACTCATCAGGAACAATCTATGGATGCAAATGATGCACTGTGGACAACAGTGAAAATACACACGTTACAGAACAAGCTTTTATTGAGACAACGTTTCTCTCTACACAGCTGTGCCATATATGTCTTTAATAAGCTATATAGAGTGTGCTTTGTGTACTGTTCTTCCTGATGATTTCCTTCGCTAGTAAGGACAGTACATGTATCACTATTGTCCCACTTCATCCTTGAGAAAAAAAAATATGAAGTCGACAAACTCTCCAGGAATTAAAAATACCCTACAAGTGAATCTAATTAACTTAGCCTGTAACTGCACACATAACAAGTTCAATATTGACCAGGTCATCAGAGCCAGTCATGGGGGCACAGTGAGGCCTTTGTGGCGGCTGGTCAGAGAATGTTTACATAGGAGTGTGTGTGGGCGCGTCTCCTTGACCCCCTCACCTCACTCTTGCAGGACCTTTGTGGACGGTCCACTGTTGCAACATTCGGTATTCAATGCGCTACGTGCCTTTATAAAGGCTCAATGGTGTTCCTGAATCACGGAGAAGACGCAACACAGTCATCCATACTCTCTTCAAGAGGGAAGGTTAATGGTGCTTGTGATGCTGGTGTAAGGTTCTTGGTCCGAGGATTTGGAGCTCCCCACCTATTAATGACGTTAAATCTGAATGCCTCATTTCCTCAGAGTCTGCATGGCCCTTATGGGTTTAGCGCTTCCCAGTGGATAAACTAATCATATCTTCGTTCGTGTCCCCGTCATCTCTTGAAGGAGTTTTGCAGGCTGCCGCTGTTGCAATATTCAGCTCTCAGAGAACTACTTGAATTTATAAATAATGTTTCTCAACCATGCAGAACACGCAACACAATATTTCCCAGAGGAAGTTATTTCTCAGTGCGTGCATTATTACACGCTTAATAATATGTCTGAAACAGCAATGACTGGCCATACACTTCCACGTCCTCAGAATTTGTGGGGTAGCTGCAGCAGCCTTGTATTCACCTTAAAAACTATCAGTATAAATACTCTTTATGGGAGATTCTTCTATGCAGATGAAGGACTCTTGATCCAAAGCACGGGAGTTACCCTGCCACTGAATCATGCACGAATGCCTATCATTCTCCAGGTATTCAACAACTTCTTCTGGGTTAATCCTTCCCCATGAATGCAGTAGCGCTTAATTTCAATAAATTTGCTCATGTGTGCATATGTTTGATGCCATGCCAATTTAATTAATATATTGATGCCATTTCTTCTTAGATGAAAAAAGAATATTCAGGAGAATTAACGTGAAAGCCTTATCAGGTTTCATGCTGGAATCTTCCAGTAGGAAACCTGATTTCTTATGCTGATTTGTAAAATTTAACTCAGTCTCGAATTTAATCAGTGTGCGTGGGATTGTATGTTCTGCGCTGCCAGACGCTTGTCTTCTATCAAGACTGAAGGACTGACCACCTCTCCATTCTTACTTTCTCCAGTGTTATAATCATATATGTGTGTGTGTGAATAATGTTTGTACTCGGTGTATTGAAGAGAGAGACTGCATCTTAGTTTACAGTCAAGAAATGCTGAATATATCTCACAGTATGTGCACAGTGAAGTCTCACTCTTTGTGTAATTTATTCTCTAAAAAAATTACATTAATTCCTATCTTATAGATTAAAGTGTTCTTGGTGCTATTGTCTAGGTGACTTGCAACTCTAAATAATATAAGATTCTTGATGCAGATCAAACCTATTGCATACGACCTCTCTCTTTTGAGTAGCGCTTTATCAAGTCGTGATAAAGCTTCCTAGAACGAAACGTTGGCTTTAATTATGATTGACTCTACACGACTCGCCTCTGTGCCATACTGGTCAGCAATAAATTCATTCCAACAGACCTTTTTGCAGCTTTTATGATTTTCTTGTTTACGATACCTTAATCTTACTAAGCAAAGGTGATAATACATTGACTGATTTGCTGTGTCTGTTATATTATCTCTCTATCGATACTTCACAACTGTTTCCTCTACACAAATGCAAAAGCCTGTATGGTTCAAACCCATTACTCTATCATCAGATGTATAACCCTTTTAAAAGTAGATTTTAAGCGTCTTTATCTAGGCATTTAAAAAATACAGTAGTTATCCTGGTCAGAGCTCAAGTCTTTATAATCTACGCATGATAACTCTCCAGGGATAATTCCTTGATGCTGTTGAAGGTCTCTTGATTGAGAGAGTTGAAGATACCTTCGTCTTCCTTAGATGAAACCTAATTACCACTTCATTCCACGAATTCCACAGGCTTTTCGACCTTAGGGATATGTATTGCTCTATAAATTTATCGATAAATATAATGCCCTTAATTAAATGTAGTAATATGGTCCTCAGAGTTTGCGTTTCGTTTTAATCTAAACGTAACTAAACGTACCTATCTCTTCCACATCTTCCTGGTAGACAAGTATTAGTTCAAAGACGTCCATCGACGGTGGACGTTTCATCCACTCTGTGTAAACGTCGGATTATAGGTTCTTCCTATAATCCGCCGCAAGTGCTTCATCATTGCTAGTGTAGAAGCTAGTTGTGGCGAAGCGTTTCCACATTAAATGTCTTGAATTGTACATGTGTCTTTATTTACATACTGTTGGTATCACCACACCTTAACAGTCACTCATGCCAGTGTTTGTAAGACTCATTCCAGTGTCTGTAAATAGTTCATTTCCACTGTAACTTGTTCAGCTATCAAAACGTTGCGGCTCAGTCCCTAGAGTCCATTATGTACTCTGTAATCTTCAGTCCCTAGAGTCCATTATGTACTCTGTAATCTTCAGTCCCTAGAGTCCATTATGTACTCTGTAATCTTTTGACGATCTTCCACAAGATGGGTATGGGGTGTATAATAAAGATATTAAACTTAAATAACTGTAAAACTCATTCCAGTGTATATAAAACTATAAAACTCATTCCAGTGTCCGTAAAACTCATTCCAGTGTATATAAAACTCATTCCAGTGTCCGTAAAACTCATTCCAGTGTATATAAAACTCATTCCAGTGTCCGTAAAACTCATTCCAGTGTGTATAAAACTCATTCCGCTATACCTTAGGTGCAGTGTTCACTTCCTAACGACTTCACTGATCGTCACTATAAGTCTACGGTCGCACCACCATTCAGATTTGACATTGATAAATACAGGAAATCCTTAGTAATAGCACACGTTTGTTGCCGGAAATAATCTCTAAAGCTGAGAGATAAACCTCCTCACTTATCCTATTATCTCCGGTGTTCTTTTCAAAAACTCATTATCACGGACTATCAGTGCTAATGCCGTATCATTCTGACGCTGTGTGTAAATTTGTACCCTGTTAATATTGTACTCACTTTTGGTTTGACGAAAAAATCATGTTTTTTAGTTCGTCTGGTATTTTTTTTAATAATAGTTATGTGGGTCATTCGCTAAAATATTAATTTCCTAATTGTATTTTGAGTAGAGAGTTTTTAATTGTTTACGTTTTTTTAGGTGAGTGTCAATGAACCAAGCATGGTTGCGTAATGTGTTAACTGGATATATAGGTCAAGTGAAGCTATCGGATAACAGGAATCTTGGGATAACTTTTAGAGATAAAGAAAGGGATGGGGATCACTGGCTTGCATGACTGAGAGGTTGCTTGAGATTATCTCATAAGATGCAGAATAAACCAAAAAAACTCGATTGATGAGTAATATTAAATTCGTGATCTCGAATGACACACGACTCTCATCATTCACAAACAATATTTAAGGTTGTTTACAATCCCGTACAACCGATAATAGCAGAGGAAAATCACAGGTTGCAAAATGCTGCTGTTGGGACGTCTTGTTCTATGTAGTGCTGTAGCAAGTCATGATGAATAAAGAAGCACAATACCATTACTAGAAACATACACAAACAACCCGTACGTAGGAGAATACAGCTTATGACATAAGTTTTAGTGCGGGTTAGTTGTGGAAGTCATGAACTGAGTGAAAGGTTGTCCCAGTAAAAGTTTGTTCTGGAACATGTCTTTCATTCACAATTGTTAAGACATGTGGCAAAATATACATGTGTGTATATACTGTATGCATGCAATATATATAAAGAATTTTGGAGGGCATGAAAAATAAAATAAAATTTCTTTGCATATTTAGTAGAAACTGCTTGAAGCTATTTTGTTCAAATTATCCGGAGAGAAATTTGCTTTTCGTTGCCATAACCGGAGAGTGGTTCGGTATGTTGCCACTGCAACATACCCAGCACACACAATGCAGGAGACGGGAGGCTAGTAAGAGACTAGAGCGATATACAGCGTCGTAAAACAACGCGACAGTAAACACTGCAGGTATGGGAGCCGTCTCCTTGGGTGGACCTCTGGGATGGGGAGGAGAGAATCCTGTACCCATCACACAGTGCAAGTTTGTGGTTCCTGCCACCCTACCTCCCAGGGTTATAAAAGGTGATACCGAAGATGCTTAACGCTTATTCCAGGACAACCTCCCTTCTCCCCTCTCTCTCTCTCTCTCTTTACACACACACACACACACACACACACACACACACACACACACACACACACACACACACACACACACACACACACAACTGTCGTAAAGTAGTATTTACAGTCTCCTGCTTTCAAACATTTCAAGAAACTTGATGAAGTCAAGATATATCACTGGTTGGTAAGACAGCAGCCACCCAGAGATGTACTAGTGTCCTGTCACGTAAGTTGACATCCATCCAGGAAGTTACTACAGTCCTGTCATTCAGGTGGTGTGTACTGTTGCCTATTAAATGTGTTGTTCTCTCTTCTGTCTGTCTCACAAGCACGTAAGATGACAGATAAATAAGCAAAATGTTTACTTACATTTAGTATACATTTAGCTTTTCCGTCCTGTATGTTTCAAAACAGTTCTCGGCCCTGAACTTTAGCTTTATTGTTCTGTATCTTTCAGCTCAGTTCTTGGCCCTTAGGTTTTCTGTCATGTATGTTCCAAAATAGTTCTTAGCCCTGGTATATTTCCTCTCCGATTTATAAGGCCTTTTCTTTGACCATTTCCCGGAGGCGATGATCCCCAGCGAGACTGATCCCGGAGCTAAGTGGGCTGACTCAAGAGAAGACTGAGATTGATGAATATATATAACAGAAAGTCCAAGTGAGACATGATAAAATCGTACTAAAAGTTGACAAGCTGTCTTGGAGGCGTTGATCGCTTCTATATATTAGATTAATTTATAATGAATAGATTTTTTGAGAAATTTAAACTATTCCTAACATGTCATTCTTATTTTGTTTCATGTGACCTGACTAAATCTCCACTACACTCACAGTGAGTAGTCCTATGTGAGGTCATATGTAAGGTCATATTTCAGCTGTCTATTAATTGAGATTAAGTCATCATAATCGACAGTAAATGAATACACAGAAAGATAGGAGGCTCCAACCGTGGTCTCGAGATTAACAAGCCAGCACTCTACTGCCTGAGTTACGTGGCTTCTAATTAGGAAGATTCGGTTGACCTATTATATTTACTTTTCCTTGATAATGTGAGAAGTCACGAAAGCGCTTGCACTTTTAGTTTTTTTTCAGTCTCTGTGAACAGCAAGATTCGAATCTACACACACTGCATCAAAGTACGTAGTGCGAGAAGCTACTACGTACTTTGCAGAGTGTGTAGGTTCGAATCTTGTTGTGGACTGAGAGATAATGTTTGTTAATAATTTCGCCTGTTTGCGAATTGTTAAGTATATATTAAAGCTTGTAATAACCCGGCAAATTGGTCCGAAGCAAAAGTCGTCCCTTGTTCATCTTGGCTTCAACGGAATATTGTAGAATCAGTAATTATAAAACATGATAAGCGATCATTATAAAATAACAGTGGTGGGTTGTTCGAATTAGATTTGCTTTTAGTTGAGGCAATTGTACGTAACAACAAATCGGACTCTTATACGAATGCGTTGGGTTGTCTTAAGTGTAGTTCCATACCTAGGAATTAGGGCTTTTTTTACCTGCTTGTTTTATGATGGTTAGACCAGCGTTTGCCTCAGAATTTTGTAAGATTGATAAACTATGGCCGGTCTTCCTTGAGATAAATAACATATGTCTCCCTTTAAGCGAATCCCTTTAAATGGACCCGTTTTCTAGAGGTGCGGAAACTCCTAAGATAATGCTGTCATATCTATATTTGGTATGTAGAGTTATTTATATCATATCGTAGTCTGACCGAATTTTTGATAATTGCCATGTCACTTTTATTAGGTTACTATTACAATATCAGTGCTTGTGGGCTGACTGTCTCCTAATGCTATAATATTCAATCTTTCTGGCTATGGGTACTGGTATGCCTGGGGGCACTTCCTGCCTCCAGCAAAGGTGCTTCCTGTGATCATATTTGCTTGACCTCAATGTTTGCAACATTGAAAGCTCCTGATGTGTTGATTGCAATACAAAACGCCTAGAGCTATCATTCAACTCCCCCATGGTTATTTTGCATCTTGTATCGCTTGTTCGCGATTTTTGCATAATATATATGTCGTGCCGATTAGGTAAAACTTGCTATTTTGGCTTAAATAGCAACGCTCACCTTGCCATATAAGACAAGTGAAAATTTGTGTATTCAATAATTTCGCCAAAATCATTATGAACATAACGAAAAAAATATATTTCATTGTGTTTGTTTATTATTAAATTATTGTAAACGTATCTAAAATAAATTTTGTTTTGTTAGGCTAAATTAAATTGCGCTTGTTGTAATAAGGTTAGGTAGGTTTTCAAAGTTTCTCTTGGTACAAAATTATAAATTCTTACATTAACATAAACGAAAAAAATATATCTTTAAATGTATAAGAGAAAATTTTAGAAAGGACTTAATTTTAGATGAGTTCTTGCTAATTGACCAGTTTTACCTAATCGGCACGACATATATATATATATATATATATATATAATGTCGTGCCGATTAGGTAAAACTGGTCAATTAGCAAGAACTCATTTAAAATTAAAGGTCCTTTCAAAAATTTTCTCTTATACGTTTAAAGACATATTTTTTTTCATTTATGTTAATATAAAAATTTATAATTTTGTACCAAGAGAAACTTTGAAAACCTACCTAACCTTATTATAACAAGCGCAATTTAATTTAGCCTAACCCAACTAAATATATTTTAGATACGTTTACAATAATTTAATAATAAACAAACACAATGAAATATATTTTTTTCGTTAGGTTCAGAATGATTTTTGCGAAATTATTGAATACACAAATTTTCGCTTGTCTTATATGGCAAGAGAGCGTTGCTATTTAAGCCAAAATCGCAAGTTTTACCTAATCGGCAACACTATATATATAATAATATATATATATATATATATATATATATATATATATATATATATATATATATATATATATATATATATATAATAATTATTGTATTAGATAAATTAATATATGCAGATTATTTGCAATAAAAAAAAAAAATAAGAGACGCACATACATAGAGGAGGAGGAAATAGATAAAACCAGACAGGCAATGCAGGAGGGACTCATACACACACATATTCAGAGATATAGCGAGGTGGATCTGCCTCACGTCTAGCTTGGCTGGCTTAACAAAACAGGCAGAGAGAGGGAGGGGCTTGACTCTATAAATAAGAGCGGCCATAATGTGTGTAGCGTCGAGTGAGCAAGACCAAGCTTGCCAACACTGTGTTTTATACAGCGGGTGGTGGGCATTTATAAGTTTTTAAATGCTGCACCAGAGCCGTCTTCCTTGTTCAGAGTAGGCGACAAGACTCCCTAATAGATCAAACCTTTCCCCCAGAAATGTCACGCATCAACATTGCACGGAGGGGAAAAAACATCCACCCTCGTCCGAGTCTAAAATCTAGACGGTATCTTTTATCGGTCACCGGTGGATTAATGTTCCATTTTTCAGGGCATGTCGTAACTTTTTTTTGTCTTTTATATTCGTGTTCACCGCTACAGGCCGAAGCGGTATTTTCATTCCCACCAGTAAATTTTTTTTTTCTTTCGAAAATGAAAATGAGAGATTCCACGAGTCAGCAAAACAAATCCGTGAACTTGTCGAACCTTTCCACACCGGCTGACGGAATAGTCAATAGGGAATATTGGACAGGCGATCAGGGAGGACATCGCGCCGCTAGCATCGTGCCTTCCGGTACCAAACAGTGGACATCATATACCGGACTTAATACAGAGGGTGTCATCCAGGGGAAAATTCACGGCAAACCTTAAAGACAGGGGTTTCCTGGTGAAAATATTTTTGATTTTCAACAACCTTCAACCAACATTACCCGACGTATTTTTTTTTTTTTTTTTTTGCAGCTGTTTTCTGTAAATAGAAATTATTTACTTTTCATTTCTCATATAGTTTTAATTTCTTTATAGTTGACGCCAGGTAATCTTTGGTAGATATTTAGTAAACATATTAGAGCAGATAAATAATTATAAACACATTGACAGCGTTTTGTATTTTTTACTGAAGGCTACGTTTCGATCATCAGGAGCTTTCTCAGTTTTTTTGGGCATAACTGGACAAAGTGAGGACATACGGCATTATAGTTGATTGGTGAGATGCCAGGCGGTGCTCGAACACGAAGTGTTTAGTAACAAATTCGAACAAGTGAGGGGAAAAAAGTAAACGATTACAGTGATTCGTAATACCATTTATTAGGTGACAGAAGTGTTATATTGTCTTGGTACAGTTCATGGTAACACATCATAAAAACTAAAACTACCACTATTTTGTATAACTGTGTCGGAAATAGCACTGGGGGAGGCTTCTATACACTTCCTCATATGTAGATACAGAGTGACTGACGACTAATCTCTCAATATTTCCCTTCTTGAGAACTGCGAGAACTGCTATGAATCACACGTGCGTTGTTGTGGTCATCGCCAGTGGAGCCGTATTTACGTTCCCCAATGTTTCCGAATTCGTCGAATTTTTACCAACGTATATTGTATGGGAACCCCCATAAGAAACAGCATATTCACTTGACTCATTGTTCTCAAGAATGGAAGTTAAGGTTCTGGTTTAGTCTTTGATGGTGATATTTGCGATAGCTACTCTGATGTTGCATGAAACAGGTTATATCACAATATGAAAAAAACACTGTGAAAAAAGTGAATATCCAAGGCTTTCGTAATTTATCACATTATCAAGGACAGGTCCTTGATAATGTGAGAAATCACGAAAGCGCTTGCTTGGATGCTCACTATTTTTTCACAGTGGTTGTTTTGCATATTATTAGTAAGTGTGATACAGCTTATAGTGACGGTTTCCGTTCTTCAATATTGATTAATACGCGAAGCTCTATTTTTACAATCCATAAGGAAATACGAAATAAGCCACAATTCTCTAAAAATGTGGTGGATGCAGGTGCACTCCTCAAAATTTCTTTGCTGATAATTTGTTTGCAAGTAGAAAAAATCCCATTACCACTTACCGTTCTGCTATTGTGCTTTAGCTGAAACTTTAGCGAAACAAGTCGTTCTTGTTTGTGTTAGCAAAATATATACTTGACAAAGTATCTTAAATGTGAGAGGTGACATGATTGTAAAATATTTTTTATAACTTTCATATTCTCAGAACAGATTATTATAGAATGGGGATTATCATGGCTGCTACAGTTTGTGTTTTTTTTTTTTTTTTTTTTTTTAGAAAAGCGACTATCTGGTACCGAGAGTTTCCCAATTATGTGCTATAAGATACCTTATAGTAAGGAGTCTCAGGCTATCAGCATATGAAAGAAACTATCTTCTAGTAAGGAGAGTCTCAGGCTATCAGCATATGAAAGAAACTATCTTCTAGTAAGGATAGTCTCAGGCTGTCAGCACTACATGACAGGTCCCTTCTGATAGTAAATTTCTTCGTTACACTACATAATCTGCCTATGCTAACTATAGTTCCAGTTAAACATTATATTGAGTGTCATTGTAGTTGGGTGGGGGTTACCTTGATAAAGAAGGGCTCCTGATCCAAGGACCTGGAGCTACCCTTATTAATACCTCACAGTCTCCATGCATTCCAAGACCCCTACGGGTTTAGCGATTCCTGAGGAAAACAATTATTTGCTGCTCAAAATTCTTTTGACTTATTCAGCGCTTTCTAATTTTTTTTTTCATCAGTAAAAAGAGACTTGAAATTTATGAAAATATATTTTAATGGTAAATTTAAACGAAGATTCATTATAATTTGAGCACAAAAAAAGTGAATTAGATTAGTGCTAGCAATAATTTTTTGAAACCTGAATATTTTAGATCAAAAACTTTAAAGTATCAAACAGTCCACACTACAGAGTGGAGGTTCGATCCTCCGTTCGCTAATCGCGGCCTGGGTCAAATATTTATTGCCTCCCAATTCCTCCCTTGAATATTTTTTTTAATAATCCTGCCTTAAAACAAAAAAAATGTTTTTATTAGAAGTAGATGTGAAAGAAAAGAAACTCCAAATCTTACCTAACTAGAATTCAACTAAATCCTTGGATGCGATAAAAGACCTGAACACCAAGCGAAATTCTGCCTTAAAGTTTCCACCTTGATAAAGGTGTTTTTATTAAAGTTTGTCGTTATTTTATATTTTTAACTTCCAAAGTAATTCGAGTCAGATATATATATATATATATATATATATATATATATATATATATATATATATATATATATATATATATATATATATATATATATAGAGAGAGAGAGAGAAAGAGAATAGTATCACTGGTCTTATCTACACAGATGGCCGCAGTACTTCAATACTGAGCGTGTAGCAAAGGAGATTGACCATGTTCTTGAGGATACTCCCTGGAGCCTCCGTGGTGCTGCTCTCACACACACACACACACACACACACACACACACACACACACACACACACACACACACACACGCACTCACACTCAATAATCGACAAGTGCCTATGACGATATGGTAATTAGCACACAAAGATGTACATAGAATTCTCCACTGCTTATCAAGACTCTTGTTTCTGACGTAAAGTTGCAGATCAAGACACTTGTTTCTGACGTAAAGTTGCAGATCAAAACACTAGTTTCTGACGTAAAGTTGCAGATCAAGACACTTGTTTCTGACGTAAGATTGCAGATCAAGACACTTGTTTCTGACGTAAGATTGCATATCAAGACACTTGTTTCTGACGTAAGATTGCAGATCAAGACTCTTGTTTCTGACGTAAAGTTGCAGATCAAAACACTTGTTTCTGACGTAAAGTTGCAGATCAAAACACTTGTTTCTGACGTAAAGTTGCAGATCAAGACACTTGTTTCTGACGTAAAGTTGCAGATCAAAACACTTGTTTCTGACGTAAAGTTGCAGATCAAGACACTTGTTTCTGACGTAAAGTTGCAGATCAAGACACTTGGTTCTGACGTAAAGTTGCAGATCAAAACACTTGTTTCTGACGTAAAGTTGCAGATCAAAACACTTGTTTCTGACGTAAACTTGCAGATCAAAACACTTGTTTCTGACGTAAAGTTGCAGATCAAAACACTTGTTTCTGACGTAAGATTGCAGATTAAAACAAGGGGGACACCTCTGAATCCAATCACGACGTATTTAGATGTACTCAAGGAGACAGTGTGAGCTTGGAAGTATATAGTGTTGGGATCCGAAGGAGTCATACATGGTCTCTATATTTGTCCAGTATTTCTTGCTCAGTTGCATCAGTAGTTATTGGCGCCGTCTTGTTGAATATTATTCCCATAAAGTTTAAAAAAATTCAAGTATATGAAGTTCATTTTAATGCTTAAACGTTGTTTAAAAAAAATTGTATTCTAAGAAGCAAAATGTCTTCGTATGTTAGCATGTGACTGAAGTAGATTACCTACGTAAGGTAGAATGTTTCACACACAGCCCTTGCTTTATAGAGGACACTTTGAAGGACGTTTCGGTCTGCCCTGAATCATTATCATGTCACAGTTTAGGGGGGATATTATGTGAAACCCAGAAGGCAGGACATCTGAAGAGGTGAGTAGAAAGTCAAAAGACAATTCAAGAAGTCTTAACGACGTAGTTAGTAACGTCTCTGAAGAGGTAGAATGTCTTGGCAACATTTCCATGTCTTTGGGAAAGGCTTAGTGGGAATAATGTCTTGAAAATAGGGGATATTGTTTAATATATCGCAAGCATGACTTTATCAGTGTTCTTCCATTGATATACCTACTGCCTGTGGCCCATTCCTAGAGTACGGCCAGTATAAGATTTATAGTCATTTTTTTTACTTAATTAGCTAACACACATGAACTTGTAGGACCTAACTAACTCCAATATACTTTTTATTACCGAAACACATTCTTATTTTAATAAATATCAGGTTATACTTGGCCGTTATCAATAAAGAATACTTGTGGCCCGCACACAAACGGCCATGTGGCCCAGTGTTGTCAAAACTTGGACGCCCTTAATTTGAAGTATCTATAGCTACTAAATCAACACACTTCTCAATAATTTATCAGTATCAAAGAAAATTAATCTGGTTGTTGCCTCCAGGGAGGATCGAACTCCCGGCCTCTGGTTTACTAGACCAGCGCTCTAGCCACTGAGCTATAGAGGCTGTGTTACTAACTTTTCATTATATATCTGATTTAGCACTTTATATGGAGGTTAAGTAAGTTTAGGTGCAGGCACATAAAAGTACAATTATACCTGATAACATATGTGTAAATTACTTAGGATAACCTAAAAATCAGACACAGTAACTTAATTCCATTAGGCTGAGGGACTAATTACCTCTTCTTAAACTGCCTTCCATACGGAGTTTCTTCATTGGATTTAAAGCGCCAGTGGTTGGCGAAATATCTTCATAAAGATATCCATGTGTTCTACATGTTCCTTATTCATTAAACGTATGATTAAGACAAAATTCTAAACGATTTGACTCAATACTTCTGTTGATCCTGTTACAATGACCTCTATGATTACTGTAACAGTTACAGATTAATCTATTTTATTGAACGCAAATTTTAGCAAGATTTGGTCTCGTAGGTAATCTTAAGTGCCAACTTTTTTTTAACGCAGATCATATTAACATGCTAAGAGTTGTTGTCCTATCACAGTTTATGTCAAGACTCAGTCCTGTCTAAGATATACCACCACCCCCTCGGACGCGACTAGCACCCAGGTAGTACCTAGTTACTGCTAGGTGTACAGGGGAGATAGGTGTAAGGAAACATGTCTAACGTTTCCACCGGTGCAGTAAAGGCTATGCAGCTGTTGGAGAATGTTAGGTAATTAGGTACAATACAAGGAAGGAGAATTAGCTCCCATTCCTTGGACAAAAATCCCTTCTGGATTCCAGCGCCCCCTTTGAAGGGAAGCATATGAAACATTTACATAATTTTAGTCAATAGTTTACCTTGAGAGGGCGACGATGGGAGAGTTTAGATGATCCAATTACTTTTCACTCTTCAATAAATATGCACACTAGTCACTGTGCGACCAAAAAAAAACCTCTTAAAAAAAACAAAAGTAGTCTGAACACGATCTTTCCCGTTATTTACTTGGATGAGTACATACTGCCGCTGAGTGAAGTCAAGTTTGGGAGCCTCGTACATGTCATTCTTCAAAACTTTTGAAAGCCGTAGACGTTTCTGGTATTCTCTTTAAGACGTATCATAGAGCTTTGTACAAAATCTGTGCCACCTTATGGGTGTAGTTAGGACTTAAGAAAAATACGTTTATATACGTGTGAGTAGCTTTCAACCAGATAAAAGAATGTAATTGCCAATCATACGTTTATTACATTTAGTTACTTAAAGAAAATTAGTAAGTTGGACCATCAGGAGTGAAAAGAGGGAACAGAGTGTATTTTCGGTCTAACTGGAGACCCGACTTAAGCTATACTAAAATACATACAGAGAGCGGAGAAATTAATTTCAGTTTAACTAAAGTACTAATAGGGTGCAACTACACACAACAGATTATATGGGAATCATCTTCTGTAAACAATATATGGAATGTTAGTATTCAAAACCAGTGGTCACAAACTATTCGCTGCATGTGACCTACAGGGAAGTTTAAAAATAATGCATAATTAAGTCAAAATCAGCAAGTCAAGACAAAATTTTCGAGAAAAAATTCAGCACTGATTAAAGTTTATGTTAGTTGTAAACTGAAAATTATTTGATCTTAAGTTGAAAAAGAGGATTATATGTTTTAAACTGTTGCAAGAAATTACAAAGTTAAATGCATTTTGGTTTCATATAAATCGTAAATCTGGGATATTCACATGAGTTTTCAATCAAGGTTAGCTTTAATTCACAAGATAACGTCAAACTGTCAATGTCACCTTCATATATGGAAGTGTTATATATACTTACATTGAACTGTAGTGGCAGAGAGAACAGTGATAGCAGAGAGGCAGAGCGTAGAAAAGGAGAGACAATGAACGAAGAGAGGCAACGTGGAGGTTGGAAGGAACAGTGAGGATAGCAACGGAAGCGTTATTGTGCCTGTTGCTCTTCACAGGCTTCTGTTACAGAGATGACTACAGCAAAACCTTTACTTCAAAGAATAAAAAAATAAAAAAAAAATTCTAAGGAGAACTGTGTTAAAAATCACGTTGCAAGAACTATTTATTCCTTCCATGGCAAATGCAATCGAACAATATAAATTCACTGGCAAATTCAGATGTCTGGTGCCAACACCTATAAATCACCTGGATAGTTAAAAAAAAGGTTTAAAATTGACCTTCAAAATGGCTACTAATTAAAAGAAAATAATAATAAAACTCCGAAAACGTTAAAGATGTCAACACTGGCTGAAAGGAGGATGAGAGACACTGAGTAAAGATTTCTTATGCATTCCACAAAGATAGCAGGAGGCAATAGTCGTAAATTAATAAAAAAAAATGTAGCCAAATTGATACTAGATTTTTTTCGTAAACAAAGTGATTGACCAATGACATGATTTATAAGAAGTTGCGATAAATGCTACAAGGAATGAAAAAAAAAACTAATGTTGAAAAAATAATGAAGACAAAATACTACTAGTTATAAATAGGCACGCGCGCACGCACACACACACACTCACACACACACACTCACACACACACTCACACACACACACCAGTGAAGAAGCGGGGCCAGGAGCTATGACTCGACCCTTGCAACCACAACTAGGTGAGTACAACTAGGTGAGTACACACACACATTGCGAGTCACCCTTGCGGAATCTTCGCTCGTCCTGGAGAAGCTGTGATGTGCTGCCAATTAGGAGAGAATTCATGGAGGGAGAGACAACAGTCGTTCCTCAGGCGACACCAAGAACAGGGGGAGACAAGCACGACTCTAGGGAGAAACAGTCTTCAGGAAACTCTAATGATCACCATCGGGACAGCTGCCCCCTCTTTCCCCCCCTTGTGGCTTCTGCTGGATCTGTCACCACTGCTGCTAGCCAAGTTTCAGAGGGAAGACTTGGCGATAAATATGTTAGAAAGACTGTGTAGAGAAAGCTGTGGTAAAAATCTGTTTTGAGCGAAATGTTGTATAAAAGATTGGCTTTGCGCTTAGTTTCTTTCCACCATGTAGAAAGCCAAGTTTTGACAGTAAAAATTTCTAGACTTTCTAAAAAAAAAAAAATTGTGCACGAATCCTATATTTTAACTTTATATTGTTTCATAAAGGAAGAAATCTCAATGAAACGCTTGTCTGAAAATAAGGTAAAATACCACAGTAAAAACTTTACAGACGGTGAACACCCGAGTGTTTACACACATGTTGTGGCGCTGTCTGTGTAAATACTTGGAAGAGCTCAGGTGTTGCGCCTCTGCTTTCTCTACGGTATTTCTTTTAAAAAATTTATCGAATAATTTTTGATACGCTTACGGCCTTCTTATATGTTTCTTGTCGATGCTTGTGTGTGCGTGAATGATCTACGTACAGACAACGGACGTCAAACCTCACAAACAAACTACACGTTGAACGCTCCGCAGCTAGTTATCTCTCAGAGTTTGTTTCTCATTACGTCCATTTTGCCTTAGTTTTCCATACCGGTTTTCCACCAATGGTTTCTCGTTAAACATTTTATTTTAACACTGCTTTATTATTCTATTAATGTGAATTTATGTGTTTTATGATTCCATTGAAATCCCGTTATCATTAACTCATTTTCCACTGTTCGTTGCTATTGGCTTTTAGCTTTTATTCAACCTATTAATTTTATTCTTATCAGAAGTGGCTATTGTGTTTTATGCAAATGGTTTTATTTACATTGATATTTATTCTTTATTTCATATGGTGATGGAACGATATATTCCGAAACGTCAGCAGTAAAATGATGGGTTTACCTACTTGTGTATGTATATATATATATATATATATATATATATATATATATATATATATATATATATATATATATATATATATATATATATATATATATATATATATATATATATATATATATATATATATTGTATGAGAGGAGGAGGAGGGAAAGCTGGCAGGTATCCGACTTTTCCTTCAATTAATAAAATGGGAAAAGAACTTGACTGTCCTGATAACATTTAGGAAAAGATTTGTGTATATATAGCCTAGTACTAAGACTTTCCATATGATTACCACAAGTCTCTTGTAACACGTGATCATCTCAGCTGCTGAGCCCCTTAG
This sequence comes from Cherax destructor, assembly GCA_009830355.1. NCBI lineage: Eukaryota > Metazoa > Arthropoda > Malacostraca > Decapoda > Parastacidae > Cherax > Cherax destructor. The sequence goes on from WNWK01000001.1 coordinate 534,378, forward strand.
CGCTTCAGAAGCTGTGAGGACATTAATCTGAGTCTTCAACCTCGGTGCGGGTCGCCACTGGAAATACATGTACCCAGGGCAAACTATCAGCCATTGATTTGGCTTCACGCTCATCAGAGTTGCCCAGAGAGACGTGGATTGAAACTTGGGAGTGACAGTGGGATTGTATACCCTGTACTGTGTGCTGAAGGGTTTTTGACCCGAGGAATTGGAGGTTCTCTTCCCTTCATACTGGTTTAACGCTTCCCCATGATTATTTTTTTCATGAGGATGCGTCTAATATAAGTACATGGAAGGCTATCTGTGGAGAATCTATTTCTATTTCAACTTGTGTATGGAAGAATTCTAGATACCTGATGCAAGGATTGTATTGCAGAAGGTTATCTGCAGATGAATAGTTGACCGATAAACTAAATACGATTCATGTATGCGAATAGGAAGGTGAAAATGATTATTTGTAGTGAATATGATATTCTCCAGGGAATATGATGTTCAATAGTGAATAAGATCTGTAGTGAGACTACCTCCAGGGTGTCTCCTTGAAGCAGGTGAGTAGATCATGGTGAGAATTCCTCCAGGGTGTCTCCTTGAAGCAGGTGAGTAGATCATGGTGAGAATTCCTCCAGGGTGTCTCCTTGAAGCAGGTGAGTAGATCATGGTGAGAATTCCTCCAGGGTGTCTCCTTGAAGCAGGTGAGTAGATCATGGTGAGAATTCCTCCAGGGTGTCTCCTTGAAGCAGGTGAGATGATCATGGATTAAAGAAACTGAACCTGACCTGTCCTTCCTCGGGCCGAGCCTGACTACCTCCTAGTCCTATATTCTTAAGGGTTGAATTTGAAAAGCACCTACCAAATATGGGCCAGTTGGCCTAGTGCTGTGTTCCTTCATTCTTATGTTCATTCTTTCATGCTCTGTTCGACCCTTTACGGGTTTAGCGTTTCTCTTTGTATTTAATGGAATAACTGAAAAACAGTATGTCAGAGTGTGTGACTGAAAGTTGTTAATTAAATGACGTCTTTCCGTTAGTTCATTTGAATGTTTATTCAGATCTGAAGAAAACTTTAATTCTCTATGATACAACCCACTTCATTCTGCTGGAAAGTTAATGTGACATAACGTATTGATATTAGTTATCTTGTTAAACAATAGTTTTGTATCAGGGATTCAAGGCAGCCGATTAGCCGGACATGAGTCCTGGAGTTGGGAAGTAAAGTGTCTGAACTCTGATGGAGGGGTGGGGGTCGTAGCAGTTCAGAGGGTTATCGGAACTGTGATGTCAGCACCTTCTGACAAGACAGTGACTGAATAAATGACTACGAAAAGTGTTTCCTCTTTTTTTTTCGGGTCAACTTTCCTCGGTAGGAGACGACCGATGTTTCGAAAAATTCTCTGTCAAACACTGTAAGTTCTAACTGGAGTAAAAATTTAGTTTTTTAATACTAGAGAACCGAGCGAGTAAATTGTGGCGAGATTTTAATGTTGTATTAAGCGTTCCGTTTAGTATGTGTCCTATAATTGAATTATTCTTTTTTATGAATTTCTTTATCTGGTTGAATTTGCCAGCTTTTGAATCTTCGTGTGTGTGGAAAAATAACACTTACCAGTATGTCCAATTCACTACATGTATTGAAATATATATTTATCTTGTGCCTTCGTCAACGGTAATTGTTAAATAATGTAGAAAGATAAATTCATATTGAGTCCATTTCTGTTTTAAGACTGCAAATTTTATTAAAAATTAACTTTTTTTTGGGGAGAGGACACACGATCGTAAGTCGTGCCTAACCTGTCATGTGAATTATAAACATGACAGACAAGTGGTAATTCAAGGACACTTCAAGTGACGTCGATAAAACTCCGTTGTAGCTGAAACATCGTAAAACAAAAGCTTTCTCTGCTTAGAAAGTTTTTGAATCTCAACTTTTAAACACGACTGAGAACTGTTTAACTTTCGGACTAAGGTGCCATGATGATATCAATTCTCTGCTTTCACTCTGAGGATTAAGTTAGCTCATTTTTTATGGAATAAATTGCAGCGCTTGGTCATTAAAGAGAACTCAGTTCTCCAGTAATTTCTCCCGGAAAGGAAGCGCTCACAAATTAACGAAGTCTAAAGTAATTATTCTCTTTTTCAAGGATGTTTTGAGCCCTGAATTAATATTGCGTGTTATGCGGTTATTCTCCTCTGTGAGCCCAGTAATACATCCAGATGCTAGTAGAGATTTATGATTCAGGAAACAGGACAAGTGTTTTTATACACGCGTCTTTGTTAAATGATAACACAGTAACCGGTTAAATACCCAGTAGCGTACCGGAGCTCGGTCTTACACTTCCATTAAAACCAGTGGATTGTCACCCAGTAGTACACTAATCCCCTTTCTACGTTTAGACTTGATTCCATGTTACTCCATCACGATTGAAGATTTACAGTTAATATAGTAAGGATATTATACACTTACCAACCTAGTCAATTTTCTATCAGTTTGGCGAGCAATAATCAATAACGATACGGAAAGGTCCATGAAATATAGACTTCAGTGATGTGTGCAGCGAGGAGGTATGTCAGTTGCCAGTGAGATCCCGAGTGACGCCTCTCTTGGTTACTGGTAGCATCAGATTTTTTTTAAAACTTCAGATAAGTTTTATTTCACTATGTTACTTTTTATTGTAACTCATATCCCGAGGGTGAGTCATATATTGTGTTGATGAGCGTAATACAATACATTTATTTTGTGACTAAATTGTATATCGTGTTCATTACAGGGGGAAAAAAGTCTTTTAGTTCTTTGTGTTAATCCATTCCGTTACACTGGTCTACATATTTTGAAAAAAAAAAAAAATTGTTTTTCGGAGTCGAAAGGTATTTCCTGATAAAGAATATAACCCTGATAACAATCGATTGGGTAGAGGAAGTTATTTGTATAGAGACAAGCTTAATTTTTCCCTTGTTTATCTCCTTGTGGATTCTTTCATAACACTGAAAAATGTTCATAACACTTTTATTATTATTATCACTACAATATCCAGATAGAACTACGAACGAAAAATAAATGCCCTCTAAATTGAGCTTCGTAGTGCAGTGATTATTTCAACTTAGCAAAGTGTTTTCATTATTGTAAGTGCCTTTTCTTGGGCAGAGTGGCTGGTGGTCCCAGCGGCACCATTCGCCCCAGTATATTTAACCCTCACACCGTGGAAATATATTCGACAGTCTCAAAATAATTTTGATGCCTGAAAGTTGTCTTGCTTTTGCCCAGAATTTCACTACGATCTGTTAGCTTTCTAATATATATATGAAAGTATAACACACATCTGTCAGTATGCCATAATAACCCACAGTATATACAAAGCTTTAATGTGCACCGATAGTATGAGGATAATGACATAATGTGCTGATTTTATTACTTTATTAGATATCTATTTTATACACCATGGATTTCATCATTTCATAGAGATAAATAAAATCTGAGACTAAATAGTGTCTGAGGAGAGGTACCTGAGGAGTAGACATTGTTCTGCATAGTCTGTGGTGAAGCAGTCAGATTTCCTTCATGCGAGAGATCTCGGGTGATATCCGTGTAGGTTTCAGGAAGAATCAACATGAGAAATCCATGCGAGATAACGAAAGTTATGTGAAATGGTGTTGGTATTGGTGATTAAAACTGATTCTTAACAGTCTGCTAAGTCAATCTTGCTTCTTTGATAACTAATCTGACTTAAGCAAAGTACATCAAGGGTTTGCAGCTGTTACAAATGTCGTTCCTCTGGCAAACATAACTGTGTTCCTTGATTTAAGTGTTTAGGTCCTAGGAGTTCTCCCTCCACGTAAGATTTTTCACAGCATCTACAAAGTATGATCTAGGCCATTGAAATATAGTCGACTAGTTTATTTTCCTGTTTTGACTAAGTCCCTGAAGATAACGCAGATTGTATTAACGATTCTCATGTTAGTTTTGGCTAAGGTGTTGGCTATGTTACTGCTTGGTTTGGCTAACTGCGAACCATATGTATTTATCAGCGTGCTGTGGTCTGGTCTTTGTCTTAGGTAGTATATCTCCATGAGGACTTTGTAGACGTAATCACATTCTTCTTTGTGGAACTTGATGGAGGAAGAGATTCTGTGGGTTTTCAAGAAGAACCCGATTATGACCCCTTGTTAGGTAATTTTCCCACTGGGGACAAGAGGTATACAAGGAAGGAAGAGGCTAGCTGCGAGGGCAAAATGCTTCGGCAGTAAAGTTACCAAACTGCTGCACTAAGGACTCTGACAGTCACTCGGGTGACGAGTGATGACTTGTCAAAACTACCGAGCCTTTTGTTCCTGACGTGGAAATCTGATTCACTGGAGCAGTCCTTGAGAGAGTTGAAGGTGTTCCATGCTAGTGGTTCCTAGGAGCTGAGAGATGGTTTGATAGTATAACCGCCACTTATTTTTAGTAAACCATATGGATGCGCTGGTCTGGGGTTATGTGGGATAGTTTGAAGCAGGCGTGTCCCTTATTCAGTTATTTTCAGGACTTGACCTATGTCTTGTAGGAGTTGTTTGGTTAATTGTTCAGAAGTATGTATAGCATTAGATTTGCATGCTTCTATGTCCTGTAATAGTTTGTTAATCTTCTGGTCATAGTCTGCAGAGATCATGACCTCCCTTCTACCCTTGTCTGCAGTAATAATATGTATGGAAGGGTCTTTGGCTAATATTCTTCAGAGCAACAATGTGTCTACGATTAATAACTGCTGTGAAAAGCTGCGACATAGCTGCTCTTATGTAGCCTTATGTAAAGTCTATCCTTGAAGTAACTGTCTCCAAACTTGCAGTTCCTAACGAGAGTGTTTAAATTTTGCTTTTTTCTTCTGTATTCCCAAAGCGAACTCTTAGGCCAGGCTGATAAATTCAAGTTCAAGGGAGGAAAAAGTGCGAGATGAAATGACGATGTCTCAACATCTTGTTTCAACTACTTCCTGATGCAATAGAGTTGCTGTATTTTCCTAGATGAGACGATTCACGGAGAATCATCACCTGATGAGACTACTAATGGAGCTTGGTGTAAATTGATGCAATAGACCAGACAATATATTCCCATCGGTGCTGTGATACCGGAACCGCTGTGTGACACATTAGAATGAGTCTTCAGTTAATCTTTTCAGAGAAACTGTCAGAGAAAATTAGAAAAAGACAACTGTTATTCCCATATATAAAAAGAGGAACAGACAAAAAATGCTGAATTACATTCCAGTATCTCTAATATGCATATTATTAAAGGTTCTGGAGAAGTTTTAAGAGCTGTATGTTTAGCGCTTAGTTATGATTACAATAATAATAATCTGGAGAAGATTATAAGAAAAGGGATATTAGAGCATTTGGAAGAAAGGTAATTTACATAAAACGAGCACGGATTTACGGGTGGAGAATCGTGTCCTACAAATATGCTGGAGTTCTATGACAGAGTCACAGAAATTAAACAAGAAATGCAGTGTTGGAAGAAATTCCTTTTCTTAGGACTCCTGAAGTGGATTATTGAATACCTGAATCCCAGAAAGCAGAGAGTAAGAGTAAGGGACGAGACATCAGAATGAAAGAGAGTAACCATTGGACACGTGTGGAACAAAAAAAATACCCATCTGTCCCTCAAGGATGGGTGTTAGGACCACTACCCTTCCTAATCTACGTGAACGACGTACCACAAGGGATTAAATCTTATGTGTCACTGTTGATGTAAAACAATTGAAAAGAATGAGACCAAGAGCTAACAGTGCTAAAAGCTCCAGGGAGAACTCAACAGATTGTAGTTGAGGTCAAAGAAGGTGGAAAAATCAGCGAGAGAAAAGGACCCGAAAATAAATATAAGACTGTAACACTATAACATGGCGACAGCATAAACTATATAAGATTAGTAAATTCCAAAACAACATGCACTAACTTGAATAAAGGATCCTTCAAACGTTTTTACACGCTATATGTTAAGCCAATCGTTGAGAATGCGACCCAAGGCTGAAGCAATTTCACATGGTACAGAGAATTGCAACCAGACTAGTCCAAGAACTGAGACGAATTCACTATGATGAGACGTTGAAGGAATTGAAACTGACGACCTGGGCATACAAAATCTCAAGAGGGGTTGATTGTGCAGATAGGGACATAGTGTTGCAATAAAGATCAAGGGGACATAGCTGAAGATGCCGACATAGTGAAAGGCATGTAAAGAAGCATTTCTATAGTTTCATGGTGGCTGAAAAATGGAATGACTTTGATTAGATATTGGTGGAGGCAAACTCAATACACAGCTTCAATATTAGGTATGATATGGCCAAAGAGGATAGAAATGAGTGATGCTCATCAAAGTTGTCTACAAGGCGTGGAGAGTACTTAAGCCTCTAAACACACACACACACACAACCCACACCCACACACCCACACACACACACACAACACACTCTTCAAGTCATTACTCACACTCTTGTTTACGTAATCCTCCCTGACGTATGGTGCTCGCTACCAGAGGTTCACCGAGACGATGATGAAGTGTATCGTGAGGCCCCAAGATGGTGATGAAGTATACGGCCAGGCCTGAAGATGGCCGCTGAATTATATTCTCAACCAAAATGATAAAGTATGTTGACGAAAGACCAATATAGTTTATGGTTCAGAATGTCTATGAAAATAAAACGCTATTATAGGTACAACATAACGGGATAAAGCTCTACACACAACGAAACGTTCTCAAAATTAAAGCTTGTTTTGCAACGCATGTCTTCAACAGAACGCCATTTAAATTTTACCTTCCTTTTTCGTGGGCCAAATCTAATTACCTCCTCTTTCCCAAGGGCTGTTATGACTCCTCTGGGTTTAGCGCTTCCCCATGCATTTATAGACTTTAATGGCGTTTTTAGAAGCATGGCAATGGATGTTCCGCAAAGGCTTCTGAGGCTGAAGGATGAAAGAGAGTTAGGTCACAGTTGGTGGCGTTGATAAACACCTCACAGAAGTGCTGATTGAGTGGTTATTATACTTGGCCTGTTATTTCTGTAGACCCCGTTTCAAGTCTCCGTCCATTCTTTTGTTTATTCACTGACCACTTTAAATTGCAACTTATCCTGAGTTACATATAAATATAACGCATCATAAGGATATAGTATGGAATACAGTAGATATGGGTTTTTGTAAAGCAATTTTAGTCATTCAGATCGTAAGGAAGGGAAGACTCGATCCTCCGTCTGTCAGAGGATTCAGGGAGCACCACAAGGTGTGAATAGTTCTTTGGCTTCAGTGTTCTTTCTGACTCCAATGATTTTTTTTCCTTACCTATTAAGAGAATCACAACATGAGTTAATAGAAAGAGATATGGAGAGAGAGAGAGAGAGAGACAGACAGACAGACAGAGGCAGAGATAGACTGGGGAAGGGCAGAGATGGCTTTTGTATTTCCAGACGTAAGTCAATATTTTATTTGAGAGACGATCGCAGACTTCCCTACATGGCCAAGAGTTTCTTATTTTGAGCGTGGGAGCAGTAGTGATAGTAGAGGAGGTAGTTAGATATGGGGAAGCAAGCTCTTCACATAGTTCAAGAAGTTGGTGTCACTACTAGATAAAGAGGGAAGAGGTGTTCACACACACGACGCTCTGTCGATGCCATCATCAGAAAGTAGTCAGGGCCTGCCACAGTTTGGACAGGAGGGTAATAAACTTGCACAAGTTAACAGAAAGCAGAGTGGAGCGGAGACTGCAACACTACACCTCGAGTTCTCTCCCAAAACGAGAGTATGTATAAAAATACGCGACCCGTTCTCAATTTGCACCGTTCGTTTTCAGGTATCTTTAAATACGTAGATGGTAGATATCTTGATATCGATAATATTAATAAAAGAATGTTATTGTGAACGTTATTACCGAGAGACTTTGGTCACTTTAAGGTTTCGGCTGCCTTAGGTCATTTCATTGTTTATGTTCGGTGGACCTTAAAAGACGAATTGTTTTAACCCCCTTCCCACCAAATATCCCTAAACATCACAAGTGGATTTCTCACATATACCTTGTGCATGAGTGTTTAGGCGTTCACCCAATCCGTATGCCTTGCCAATCCTCTTTGCCTCACCAGTCACCAGTACCACGTTAGTCTAGGTACTGGGTTAAGCCCTGGTACTGTCTCTTCCTCTCATAACCTTCCTCTCACCAATATATTCTTCGCCTATCCCCACTTCTCCGCTCACCCCCAAAAGGGTCTTACCCAAACTCGCCTGTCTTGTCTTGTTTATGTACGTCGACTTCTGACCAATCTAAGTCATCTACAAGATTAAATACTAGTTTTTTTTCAGATGAGTGTGCTTTAACCTAAATTAGCCTATAATTAGGTATAGGTCCTCGCAAGTACCTATGTTACAAAGCTGGTAGTGTAACTTTTGGGAGAGGGAAAGACACCAGAATCGCTAAATTCATAGAAAGCATCGACCTTACGACCTCGTGAAGTTTAGTTCATGTTTTGTACAAGTGTTGATTGGTTTTGCAAGATGTGTAATTCCCCAAAATGAGAACGCAACTTTAAAATAGATGTGCAAAGTAGAAATTTCAGACTTGTTGTGGTTAGCAAGATGTTTAAGTATTAAAACTTTGAAAAAAAAATCTCGTTTTTTTCTTTTCTTCTCCCTCGTCATCCCCACTTGTATTCTTCCAGCCAATTCTCTTTGCCTTCTCTTTCCCCCTCTTCTTCTTAACTTCTCTTTTCCGTCATCTATTCCTCTATCCCTTCTTTTCCTTACCTCTTTTTCCAACCACATCTCGCCTCCTTTTATCCCTTCTCATCTATTCTCACCCCATTCTCACCGCCTCTCTACCTTTTTACCTCTGAAAAATCTGGTATATTCTGATATATATATATATATATATATATATATATATATATATATATATATATATATATATATATATATATATATATATATATATATATATATATATATATATATATATGTAAATAGTAAAATATCGCTCTGTTTCAAACTTCGATATTTGGGGACATGACGGGAACAAAAAGTTCGTGTTGAGTGTAATATCCAGTGGAGATAAAACATACTTCGGCAGCAGTGATAGGAAAACTGCCGCCGGGGCTGTTCTGCTGCGCTCCTGATAACTTATCGGAAATTTTGTGTAGTTCCTGCCGGCTGGAAATTATACTGTCAGTGAGGTATTTTGAGGAAATTTTGTTGGAAGCTTCAGCTCTTCTTGGGGAAATTACGAGATTGTTTCTAGAATTTACATGAAGTGTTCGTAATACTGCATATGGAGTGTTCTTAGAATTTCGGTGAACTGCTTGTAGAATATTTGCACATTTTTCGTAGAATGTGTAGACTGATCGTGAAATATGTTTGGGCTGTACGTGGAATATATATAGTTTGTAAACTGCGCATGTGATTGTCAGTAGAATGTGTGGACTGTTGATAGAATGTCCACACATTGTTCGTAATATGTGTGTGCTTTACCCAAAGAACGTGTCCGCATTGTTAGTAGTATGTGTGGTCATCATAAATGCGTATTTGGAATTTTTTTTTTTAGTCATATTACAGGTTTTATTGTTTATAAGTAAATTGCCTTTGCCTTAAGGTGCTTTTGTTGACAAATATGCTGTCCTTATTAAGAACAAAAAGGCACAATACCGTGACTGGAACAATACACAAATAACCCTCACATAGGAGACAGGAGCTTATGACGACGTTTCGGTCCGACTTTGTAAATGGTCCACGACGGACCGAAACATCGTCGTAAGCTTTTCTAAGTGTGGGTTATTTGGGTATGCTGTCTTTGTTGATACGTTTGTTATCTTTGTTGATAAGTATGCTGTCTTTGTTGATAAGTTTGTTGTCTTTGTTGATAAGTTTGTTGTCTTTGTTGATATGTATGTTGTCTTTGTTGATAAGTATGCTGTCTTTGTTGATAAGTTTGCTGTCTTTGTTGATAAGTTTGCTGTCTTTGTTGATAAGTTTGTTGTCTTTGTTGATAAGTTTGTTGTCTTTGTTGATAAGTTTGTTGTCTTTGTTGATAAGTTTGTTGTCTTTGTTGATATGTTTGTTGTCTTCGTTGATAAGTTTGTTGTCTTTGTTGATAAGTATGCTGTTCTTGATGATAAATATGTTGTCCTTGTTGGTAAGCACACTATCCTTGTTAAAAAGTATGCTGTTCTTGTTAAAAAGTATGCTGTACTTGTTGATAACTTTGCTGTCTTTGCTGGTCCATTGAGACTTTCCTTATGCTTCTCCTATTTTCCTTATTTCTCTTATTCCCAGTATTTCCCATAAATTTATTATCTTTTTTCTGACAGATTTCGCCTAACTATATTCTCAGTTTCTTGAGTAGTCTGTTATCGTAGGGAACGCTACAGGTACCGTAATTTGCCTTACAGATACCGAAAGATATGTTACAGGTACCATTAAATTCTACAGGTGCCGTTAGGTGTGTTACAGGTATCGTATAATAATGATACAGTAAGATTCGTTACGGATACCGTAAGATTCGTCATAGGTGCCGCAAGATATGTTACGAGTGCCATAATATTCCACATGTACCGCAAGATATGTTACTGGTACAGTAAGATAGGTTACAGAGACAGCTGCATACTGTATTTTCAGAACCATAGACTATTATTGTAACCATTTCTGAGTTCAGGCTAAATTATATTAAATTATTTTTAAATCAAAAGAAAAAATATATATATTTAATTATATAAAATATAGTTAAACTTTTCATAAAAATAATTTGTAAAATTCAAAAAGTTTGAAGTCCACAAATATTTCTTATTAGTAAAATATTTTTTTTTTAATAATAATAATTAGTTTGAATGGGAAGATGAGTTTTTCAGTTAAAATTGAGTTAGTGAAACGTGGATGTGAATTCCGTAGACCTTTTAACCAGTTGTTTCTCCTCTTAAATGTAATTCTCCAAAAATGGAAGCGTGTTGGTCTTCGTGTTAGTGAAGGGCTCTTGATTCAAGGACCCGTAGCTAACCTTCAGGGTCCTCGGAGCAAACCTGACATTCCCATCACCTTACGGGTTTAGCACTCTCCATGACTATGGTAATTTGCAGCTGCTACAATTTCAAGAGAGAGAGAGAGAGAGAGAGAGAGAGAGAGAGAGAGAGAGAGAGAGAGAGAGAGAGAGAGAGAGAGAGAGAGAGAGAGAGAGAGAGAGAGAGGACATCATTTTTCTTAAGTGGAGTAAGAGGGAAAGAGAAACAAGAATAGAATGTGAGTAAACAGTTGGAATAAATTCCCTGGTTGTTAGAGTTGCCTCTAAATACCACCACATACCCACACCCAGCTGTTGCATCTACATACCACCACATACCCATACCCAGCTGTTGCATCTACATACCACCACATACCCACACCCAGCTGTTGCATCTACATACCACCACATACCCACACCCAGCTGTTGCATCTACATACCACCACATACCCACACCCAGCTGTTGCATCTACATACCACCACATACCCACACCCAGCTGTTGCATCTACATACCACCACATACCACACCCAGCTGTTGCATCTACATACCACCACATACCCACACCCAGCTGTTGCATCTACATACCACCACATACCCACACCCGGCTGTTGCATCTACATACCACCACATACCCACACCCGGCTGTTGCATCTACATACCACCACATACCCACACCCGGCTGTTGCATCTACATACCACCACATACCCACACCCGGCTGTTGCATCTACATACCACCACATACCCACACCCAGCTGTTGCATCTACATACCACCACATACCCACACCCAGCTGTTGCATCTACATACCACCACATACCCACACCCGGCTGTTGCATCTACATACCACCACATACCCACACCCAGCTGTTGCATCTACATACCACCACATACCCTCACTCAGCCAACATACTGTTCAGCCTCATGTAATTTACAGTGTTTATGTAAATCCAGAGATTCGGTGGCCGACTGATTTACAGGATTTGCAGGTGGAATGTGTTTTTTTTTTTCAAGATAACTTGAAAGTCATTGACGTACACTGATGCACACAGTTATACACTGATGCACACTGCTGTACAGTGCGTACACTGGTGCACACTGCTGTACACTGCTACACACTGTTGTACACTGCTGCACACTGCTGTACACTGAAGCACACTGCTATTCATAGTTGCACACTGATTTTCACTGCTGCACACTGCTCTTCACTGTTGTACAGTGCTGTACATTTCTGTGCATTGCTATGTAATGCTTGGTATTTGAGAATGTTTTTGCCTTCCATGGGTAGTGGTGTGATTCTTGATCCAAGGAAATAGAGCTACCATTCATTATTCTTGAGTGATCAGCCTCTCATTTGCTCATTTGTTTGACCCTTACGGGCTTAGCGCTTCTCCATTAATTGATTCGTAATAATAATCCTGATTATTGAACTGCTTAATGGAAATGTTTTTCTTGTTCTGTATTTGCTTGGATTGAAACCTATCGATTGGGTCATCATGATACGTCTCTATGTATACAGGATACTTCTCTCGGTGTATACATGATACATCTCTTGGTATATTCACTTTAAGTATATAGTATTTGCTCGGTTGCAAAGTATTGCATTGTACTGTATTCATGCATAATCATACATACATATATAGGAAAATCAATCATACATTTAAAACAGGATGACGCACACGTGACAGGCACGATCACGCACACACAGTAAGCAGGATCTCCAACAGATTTAGCATGATTATGCTCACAGTAAGCAAGATCATGCACACACACACAGCAAGATCATGTAGACAAATTTACCAGTATCATGCAGACACAAATGGCAGTACCATGCAGACTCACACATGGCAGCATCATGCACACACACACACATGGAAGTATCATGCAGACACACACACATTGCAGTATCATGCAGACACACATGGCAGTATCATGCAGACACACACATGGCAGCATCATGCAGACACACACATGGCAGTATCATGCAGACACACACATGGCAGTAACATGCAGACACACACATGGCAGTATCATGCAGACACACATGGCAGTATCATGCAGACACACACATGGCAGCATCATGCAGACACACACATGGCAGTATCATGCAGACACACACATGGCAGTAACATGCAGACACACACATGGCAGTATCATGCAGACACACACATGGCAGTAACATGCAGACACACACATGGCAGTATCATGCAGACACACACATGGCAGTATCATGCAGACACACATATGGCAGTATCATGCAGACACACACATGGCAGTATCATGCAGACACACATATGGCAGTATCATGCAGACACACACATGGCATTATCATGCAGACCCACACATGGCAGTATCATGCACACACAGACATGGCAGTATCATACACACACACACACATGGCAGTATCATGTAGACACACACATGGCAATATCATGCAGACACACACACATGGCAGCATCATGCACACACACACATGGCAGTATCATGCACACACACACATGACAGTATCATGTACACACACATATGGCAGTATCTTGCACACATACACATGGCAGTATCATGCACACACACACACATGGCAGCATCATGCAGGCACATATAGCAGCATCATGCAGGCACATATAGCAGCATCATGTAGGCACATATGCTCTAGCAACATATGCAGACACCCACATATAAGGGGCTTAGTAAAAGTCCAATAATTATTTTTTTTTTACTGAGGAGCATTTCTCTTGCTCATTGTACCTTCCAAAAAAACTATGAATATTATGTACATAGGCACCCAGATAAAATATATATATATATATATATATATATATATATATATATATATATATATATATATTTTTTTTTAACACATCGGCCGATTCCCACCAAGGCAGGGTGGCCCGAAAAGAAATACTTTCATCATCATTCACTCCATCACTGTCTTGCCAGAAGGGTGCTTTACACTACAGTTATAAAACTGCAACATTTACACCCTCCTTCAGAGTGCCGGCACTGTACTTCCCATCTCCAGAACTCAAGTCCGGCCTGCCGGTTTCCTGAATCCCTTCATAAATGTTACTTTGCTCACACTCCAACAGCACGTCAAGTATTAAAAACCATATGCCTCCATTCACTCCTATCAAATACGCTCACACATGCTTGCTGGAAATCCAAGCCCCTCGCACACAAACTTCCTTTACCCCTCCCTCCAACCTTTCCTAGGCCGACCCCTACCCGCCTTCCCTCCACTACAGATTTATACACTCTCGAAGTCACTCTGTCTCGTTCCATTCTCTCTACATGTCCAAACCACCTCAACAACCCCTCCTCAGCTCTCTGGACAATCGTTTTGGTAATCCCGCACCTCCTCCTAATTTCCAAACTCCGAATTCTCTGCATTATATTCACACCACACATTGACCTCAGACATGACATCTCCACTGCCTCCAGCCTTCTCCTCGTTGCAACATTCATCACCCATGCTTCACACCCATATAAGAGCGTTGGTATAACTATACTCTCATACATTCCCTCTTTACTTCCATGGACAAGGTTCTTTGTCTCCACAGACTCCGAAGTGCTCCACTCACCCTTTTCCCTCATCAATTCTATGATTCACCTCATCCTTCATAGACCCATCCGCCGACATGTCCACTCCCAAATATCTGAATACATTCACCTCCTCCATACTCTCTCCTCCAATCTGATATCCAATCTTTCGTCACCTATTATTTTTGTTATCCTCATCACCTTACTCTTTCCTATATTCACTTTCAATTTTCTTCTTTTACACACCCTACCAAATTCATCCACCAACCTCTGCAGCTTCTCTTCAGAATCTCCCAAAAGCACAGTGTCATCAGCAAAAAGCAACTGTGACAACTCCCACTTTGTATTTGCTTCTTTATCTTTTAGCCCAACACCTCTTGCCAAGACCCTCGCATTCACTTCTCTTACAACCCCATCTATAAATATATTGAACAACCACGGTGACATCACACATCCTTGTCTATATATATATCGGTATGCTTAGATTGAATTCTGCAAAGTTATGGCAATAAAAAATCTTCTCTCTGCTTATTTCACAGAAAACACCTTTGCCCTTCAGGTCATACTTGCCGGTTCGTCTAATTAGGCACAACATAAATATATATATATATATATATATATATATATATATATATATATATATATATATATATATATATATATATATATATATATATATATATATATATATATATATATATATATATATATATATAATATATATATATATATATATATATATATATATATATATATATATATATATATATATATATATATATATATATATATATATATATATATAGAGAGAGAGAGAGAGAGAGAGATGGGGAAACGGAAGCTGGTTAATATAACATTTAATCTGCATTTTGTTGATTGCATTTTTTACATTTTCTTCGAGTAATAAAAGAGAGGATTAGGAAAACAATTTTTTTTTTATCATTTATTTACATGCAGAATAGCAAGTAATGATTGTCATTTGATTAAATTAAAAGTAATTGTTTTTATTTAACTTCAGATGAATATAACTTGTAAAAAAAATGTTTGTTCTAGGAATAGTTTTCTTGTGTTAGTCTAGAACAAGGATATATACACTAAGAGGTGTATATTACTGTGAACTTAGTATTGTTGACTGGTGTACAGATTTAAAATGCGACATTAATGACCCTCGTATTGTCGATAGGTCTTTACTACAATCAACAAACCGTACGAGTTTGAGGAATTTAGTAATAACCAAAATTCTCATTATAATAATACTTATATCCAAATAACAACATTCGGTGCATTAAATGGGTTATGTGATAACTATATTCTCCCTGCATTCACATATACGATATAATTAACTCAACCACAACCATTTACGCACGAATGTGTTGTGGTATTGTTTTCGTAATATAGGATTATTTTTACTGATCTAATTGAGAATTTATATAATTTTCTTCTTGTATTCAGTTTACTTCTAATTATTAAAGCTATATAATTATTTAAGAGTTTAGATTTTTCCCAGGAAATTAGTAATAATTTAATGATCAACGAATTTTTTAAATATTTGCTCTAGATATTATGAAAACAGTTTCGTTTAATTTAGGTAAATGATCAGATCTGCAAAGAATAAACACTAAAAAATTATAATTTGGGCAATGAATATATATATATATATATATATATATATATATATATATATATATATATATATATATATATATATATATATATATATATATATACACACACATAATGTAAAATACGTATTTGCGTGTGTGTGTTTTGTGACGAATTAGCCGGATCACCGAATCTGTCCTCAAAGGAAAGGGTCATTTTTGCCGAATAGGCAGAATGAAAATTTGTTTACAATAAATCTGCGAAAATAATTTGAACATAACGATAAAATATGTATATTTAATTTATGCCGATCTATAATATATTTAGAATTAGGCTAAAATCGATTACGTTAAATTAGGTGAAGTCTCTGAGAAAGAGTAGGTACAAAACTAAAAAATATTACTCCATAGCCAGTGAAAAAAAAAATCTATTAATTCGTAAAAGAAATTTTTTGAGAAGTTTTAATTTTTTTAGGGCAGTTTTTCTTAATTTAACCCATTCGGCTTATTAGGCACGAAATATGTGCAATATATATATAAACCGTTGATATCTTCGTCAGACACTAGAGAATTTAGCTGTAGTAATGTCGTAGACGTTCGGTGCGACTCTCTTCCCCGCACTCCACAAACATTCTGTAAGGAAAAAAAATTATTATTAAAAATATTTTTTTTAAGAGAATCTGATAACGGGATACAAAAAAAGGTACAGCTTGCTTTTTAATATAATGTTTAGAAAACAAAAGATGGTCGGTTTCGGGGAGAAAGCGGTGATCTTCCTGACCACCGCCGTTCACATCGGTGTGCGAGGAACGTGCTGGTTTATGCCTGTTGCCTTCAAGACTGAAATTTTAAAAGGAACGAAAGTAAATATTTAATAAAGTTACAGATGTTTCATGCAGAACATATATATAAATATATCAGCAACTGCAAGACATAAGTCATATTAAGCGTTGAGTCATTAACAGCGATGCTCCTACGCTGGTCATCGTCTTAATAGCATCGGAGTCAGCGGTAGCGGTGTCAACAGCGTTGAGCGTCTGTCCTTTTTTTTTTTTTGCCTCCAATATTCACGCAAAAATGCATGGAATCCATACATGTCATACTTCTTTATACACTAAAGTTATATTCCCTTCCACATATATACAAACAGTATCCCTCAAAAAGTGAGATTGCGTGTTGGTTTAAATAAAACTTGCACAGTTGATTATTTCTGCTCAGTAACCTACACTGCACACATCATGAAAACCCTTAAGTAATGTTTCCTATAATTTTTAAAGCGGTGGATAGGTAAGCCAGCGGAAGGCCTCGGTCAGAAGATCAAAAGCGCCAGAGGGGGGTCATCATATGACTAAGTCTCGCATGAGGTAAAAAATTGTTCCGTTTCCTGACACATCTTTCTTAATCTACGCTAAATTAACTACACCTATGTAAACACATATATATAGGTAGAAAAAAAATTATGTATCGAGGAACGCAGGCATTTATTCTTTCAAAAGTTCCATTAAAAGTGATGGCATGTAAAACTTGTTATATATTTCGTGAGTTTCTCGTAAATATCATAACTTTTTATAATTTGGCTCAAGTGGCGAGTGTTAGAAAATTGATGTTCTTTAAATTATTTTGTTTACTGGTTGATGTCCTCAAGATCCTTGAAGTACACAATTGATGATGAATACACACACACACACACACACACACACACACACACACACACACACACACACACGCACGCACGCACGCACGAGCACGTTGGTAAGTGCATATATGAAGCAATTTATTCTCCAGAGTAGAATGAAAAGATCAACATACAAAATAAAAATGATTTTAGTAGAAAATACTACCGACTGTTTCTCTTTCTGCGTTTGAATACCGGACAGCGGTTTCGAATTTATATATATATTATTACAAAATGATGTACAATAAGCTATTTAACTGGTTGATACTGTTATAATCCATTTTTGCAGCAATTCAAGAGAATGTGTCAAATTTTGGCCTTGAGATGAGCATGACACAAGACGTACGTGAAGACGAAGACGCCAACGACGCTAAATTTTAGATTTCCACAGCTTCAATTTATAAAGAGACATTTCCTTGCGTGTCTCTCAGTATCAAAATTTCAGGACGTTAGTTTATGGGACTGCAATTGTTTGGTGAACTTGCGTGTTTGGTTACCTGATGTTTTAACTTCATCGGTATCTGTGAAAATTGCTTCCGCTCCATGGTCAAAAATAGGCCGAATGATTCTGAGGTGGGTACTAATGAACTCCAGCAGGATTTGGACGAATTAATGATCAAATCCTGCTGAAAAGTGGCAGATGCAGTTCATTGTGAACAAGAGTAAACTCCAAGTCCATGGCAATAAAAATAACTTTCGAAGTTACTCGTAATATTCTGTGATAAGTTATTTGCTGAATTTTTTTTTAATATGATTTAAGCGTCTCTTGAGCTAAAAAAAAAAAAACCTCTATTTTCATGTTTTTTATTTGATAGTCTATCGACTACATGTGGCAGTCGACAGACTATCAACAAAGTCACCTGCGCAGTAACAAAGGTAATACTTCAATTCCTAAAGTAGGCAATATCCTAAACTATCAGTTTTTATATTTTCAAAATGCATAATGCTAGTGATTATCTATTAATATATAACTAATGAACAGTCAGAGTTAAGACAAGTGAATTAGTATTTTACTGTACCATCAATAAATTCAGGAAATATGGCTATCAAATATTTCTTTTATTAAACGATAAACGCGCTAGAATCCGTACTGATATACCCGTTCTGAAATATGAGTAACAGTGACAAACAATTTCACTGAAAAGCTATAACCATTACTTCAGGAGTCGAGAACTGTCAAGGTGTTAGAAAAAGAGGAGATCAAGAAAACAGGTGAACCCTTCCCCTTAATTGTGGGTGGCGCAGAGCTCACCTAGACTGGGGTCATAAAGTCTCCCCTTTCCCCTAGCTGTGGGTGGCGCAGAGCTCACCTAGACTGGGGCCATAAAGTCTTCCCTTTGCCCTGGGGTTTTGATTTGTGCATTTTTCTGTTTGCTATTTGATCTCTGGTGAGTGGGTGGAGGGGGTCAAGGGTGGTGTCTGATGACGTGGAAATATGTGTTGTCCGTTGGATAACATTGCAAAATCTTTTTTCCCCTTGCTTTTTAATCTTCCTAGTAATTTTCCTAGTATTTAGTCTGCTTCTTGTCAATATTCGCAATTTTTGTGGTGGCTGGTGACAGAAAGGGAAATTTACAGAAAGCTCTAAAACAGGTGTCATTATTAAGATGATTTTTTTTACTATGCCGCTGAAGAGGCTATGTTATTGCCTATGGGTGATAGACACAGATAACCTTCAAATAGGAGACAGAGTGTGACTTGTTAATTCTTCAAGTCGGACCGAAACGTCGTCATAAGTCTCAGCCTTCTATGTGCGGGATATTCGTATTCATGCTTTTTTAATGTCCTCTCCATTTCTATGCTCTGGTTGGTAGCGGTTAGTTTGTGCGCCTCATATCCATCACGTGGAAGGTAACGGCTAGTTTGTTATACACCCCCAGTTCAATCCCGTGAATCTTAATGGCTAGTTTTTCCACCCCATATCAATCCCGTGACTGGTTGCGGCTAGTATTTCTATACCCATATCTATCCTGGGGACGGTAACGGGTAGTTGTTTTTGTGCAACCCACATCTACAGGCAAGTTTAGTATGCCTGTTCCAGCACAGTGAGAAACATAGTCGCAAGTTTGTTGACGTTGACCAACCAACGGGATCTTTGTGAAAAAAGAAAGACATAAAGGCAGAGGAATCCTTTATTTGTACGACGTTTCACTTAACATTGCCCCTTTTTTTCATTTAAACTTGTGAAACGTTGTACAAATAAAGGACTCCTATATATTCATGAAATTTTCACCCACTTTCAACGTATTGCTGTGGTCTTCCCAACTGGCTCTTCCCTGATACTCCCAGAAGGTCCTGATCACTCTGCCAGTCTCCTTACCTTCCCACGCATTACCCCTCACTGCCCTTCCTGGGAGGAGCTTCTCCCTCTCTCTTCTCCCCCCTCCGAGGGGAAATGTAACGCTCCCTCCGCGTCTGCAAGTAGCTTTTCCCCTCATCCCTAGATCACGACTGCTGCTGCTGCTGCTGCCGGCGCTGTATCCCCTTGTTGCTGGTGGTTCCTAAGAATGGCTCCTCTCGTGTCCCTGCACAAGATGGCCCCTCCTCCACCCGTTCAAATGAGAGTTAAACAAGATCACTCAAAGTGAATTAATGTGATGAAGACTTCTGTTGGGTTATTTTTAAAATATAATTACTTTTGAAGTTTAATTGACTCAAAGGCACTCTTCATTTCTAGTCCAGAGAATCGTTTTTAGTGCATCTTTTGCCGAAGAAAAGGATGGGCTTTTCGCCCACTCAGAGTGGCTCTTTTGGGCCTAACATTTACCCATGAATGTAAATAATCACAGCTGAATACAGGGCCACACAGGACACAGAGCACAACTTTATTAAAGAAACTACACCTCAGCAAATATACCTCATATTCTTGTATACTACAGAACTACAATTTTTTTACGATAAACTGGTGCGGCTGTGATTATTATCTGGCTACTCACTTAAAGCGTATTTTATAAATTGTTTAGAAAAGCGACAAGTTGGTGAGTGAGATGTTTGTACAATACTTTTATCAAGACTGATGTACTGAACACATCGGCTCCGGGTACTATGATTTGTACTTCAGAATAAGCCTCATTATGTATTTGGTTTTAAACCTGAGGTGCATAATTCTGAATAAACTAACTCAATCACATTTTCAGATTTCAACTTTATTAAAACCCCATTATTTTTTTTTCTTCTTTATTATGGATGGTCGTTTGGACATCATGAACAAGCCTTGATGGATAATCCGTGCGTTTATGCATGCTTTTTTTTCTCGGCTTGTTGCTCTAGCCACTAATATTTACGACTCTGTCGTCTACTTTCCTTATTGTCAACTCTACTGAAACAGCACTGGAGAATCCTTACGATTTTTTTTATTTGTTGCTGTAATTCGGCTGTCTCGAATTTTTTTGTTTACTATCAAGGTCGCTTATATTAGTCCTTCACTATGATCTTAATGACAATTTTGTTACAATCTTCTTCATCCTCTCCCACGTTCTGCTTTACTATTTGTTTCAACCTACGTATGTTATTCATTAAGGTGCTGCATTGATTCTCGTGAAGGACTTTCATCCAAGAAGTCTGAGGTAGCCTTCCCTTCCTCAGGTGTTAACACCCGAAAATTGAAGGTAGTAAATTAGCAAATGAATTTAATTAATAATAATAATCATTCCTCATCAGCTGTCTCTCTTCTGCCGCAACACTTTCATTTAGTTCTAGATATAAGATTATTCTATACTTGTAGCCTTGTATTTGTATAAATCTGTTGACCTAAACTTAGAATTCTTGTTTACATTGCATAAGAAAAGACAGACAAAAAATAGCAAAATAAGTTTTTATCTGGTCTATGGAAGAGGAAGGTAGCACCAATTTCTTACATGAAGAGGCCTTCGCAAGCGTCAAAGAATTCCTCCTGAAGGATCACAGGAGTAGTCAAATTATTCTAGTATAAAGATTTTCCTGCTATAACCTACATACCGTAGGTTTTATAAGTAAACTTAATTTTATGAAACTAGTTTAAAAGATTATCTTGCTATATCTTCCTAAGTTTTCCGATAAAATTCATTTTAAGTGTAAATATGTTTCATTTCTCATACATGGAATTCTTCTTTGGTTTCTTTTTTGGTAAAATTAATAAATGCATTTAGAATAAAAGACTCACAATACTATGGTTTGAACAGTTCACCAAAATATCTCGATAAGAAAAGCAACCTTATGACCTCTCCTAAATGAGGATTTTGGTTGAATTAGATGCATTTCTCAGCAACAAATATCACTCCTGCATTATTAACGTTAAGAATGCAACAAATTCAGATTAACAACAAATACAGTCCACAGTCTACAGTTTGCATTATTGTTTAGAAATTTAAAACATTTCCAAATTCTTAGGCGAAAACGGCAAACACATTTCAAACCAGCTTCTTTGTAATATTGCAGAACCGTAATCCCCCAGTTTTATAATATGTATTGGATGTTAATGAAGAATGTGTAAACATATCCCATGTCCAGTAAGGAAAGTCAAGAGGTTAGTCGAAAAATACAATAAGTTCCATCGGCAGAATTCATTATACTCGTCAGTAAGAAAATACTTGAAGTATATCAACTCAAACTGTGTTCAGTCTGAATAAAACCATCAAACACACAACATTCAAGATGTTTGTCCAGACACCATGCATCCAGCCTGAAGAATCCATCAGACCCTTCAGCCATCTAGCTCAAGAAGAATATCCACGCATACTCCAGATCCAGTTTGTAGAATTAAACCCATCAGTAAGGAAATTCAAGAAGTATGTCTATGAATACTCTATGTCCAGTCTGCAGAGTCCATCATACCTATCAATAAGCATACCCGAGACGCTCGAGTCTGCTGTCTGCAGCGCCAAGATTATCTGCCTTGACTTACAGTCCAGACCAGTGATCCTCTAAGTCATCCCAAGTGTATCCTAACATTGAATTTCCTCCCACTGCTGCCTCGCCTCCTCCATTAATATCATCAATAATAGTCCTTAACAACGATATGAAATCCTCCAGCCATCGAAGGCACACAGTAGTTGAATCCTAAGACCTGGCCTAATGGAACTGCTGAAGCTCAAGAGACCGGGTTCCAGTGTACACGACGCCTCCCTGCCCGATGCCTGCTTGCTATCTACCTCTCTCTTGCTCTCTACCTCTCTCTTTCTCTCTCTCCCCTACATCTTTATTGCTGCTCACCAGTTGTACACTTGGAAAATTTCCTGCTGCACAGTTCTTATTTCTGGTACAGACTGACCATCTCCACGAGAAGTCATTTTTTCTCTCTCTCACTCTCTCTCTCCCTTTCTCTTTATCTCTATCTAACTATATATCTCAGCGTTTATTATTTATTTACCTTCTGAAGATAAAACTTTTTTCGTTTTTTTTCCAACTAAATGCTACCACGAGTTTAAAAGGAACGTACAAAGAATGAAGCGAGTGGAGAATTGAGCGCTGTCAAGAGAAAAGCAATAATCCCCCTCCATACTTGCACCGTCCAGGGGCAAGGTCACCAGTTTTTTTTTTTTTTTTTTTTCATTTTGTTGTGACACACTGAGCCGTGACATAACTGGTGAAGCAGAGGGGAGCTTTGTGTATTGCGGGAACACCTTTAAGCGCCCTCGGATTTCAGTCAGGTAGTGAGACTGGCTTGTTATTATGGTGTGGTGGATCGAGTCTCCACCAAGTTGAGTGACCCACTCTAATAATACAGCGTGTGATGATGATAATAATGACAATAAAAATAATATTTTTATTTTTATTAATGATGTCTTTATTATTATTATTATTATTATTATTATTATTATTATTATTATTATTATTATTATTATTATTATTATTATTATTATTATTATTGTTGTTATTATTATTATTATTATTATTATTATTATTATTATTATTATTATTATTATTATTATTATTATTATTATTATTATTATTATTATTATTATTATTATTATTATGAGCTTTGGGAAACGTTTATTCAATGTGTATAATTACATATATGTGCATATATAATGATTTCAGCATATGTTTACGTAAGTGTGCATAAATTATCTCTCTTACACAGTCGTAAATCCCAAGAGATATCAGTAGATAAATATTTACACTATTTACAGTGTATAGATCCCATACATTGCATACAATGTAAATAAAATATTCAGACTGCTTTAGCAGTTTCCTCATTTTTAATTTTTTTCAAGACTATTGAACGTTTAAAAAAAATTCATGTCCCATTTGTACCCAGTGGAAATCTAAGCCAGGGACAGGTTATACTCTTTTTTGTAATGGATGTTTTCCATTTGGAAAAAATTGTGATTGTTTAATGAATTATAAAATTAACGTGAAAATACATGCAATTTAATGATGGACACATAAAGATGCATAATTCTCGCATATTATGGCCATGGGAAAGCGCTAAAACTGCAGGTCAAACAGCAATCGGGTTCAGTCCGTGAGAGTGGAAGAGGTATCAACAGTTCCTTGGATCAAGAACCCTTCTCCAGCATCAAGACAAATCTTTCATATTTTTTTTAAAGTCTCTGTACTTAGGCTAGCTCCAATATTCGAGAAGGAATCTTGATCCAAGACATTGGAGCTGCCTTTCCTTAGATCAAACCCGATTGCCTCATATTGCCCCTCAGGCGTTGTATGGCCCTTACTGGCTTAGCGCTTCTCCGTGAAAATAATTACTGAAGCAGAAACAACTTTTCCTGTTCTCAGTAAGACGAAACGAAGAGGAAAAATGAGTAATAGAGAGACACTTCGAGCAGAGAAAGGTTTAATTAAGACAACATTTCGCTCAAGCAGAGCTTTAATACAATGACTTTACAAAGGTCTCCTTGAGCGAGACGTTGTATTAATAATGACTCTGTCGACATGTCCGTTTTGCTTATTCTTGTCGGCACAAAGTTGCTTCCACCGAAGAAAAGACACGAAGAAACGTTGCAGAACAAACTTTTTTCACTACGTTTCTCTCTGTGTAGAGCTTAAGTCAGAGCCAAACTTAATCCTATTAAAAAAAAGGCTGCTTCTGCTCCTTGTGTCTTTTGTTTGCTAATAATACAAACTTTATTTCTATACAATGAAGTTCAGTATACAACTGACACAAAATAAATTAACAAGCATTAACTTCTTTATTAAAAGTCTGAGCATTTCGGCCATTTCGAGCATTTCGGCCATTTCGAGCATTTCGTTGGTGTGGGTGGCTGTGACTTGGACCTGCCTAGCATGGGCCAGTAGGCCTGCTGCAGTGCCCCTTTATATAGTGTATTCTTAAAATAGTTTTTAATTGGATTTGTTTACCAGAATGGTTTGTAATCTTTGACAATTTATATAAGAATTTGGATTATGACATAATGAGTATTTATGTTACAATTTGGAACAACGTTGTGGGTTGTACGCCATTTGTGGCCCTGGAGGGCGAGATGCTGGCGGGGTGGGACCGTGTTGCGTCTTGGCGGAGAGCGGGGTAGATGGGGAGGAAGGAGGAGATGGAGGAGGGGACAGAGGAAGAGGAAGGAGGAGGAGGGGGCGGCCATCTTGTTGCCAAGTCACTGGTAGGGAAAACTGGGTGTTCTGTGGGTGAATAAGTCATCACCACCGCTACCCCCACACGTTCTTCTCCCTCTTTCACTCTCCCTTGTTCATCTCCCTCCCTCCCTCACACACACACACACACACACCCTTGTCCTCCCTCCTTCAAACACTTCTTCTTCCTCCCTAGCACACAACACTTCTCCCTCAATCCCTCCCTCGCACACCCTTGGTTTCCTACCAGTCTTCCCTCCCGGTTACACATCCTTTCTTATTTCCCTCTTCTCTCCTCTTCAATTCTTGTTTACATTAACAAGCCTGTCAGCGGAATTATTGTGCCTGCCAACTGCTTTGTCATGCCTGCCACCTCCGCCGTCAGTCTGCCAATTGCATTATCATGACTGCCACCGCTACCGTCAGTCTGCCAACTGCAATATTACCAAGCCTGCCAACTGCATTATCAGCCTGCCAACTGCATTGTCAAGCCTGCCAACTGCATTATCAAGCCTGCCAACTGCATTATCAAGCCTGCCAACTGCATTACGAGATTAATTATCATATCGTGTCACCATCAAGTAAATTATAGCAACCATGTTGAGTTGTGCATAAGAATTAACAACTGAGCGTCTACATTATTCACTGAATTGCTCGCCATTCCAATGGTACTAAAGTTAACTTATTGTACTGAATTTAACTCCTTGAGCATTGTTGATTCTATGTCATTACTAAATACACTTGACTCACTTAATGACTCTAATAACATTTTCACACACACACACACTCACACACACACACACACACACACACACACACACACACACACACACACACACACACAATATATATATATACACACACACATATATATATATATATATATATATATATATATATATATATATATATCTTTCTTTTCTTTCAACACGTCGGCCGTTTCCCACCAAGGCGGGGTGGCCCAAAGAGAAAACAAAAGTTTCTCTTTTAACTTTAGTAATATACACAGGAGAAGGAGTTACAAGCCCCTTCCTCCCGGCATTTTAGTCGACTCTTACGACGCGCATGGCTTACGGAGGAAGAATTCTGTTCCACTTCCCCTTATTTATATATATATATATATATATATATATATATATATATATATATATATATATATATATATATATATATATATATATATATATATATATATATATATATATATATATCGTCTCGAATAAGTAAAACTTGCGATAATGGCTTAAATAGCAACGCTCTTCTTGCCGAATAAGTCAAGCAAAAATTTGAGTATGCAATAATTTCGCAAAAATCATTCTGAACCTAACGAAAAATATATTTCATTGTGTTTGTTTATTATTAAATTATTGTAAACTTGTCTAAAATGTATTTAGTTGGATTAGGCTAAATTAAATTGCGTTAGTTATATTAAGGTTAGGTAAGTTTTCTAAGGTTCTTTTGGTACCAAATTATTAATTTTTTCATTAACATAAATGAAAAAAATATAAATATATCTTTAAACCTATAAGAGAAATTTTTAGAAAGGACTTAATTTTAAACGAGCTCTTGCTAATTGACCAGTTTTACCTATTCGGCACGTATATATATATATATATATATATATATATATATATATATATATATATATATATATATATATATATATATATATATATATATATATATATATATATATATATATATATATATATGCATGAATGGGGTGTAAGATGTCAGAGCCAAGAAAGAGGTTCGCTACGACGTTGGTAGATTAATAATAGTTCAACAATAGCTTCAGTTAATGCGATTCCAGCATAGTCCAGGAGTGGGGGGATGGGGTAATAGAGCGGGGGGTTGTGGCTGGGAGGCGTGACGTGGGGAGAGGTCTTTAGAGGGGGAGGGGGTAGGGAGGGGAGGAGGGGGAATGGCTAGGCGTGATGGGGGGAGGGAGAATTTCTGAGGCTCCTAGAGGCTGATAATGAGGTGTCTCCTAATCTGATTATCGTTGCCATCCCGGACCGTCCAGAGGAGACAGAGGGAACGGAAAGCTGCTATGGAAGAGGAGCAGAGGAAGAAAGGGTAAGAAACAAGGCAATGAAAAGGGTCAAGAAACAGATGAAAAAGGGAAGGATTTCAATAAGTCACAGTCTACGGTTTATGGCATTTATTGCCATGAAACTTATTTACATACTTGCCAGTATATTTTATCAGTGATATACAAGAAAGGATTTGTTGATATGGAAGACTAATCTGCAGGAAACGTGTAGAATAAAAGGTCACAGTATCAGAGGTGTTCAAAACTCAAAATTATGATCATGACACTTTTTTTTCTCCTCTTACTTTTACTTTAGTCACTGTCAAAGCCAATTATAATAGAAAACATCCAGGTAATTATTTGGAAATTTTCAAAATTTCTTTTGCAACCGTGAACCTTCCCATTAACATTAACCATAAAACTAAGACATCCAAGATTTGGCTTAAATTTTGGAGCTGAGGAGACAAATACTACTGACTAGAGATAAGATGCAATGAAAAGAGATCCTTCGCCAGGCGGGTTAAATTAAGGCATTACACACTGTATCTCAAGGACGTGTGAGTTTCTCCACTTCCTCACACATCCTTCATTTGTTCCATCCTTCATTTTTTCCATCCTTCATTTTTTCCATCCTTCATTTTTTCCATCCTTCATTTTTTCCATCCTTCATTTTTTCCATCCTTCATTTTTTCCATCCTTCATTTTTTCCATCCTTCATTTTTTCCATCCTTCATTTTTCCCATCAGCGGCCGACTTATGGTCTCAGATGACAGCTGACGAACGATAAATCAGTCACTAAAATCTGAGTAAGACGTTTCGCCCTCTGTGCTGTACGGCTTTATCAAGTATCCTGACGAAGCTCTAAAACAATACAATACAGTACAATACAATATAATTTATTTCTTTTCTTCAGTTTACTAAACGGAGTTTACAATTATTAAAATATTGTTAAGCACAAAAGAAAGTCACTAGCAAGCGGTTTAACGCTGTCAAAAAGGCTTCGCTTTTGTGTCTTTGACTGGCAACGTATTGATGATAATTCCCTTCTTTCTCTCACTGTCAAGACACACGACAGCCACACATCAATTTCCTGATATTTTTTACCCAGGTTGGTTATTGAGCTCCCAGCAGGGAAATAATTTCCCTATTTGATAATTATTTAATTTCGCTTTTTAGAAGAAAAACTATAGTGGAGTTGTCGCCTCTCATTGGTCCCGTCTCACACATGTAGAGGTTATAATATAACATTATTTTCAGGTCACTCGTGTCATAAATTTTTTCTTCTCGGGAGAGAAGATACCGATATAAAAAAAAAGTAATTGAGTCGAGACGTATTGTACGATAATTACTTTGAGCACAACTCATAATTATTTTGATAACTTTGATAATTTGAGCATAACACATCTTTAAAAATTTACGTTATTCTCAGTAGCTAAATAATTTTGGTAATCGGTGTGATAATTTTTCTTAATTCTGATAATTTTTTTTTTAAAAACTGTATGAAGCAGGGAATCGCAGAAAAGTGATAATAAATACTACAAAATAAATAATTGGAAATTGGTAGTCACAAATTGGTAACTTTACACATCTCTTTGGACAGGAGAAACGTGGATCTAGGCAGCCCCTGAGCAAGTAGTTCCTGGCCCTCGATTGAAGGACGAAACAAACTTGACCTTGAGTTTTCAGTGCTGGTGAAGAACAAGAGACATGATCACTACATAAAAGATACTAAAGGACATAGATAATATTGACAGTTTTCATGAGAGAGAGAGAGAGAGAGAGAGAGAGAGAGACAGACAGACAGACAGACAGAGAGTGAGACCAAGATGAGGTAACACAAATGAAATCTACAAAAAAATGCGAGTCGCACAAACGCTACAAAGTAATGTTACAGCGTTAGACCAGCAGAGACGTGAGTGTAGTGAACTTAAATTGGAAATATGCCCAAAGCTATTCTCTGGTTTCAAAAATAAATGCAACAGAAATGTACAGTCAGGTATTTTATAAAGTTCCTCTATTTGGTGCAATTTTTGTAAATGCGATTGAAAAAGTACATTCAAAATTGAATAGCACGTGGAAGGGCCTGCACTGTACTCGCTCTTCAATTTCAGACGCTGTTTTAAGTCGCATTTAAAAAAAAAATCACTATGTGGAGGACGATTACAAGAGAGCTTAATGAATCCTGTAATCCACCTGCCTGAAGAAAAGAACTTTGAGAATCACTGGAACAAATAAAAGCTTAAAAACAGACTTTATCATTTGACCAAAATGCCAAACCTGCCAAAACAGAGAGATTTGTACCCTTGATGGTGTTCTTATTGTTTACAAAGTCACTAAATCTCTTGAGACTTGGTTCCTTCAGAACACGACATTTACGATACACTACTTGAGGGATTTACAAGAATCCCTGCAATATTCCAATGTCTGCGTGTCAGTCTACATAGGCGAGACTCCCAGACCCAAGAGTAAAGAAACACAGTATTGCTTCGGGAACCAACAACACTAACAATACTAGACCAAAGCAACAATCATTGTTTATATAACATAAACCAAGTCATAAGTGTCAAGAAGCAACAGCCCAACCAATCCTAAACATTTTTTGAGCGTTCGGTAGTAAACGCACGCTCCAAGGTGCTTGTTAAGATACAATAAAAGCAGAGCTGTCAGACATAAGCAACTTGTTGTTTTATTCGTCTATATCGGTTAATTATAAGCAAATATAATAAATATGCATTAACTTAACTAAAGTGACCTAACCTCATCTAGAATATATGGTATATATTCGTTGTATATTAGAAAAGAGTTGAGCTGAACGAGCGGCAATTCAGCCAAAATCTACACACTGACTGGAGAAGAGGTAACAAAGGTGTAAACTCTAAAAGGTCATACAATAGAACAAAAGATTTCAGTAGACTTCACCAATATATATATATATATATATATATATATATATATATATATATATATATATATATATATATATATATATATATATATATATATATATACATAATATGTGTGTTTGTGTGATTCGAAATTGTTTAAAATATTACTTCCAAAATCCAACTTGAAAACAGTCTCACATTCTTGTCTGTGATAATCATCTTCCCATTTTTTCAACACCAGCAAAAAATTGCCTCTCTTCTTGACAACTGAGCGTTATTTATTTTTCCGGAGGACGAAAAATGGGGACTAATTGTACAAGAAATGAACTCGCGCGATGCCAAGTGTGGGAAGAAACCGGTGATGGTCAGATGATGACTGGCTGGTTCACTTGTTGCAGCTCGATAAGTAGCTGTATTGATGGGTAATGTGAGATACTCTCACAGATACCCAGTCACATACCCAGAGAGATACCCAACTGAGATGTCAGCTAAGTTCATAAGATATATATGACAGGTTTATGGATCAAATTTGGTTGGTAGAATTTGATGTTGAAGATTTAACATTAGTTAAAATAATCGGGAAATATAGAACATGATTTTTGAGTTATTAGTTTTGCAAAATTTAATGGAATGCATATAATTATTACAAACACTCATATTACCAACAAGAGGTTAATGACACCCAGGTATCTATTCACTGCAAAGTGACCAGGGAAAAAAGTGTGTGGAAACATGCCCACAAAGCCTACCAGCTCCAGAATTGAACCCAGTTTCGTCGGTTGTGAGCCGATGGGCTACCCTCGACCTCTGCGAATAGTTCCTACTATCATTCAACAGTTGGAGCGACCCGCATAGGGATCTTTTGTACACTCTAGTTTAAAGATAGTATTGAATTTTGAACTTGAAATTGAGAGGCAATTATTTTGGTCCTTGTTATTAAAATATTTTTTAATCTCGTGATACAGTGAAAGACTAATTTTAATGTCATTTTACGTCCTATGTAATTTAGTTTTACCTGGAAATGTCCTGCAAACGTTCAAATATTTAAAATTAAAAAAAAATGAGAATGTCAAAGACCCTGTAATTGTGCAAAAGATTTGTGAATATAACCGAGAGGGTATTGGAAGGAGAGTGTGAATCATGTGTTGTGGCGTCTGTTCTCCAAGTCTTCACCTGTCTCACCTACACCTCGCTTCACGTACCCCTCGCCTCCCCTACACCTCACCTCCCCTACTCCTCGTCTCACCTCACCTACACCTCACCTACACCTCGCCTCACCTACATTTCGTCTCACCTACACCTCGCCTCCCCT
Source organism: Cherax destructor (assembly GCA_009830355.1). Taxonomy (NCBI): domain Eukaryota; kingdom Metazoa; phylum Arthropoda; class Malacostraca; order Decapoda; family Parastacidae; genus Cherax; species Cherax destructor. The sequence goes on from WNWK01000001.1 coordinate 565,938, forward strand.
ACACCTCGCCTCACCTACACATCGCCTCACCTACACCTCGCCTCACCTACACCTCGCCTCCCCTACACTTCGCCTCACCAACACCTCGCCTCACCTACACCTCGCCTCCCCTACACCTCGCCTCCCCTACACCTCTCCTCCCCTACACCTCGCCTCACCTATACCTCACCTACACTTCTCCTCACCTACACACAACCTTCCTCTCACCTTGCCTCCGGAATTGACATTGTGAAAGCAGAAAAGAGACGGAGGAAGATAAATTCGGAGAATACCTCTTTTCCCTTCACCGCCAATGAATCAGGAATAACTGTAATAAACAAAAGTAACTGTTGGTGCCTATGCTACCATTCCAAAGTCTACACTGTGACATGCTGGATAGTGTTATTACTGTGGATCCCGTGGTACAGTGGTAGAGGTGTTGACTTTTATTTTGAGTTGCCGTGTTTGAATCTTCCAGCAGCTCTGTGGAGAATGAGAGAGAGAGAGAGAGAGACCACAGTCAGCAGGACTCGTTACTGCTACTGAGACGGACAAGATTCTCTGGGAATCTTGTCCATCTCAGTAGCAGTATCGAATCCTGTTGACTGCGATCTTCCTCTGTATATATATGTCGTGTCGAATAGGTAAAACTGGTCAATTAGCAAGAACTCATTTAAAATTAAGTCCTTTCTAAAAAATTTCTCTTATACGTTTAAAGATATATATTTTTTCTTTTATGTTAATGTAAACATTAATAATTTTGTACCAAAAGAACCTTAGAAAACTTAACTAACCTTATTATAACAAGCGCAATTTAATTTAGCCCATTCCAACTAAATATATTTTAGATAAGTTTACAATAATTTAGTAAACAAACACAATGAATTTTTTTTTTCGTTAGGTTCAGAATGATTTTTGCGAAGTTATTGCATACACAAATTTTCGCTTGCCCTATTCGGCAAGAAGTATATATATCATAGGATTGAAATTCTAGTATCGTAACTATATATATCATTATCAACATTATATTGTACAACAGTTTTGTTTATATTTTTATTAATTTTTTTAATATTGTATCATCATATATGTAATTACACATATAATGTTATTAAATATTTTTATTTTTATTATCCTCCTTCAATGGTATTTTTAATGGTTCTAATATTATAATTCATAACTTTGTTTCATTATTATTACTGAGATTATCATATTTTAATTTTAAAGTTATATCATTATAATTTTCAATAATATTCTTATTAGCATTACTGTTATTTATATAGAATTATGATAAAGAAGTAAAACGATTTACTAATATTTTCCCAGAGGAGAGAGAGAGAGAGAGAGAGAGAGAGAGAGAGAGAGAGAGAGAGAGAGAGAGAGAGAGAGAGAGAGAGAGAGAGAGAGAGAGAATGTCAAGGGTTAGGCAACAAAAATGTTGAAAGATGCAAATGCAAGAATATGCAGAGTATTCACACACACACATACACACACACATACACACACACACATACACACACATACACACACATACACACACATACACACACATACACACACATACACATACACACACTTACACATACACACACATACACACACACACACACACACACACACACACACACCTACACACACACACACAACAAACGAACAAGCGTAGCTTCCAACAAGCACATGGTCAACGCGTACTCTCGTTAATAAAGATTAACGCACGCTGGTGGAACCGAACCTGACTGCTCTAAATACTTTGAGGACTGACCTAAAAAAATGAATTTGGAGCATTGATTCCCACATGTGTGCGTTCACCCAGTTTTCCTGGCATGTTGCGTGTGTTCAAGGGTGTCGTTGCTGTGGCGTGTGCTCAAGGGGTGTCGTTGCTGTAGCGTGTGTTCAAGGGGTGTCGTTGCTGTGGCGTGTGTTCAAGGGGTGTCGTTGCTGTGGCGTGAGTTCAAGGGGTGTCGTTGCTGTGGCGTGTGTTCAAGGGGTGTCGTTGCTGTGGCGTGTGTTCAAGGGGTGCCGTTGCGTTTGCTTGTGTAGCCGTTGTGCTGGCTCTTCCCGCTGTTATTCTGTTACCGTCTGTTGGCATTTGAGGGGCGTTTCGTTAGTTATATTTTTGTTGTTGCTAACCGTTTTTGTATTCTGTTGGGCCGTTCATGTTTGAGGGACATATCGTTGTCAGTTCCTGTTGAGTCTCCGTTTGTATTATGTTGGTACCTGTTGTTACTTAATGGTCGTCCCTTTATTCTGTTGTCACGTGTTGAGGGGCGATCCGTTATTCTGTTGGCACCTGTTGACATTTGTGAAGCATTCATTTGTTATCCTGTTGTGCTGGCATGTACCGTTGGTATTCTGTTGCTTCCTGTTGATATTTGAAAGACGTTCCGTTATTATCGTGTTGTGCTGGCGTATACAAGTTGTAAGTTTATTGCCACTTGTTGATATCAGATGTTTTTATTTTATTTTCGTTGATTTTCAACTGATTTCTCGAAGTATTTTGGCAACGTGCTCAACTTTAATTGAAAATTATCCTCTCGTGTGTGTGTGTGTGTGTGTGTGTGTGTGTGTGTGTGTGTGTGTGTGTGTGTGTGTGTGTGTGTGTGTGTGTGTGCGTGTGTGTTTTGACTTACAAACTTTTCATCACTACCAGGAAAGTGCCTTGATGTCGCTGAAAGGCTCTTGATTCAAGGAATTGGAGCTGTTATCCCTATACAAGGATCAAACATGGCTGCTTCCCATTCTCCAGGTACTGTATAACCTCTATGGGTTTAGCGCTTCCCAACAAAATAATGCTCTCTTTTCATGTTTCTTTTTCTGCTCTTTGGTCGTGTTCATTTGTTCTATATTCATGTTTTCTGTTTTTAGTCCATATTAATTCTTTTTTAACGTCTTTGTTCAAGCTCTCTTCCCATTTATTCTGTATCTTCTTGTTCGTGTCCTCTTGCTTTTTTTTCCATGCCCATTTGCTCTTTATTTATGTTCTCTCTCTGTGCATGCCCTCTTGTTCATTGTTCATTTCCTCTTGTTCCTTGTCCAAGCCCTCTTATATGCTTTCGCGTTCTTTAGTAAGACTAGTTGAAAAAAAACTGCAGCCATCCCCAACACTAGTGTTCAGGAGGCTTAGTTTATCCCCAACACTGATGTTGGAGAAGTTTAGTTTATCCCCAACACTGGTCGGAAAGTAAACTTCAATTCTTCCCCAACACACTGGTGGGGAAAGAGACGTCAGGTCTCTCCAATACACTGATTGGGAAAGAAACTTCAGGTCTCCCCCAACACCACCATCATCATCATCATCACAATAATAATGCTAATCATTATCTCAAAGGCTGATTTACTGACCACGTCATCTTTGCCCCTTCACTGTTATTACTGTCTCCATGTTCAAGTCGGTATTCGACTGCAGAAGTCTACTGTGTGGGCGAAACGCTTCGGAAATAGATACAAGCAATATGTGTCTACTTCCAGTATCACTATATTTGCCCGTTTCTCCCTCCCGCCTGCCTGTTTCCTCCGTGCAGTCTCACCGCCATCTTGGCTAAACCTTTGGGAGGCAAGTTTGATATATGAAACTCATAAGCGCTTTGACTCGCAGCCTCTCAGATGTTTCACAAATTTACGGGAGCTACTTTAGAGCAGCGGCAGCATCCCTCTCGATATTAATGGTGATGAAAGGCAGAGAGCGCCCTTGACCAAGGCGCTTCAAACCCCGTCTTATATCTGCTCCTCAAAGTGGGAGCAAGAACTATGTGTTTACAAGGTCGTCTCTCAAGATGGTGGACATTGATAAACAAGTCCGCTTACCTGCTGTTTACATGGATGTGGAGGCAGGTAGACGATGGTATACGTGGAGAAGTGCTAGTTTGGAACCATTTCAAGATTTTTAAGACATCTTTTACGACGTTTCACCCACTGTAGAACTTGAAAAAACCCTAAAATAAAGATTTGTCCGTGCTTAAAGTGCCTTCGAGCTATGTGCATGCAAAGGCGTACTGTCTACAATAGTCAAGAAAAGACACACGTTGAACAATTAGTTTTTATTGCAACAACGTTTCCTTCTGAGTGAGTTTGGGTTTGAGAAAGACTTGCCTGGTATGGGCCAATAGGCCTGCTGCAGTGTCCCTCCCTTCTTATGTTCTTAAGTCATGAGTGAAACGTTGTCCCAATAAAATCTTCCGCAATGAGTCTGTTTTTTCACATCCGTTAGGATATAGGCTTAAACAATATTCTTGTGTATGACTAACTGTTATCTGGCATAGATTAATTAACGGCCGGCATTGTTTGCTCGTTATAATTAACGAGAGAGAGGCTAAAAGACGCAAAGAACTCGTTTGGGCAGTGTAATTGCTGCCTTTGTTGTTACAGACGTCTCTAGGGTGCTGTTAGAATTTTTGTGCCCTGGTGGGGCGTGTATTGTTGACCTGGTGGAAGACATGGAGACTGGCTGGTAGTGGTGGAGTTCCCTGTGGTGTTGATGGTTCGCGGTGTTGGTGGTGTGTACGTCTTGTGGGGGTGGTGATGTTGTGTCTATTGTTAAGTGGTAGCGATGGTGGTGTGTTTGTGGTTCCTTGCTGACGTCCGCTATGGTGAACACGTCACCAACACAACTGCCCCTGCCACCATAACCACCATTATCATAATCACGGAGGTTGCTGCTGCTACCACCATCACCTCACTAGCAATAAACGCAACAAGCATAACACTATGCCCATCTGTCACCACTACTACCAACATTACATTTACTACCACCAACACTTCTACTGCTACCACAACCGCCACCATTTATAATTCCACCTCTACTACTACTACTAGCATTAAAAACAACTAGCACCATCACCAGTACAACCACCACTACTATTACTACTACAACCATTACTATTCACACATTCACAGTCGTAGCCATAACCACTACCTCTACACACACACACACACACACACACACACACACACACACACACACACACACACACACACACACACACACACACACAGAAAAGGGGAAAGAACGAGAGAACATCATTGAAGATAGGCAGGAGAGGGGAGAAACAAAGCGAAAAAAAAAGACTTGAAAAATACTCGATGAAGATTGGGAGAGAAGAGATAGAGAAAAATAATAAAAGTAGGAGTGGGAGGAATAGAGAAGTAGAAAGATAATGACGAAAAATAATCGATAAGGAGAACGAGAAATTGTGAATTGAAAAACAGGAGAATAATATAAAAGCGTAAAGCAGTATGAAGGGGGATGGAAGACGATAACTGATGCATTTGAGTAATAGAGGAAGAGGGGGAAACATAAGAGTAACGCAACAGAAGGTGAAAAATAAAATAAATTCCATAAAATCGGGGAAGACTATAGAACGAGATTATATTATAAACTTGTGGATGTAAACAAGGGGAGAGTGGAGAAATATGGACGAAAAATTAGGAAGAGGAAGAGACATCAATAGAACTGGGAAATAAACATCGGAAGAAGTTCCATACAATGATAAGCAGAAGGGACAAAACCGAGGAGAGAGAGTGAGAGAGAGAGAGAGAGAGAGAGAGAGAGAGAGAGAGAGAGAGAGAGAGAGAGAGAGAGACATACACACACACACAAACTGTTTTGAATAACGGGCTGTTTGCGCCATTACTGTCTTGATGCTGTTGCTGCTACTTTTGTTTCTGCTTCTATTGTTGCTACTGCTGTTGCTGCTCCTACTGTTGTTGTTACTGTTGTTGTCGTTCCCAGGGTAGCCCAGTAACCAGTCTTCTCTGTCGACACATAATTCATCCACATCACATGGACTTCGCGGAAATCTTTATGGGTCGCAGTTTTTCCAGAGAGAGAGAGAGAGAGAGAGAGAGAGAGAGAGAGAGAGAGAGAGAGAGAGCACGTGAAGAATGAAAGAGAGCGAGTGGTCGACGCATAAGTCGAGAGGAGCCTTCAGAGAGAGAGAGGCTGAGGGAATGAGGGGAAAGCGAGAGGGAGGGATAGACTGAGAGAGGATAGAGGTAGAAAACGAAGGAAAGAGGCAGAGGAGGGAGGAGAACTTATGATGATGGATAATGTTATGGATTAGGGAGATTAACGGTAGTATATGGAGAAACACACACACACACACACACACACACACAGCAAGTAAGGCTGAAATATTAATACAAAAAAAAATTTCCTTTTAAAAACAAAAAGGAAATTGAGAATTAGCAGATAATATCGTATGTTTACATTCGTCTATAAGGGATCAACACGTCACTCAGCCAGGAAGTAGGAGACTGAAACATAGGAAGACGTTTCGGTCTGCCTCGGACCATTAACAATTCATTTGTCTATTATTCCAGCCAAGGAACTGTGGCCTTTTATTCTTCCCGGATCTACACGCTGCCACAAATGCCATTTCCTTCTTTAGTTCTTAATCTAGGCAGAAGTAAATACTTCTCACCAGATAACCATGGTGTAGATTTCCAAGTGCTCTGGTGTCTGTCTTTCCTATGTTCTCTTATGTACTCTCATGTACTGTCATGTACTCTCATGTACTCTCATGTACTGTCATGTACTCTCATGTACTGTCATGTACTCTCATGTACTGTCATGTACTCTCGTGTACTACCATGTACTTCCAAGTATGAGGAAACGAGTCTAACCAAAGATGGCACTGACTGTAGAAAGAAATACAAGACTAATTTTAAATACATAATAACATAAATAAAGATATTCATGTTATTGAAAGACTTGGAGGAGGAAGAGAGAGAAAAGAATATAGAGAAAGTATAAAGAAAGATGAGGAAGTGAGAAGAGAAAGAGAAGGAAGAGTGATGAGGAAGGGGAGCGTGATAGAGGCGGGTGCAGAGTAGACAGCATGGGCAGGGTGAGGACCAGGGAGGGAGGGAGAGATAGAGAGAGAGAGAGAGAGGTAAGAGGCACAGAGGAGCCCCGGTCGGCAAGGAGGGAGGGAGAGAGTGAGGGGGAGAAGCAGGAGGTTCTCGGAAGGGAAGAGAGTCGGGAAGGATGAGGAGGAGCTGAGAAGGAGGAGGAGGAGGAGGAGGAGGTTGGGGCAAGGGGGAGGGGGCTGTCAAAGGGGTAGTGGGTAGGTGGGGGGAATCTCGGGCGCCATTTTGTGTAGGAGGGCTCGGTTTTGGCCGGCTAATGGATGTGTTGTGCTGATGGCCAAGACTTATATGATGAAATATGGACGGCGTTCCCCAGACCATCGTCATTTAATGCGTGAACTAGACTCTCCAAGACCCAGGAAGCAGAGCTCAGCCATCACCTCAAGGCAGCAGCAGACGAGGGAGGTCCCAGCGCAGAGCTGCACCATAATTAAACCCATACGATCGGAAATGAAACCCAACGCTAACGATATCTTCAATATATATGCAGGCGAAATCTATTGAAATTCAGGCGGCCATCTTGTGTAAGCTGCAGAAGCATCTAAGGGTCAGGCCCAGGGTTGCCTGAGGGCCTGCCTGAGGAAGCCAGGGTACACCATCATAATTAGATTGTCAGGATGCTAGTGTTACGGGGAAATTGGATTCTTAGATGTTTCAGAATTTCTCCTCCCTGCCCGCTCTCTCACCCTCTGGCACACGAAGATTTAGGGGGGAAGGAGGAGGAGGAGGAGGAGGGAGAGTGAGAAGTGAAGATGTATAGAATTTCCCAGTCCAAGACGGACAGTGGAGAGATATTCCAGCGCCTCGTATTAATCCTTCCCTCCCTCGGCTTGTTGAACCAACGGCAGGCACTTATGTCTTCCCTTTGTCACACACACACACACACACACACACACACACACACACACACACACACACACACACACACACATACACACACACACACACACACATACACACTCACACACACACTCTATTTCCACTCACAATAACAACCCCTACTTCTTCAGGAATTAAGACGAAAAAGTCTTCTCTTTAAGATATAGACAGACAGGCACACAGACAGACACACACAGACACACACAGACACACACACAAACACACACACAGACACACACAGACACACACAGACACACACAGACACACACATAGACACACACACAGACACACACAGACACACACAGACACACACAGACACACACAGACACACACAGACACACACACACACACATACACACACAGACACACACGCACTTCAGCCATAGAGTAGTTAGGAAGTGGAATAGTCTAGCGAACGATATAGTGGAGGCGGGAACCTTGTCTTAAGACAAGGTATGATAAAGCTCATGGAGCAGGGAGAGCAGAGACCCAGTAGCGGACAGCGAAGAGGTGGGGCCAGGAGCTGAGTTTCGACCCCTGCAACCACAATTAGGTGAGTACAATTAGGTGAGTACATACACAGCTCATAGAGCAGGGAGAGAGTGGACCTAGTAGCGACTGGTGAAGAGGCGGGACCAGGAGCTATGAATCGACCCCTACAACCACAATTAGGTGAGTACGTACACACACATACCCACATACACATATCCCTCCCCCCACAAACTATATATATATATATATATATATATATATATATCCCAACTTTGTTTATGTTTGGAGAGGAACTGGTGGTGAAAACTCGCGTACCAATTTCCCGATGGCTAATGTAAGCGGAAACTAGTGCGCAAAAGAAATCAATAAGTAAAACTTGCAGCAGAACACTCACCTACGTCTGAGACTTAGGCGAGGTCTTCCGCCATTTTGTGGCAGCCTTGGCCTCACCTTCAGAGAGTCGAAGAACATCAATACAGACGACTTTGTCTTTCACAGGTTGGCACGCCTGTCTATCTCTGACGTCATCACGCCTATCTCAAAACATGACTTGAGAATGTATTCCTCTAGAAAAAAAAAATTAAAGCGGTTTCTTCTTTACCTTACACAATCTCGTGTTTAAAAAAAAAACAAGCCTGCACTGATTTTAAAACACGAATCTTCGTGTACAAGAATGACGCAGATATTTATATAAACATTTGCTGGGAAACGTATATCACTATTGAGTATTCTCTCGACTACTAATTAATCACAATAGTTAACATGCCGGCATAGAGATGTGTCAATCTACACAGGCTGTAATCTTGTCAATAGAGTCGAAATGTTAGTAAAAAATGTAAGGATTTCGGAATATCGCATAATTAATATCCAGTCACCGTCTCCCCGGCCAATATCTGTCAATATCGTTCATCAGACCCAAATGCTGAATTCACTGCCGATGATTTGATAAGCTGGTGGAGTGTGTTGTATTAGATAGCCTTCTTGGAGACCCTGCTCAGGGACACTGCCAATACTTGAAGCACAAGTCCAAGACGTTGTCCGGAGAGTAACATACCCTCAAGAGCGTTTCGAATTAGCGAGTAATTTGTCCTCTTGAATGCTCTGGATTAGCGAGTAATTATTTTGACACGGAGATCGTATTCGGAATTAAAGTTGTATATGCTGGCGAGGCAGCGTGAGTCAGCCGTGTATCATACGCGTTCGGAACATGTACACTAGACTTTAAATGTTGATGGCAAAACACACATCAGAGTTCATTGATGCCGTCAAGGATTTGTTTACGTTTGTAGCCGGTGCTCCAATACTTGTTTCCCCGTCAATGCTTGTTTCCCCGTCAATGCTTGTTTCCCCGTCAATGCTTGTTTCCCCGTCAGTGCTTGTTCCCCGTCAGTGCTTGTTCCTCCGCCAATACTTGTTCCCCGCCAATACTTGTTCCCCGTCAATATTAGTTTCCTCAACCAATAATATTAACTGACATATTTTTCGGGGTATTTGTTATACAATGAAAAGCTAGGTGATTTTTATTATCTTCCTTTACTCTTTTATTTAAACTGTCTTCTTGAAGCTACTTTCTTCTTGAAGCTACTTTCTTCTTGAAGCTACTTTCTTCTTGAAGCTACTTTCTTCTTGAGGCTACTTTCTTTTTGAAGCTACTTTCTTCTTGAAGCTACTTTCTTTTTGAAGTTACTTTCTTCTTGAAGCTACTTTCTTCTTGAAGTTACTTTCTTCTTGAAGCTACTCTCTTCTTGCAGTTACTTTTGTTCCTTAAACATTTCACCTACTTCAAGAAAGAGATCGCAAGAGGAGCTTAGAGAGAGAGAGAGAGAGCTGCGCAGAGAGCAGATGCTGCTGCACATTAATGCTGCTAAACGGGTGAGTGAGAGCTTACATGCACATTATATCATGCTTAATAATTTAAGTAAACAGGACTACATAGCACACAGGGCTTCCTTCAGGTGCTGGGATTACCTGCTGCAATAAATTCCTCATCTACGTTCCTACCCTTTCGTCATTCCACACCAGAGCACAAAAGCGACCCTAACGGCGCTCTTAATTAAGAGCGAGAGTCGCCCGGCGTCTCAGACACACGTATACATCTCTCCATTTTGGGGGCTCCACCATCCACTCATCCTCTCTACAAAGGAGAAGCAGTTTCTGTAAGCAACACCGCGAGATATTAATTCATTTTCGAATCGCCTTCATTATCTCAGGCACAAAGGAAGCGATGAGCCTGCTGAGGTAGTCCTAATGGAACACAACTAGGCTCATCTCCTCACACTCTACCTGGCTCTACCCAGACGGTGATGACTAGAAGCTTCAGGGACGCCGAGGGGCTCTTGACTTCAGACTTCAGTGTAGCGAAGAGAAACTCCAGACCTGAGAGGTGAGGAGTTGAGGCGAGGCAAGGGAGACTTCGGACGTGTAAAGAAGGCCTTGAGACGAGTATGGGAAGACTTGAGATGTATCTTGGTTGACGTGAGGCGTTACATAGCAGAGTTGAGACGTGTTAGAGAAGATCTAAGAGGTTGTTTTCTGGAAGACCTAAAGCGAATTAGGGCAGAACTGAAATGCTTCAGAGCAGACCGAAGACGCGAAATCGTAGTCTCTAAAATTAATAGGCAAAATTTATGCATTAAGAAGTGTGAAGGAATTTCTATAAGGAAATAGAACAGATATATTAATGAGGCTGGGGGAGAGGGAGGGAAGAGGGAATTTCAAAAAGAGGGAAATAATTCTGTTAAAAATATATTAATTTTGCTGGAAGTCATAGGACATAATAAATAGGAACAGGCCTCTAGAATCATCGCAGAATCATTGTTGTTTTTACAAGTGTAATAGATTTTTGTTTACGAGAGGGAGAGAGAGAGAGAGAGAGAGAGAGAGGGAGGGAGGGAGAGATTAAATGTTGCCATGGATATGATTGTTGCACAAAGTGTAAATTGTTCACACAGGGAGCTTTCAGAGCAGAGAGACTTTTTGCGTCATACAACGCATTGAAAACCTCGACACACGGTATTTCCGGTCACGTCTTTTTTTGGGGGGCTTCGTTTTGGCTTTAACGGTGATAAAACATTTAGTCGTTCATATTCAACACGAGGAAACAGTTTACAGAGAGAGAGAGAGAGAGAGAGAGAGAGAGAGAGAGAGAGAGAGAGAGAGAGAGAGAGAGAGAGAGAGAGAGAGAGCACTTGAACTCTCTCAATATAGCAACGGTGAATTACATACATACACAGTAAGGACAGAGGCAGAGACCATGAGGGAGTTCAGAGGTCAGAATGATGTGAGATAAGGAATAAGGACCATCAGAGATGGGTCAAGCGAATCAGACTACTCAGTGAGGTCACTTGCTTCAAGAAATAAGAAATTTGGGTTGTCTTGAGGCTGGTAAAGAGCTCTTAATCCAGGGAACTGAAGCTGCCCTAGCCTACCTTTGATCAAATCTATCTCTTATTTCTCAGAATCTTTACGACCCCCTACGAGATTAGAGCTTCCTCAAGAACACAGTAATAATAATTATAAAAATAACACTCTAATAATAATAATAATAATAATAATAATAATAATAATAATAATAATACTTATTTACTTTCTTACGCAAGTGGCTTTTTCATTTGTTGTTGATTCTGTAGGGAAGGATCGATTTGATATACACTTTTCCCTTTACCCTGAGCGAAACGTTGCCCCCTGAGCGAAACGTTGTCCCCTGAGCGAAACGTTGTCCCCTGAGCGAAACGTTGTCCCCTGAGCGAAACGTTGTGCATATCATGTCTTTTACCCCGGAGGCAATGTCGCTCATTCTACTTAGGAATTAACATTATTGACGAGTTGTAATGTTTATCGTAATGACTCAATTTAATACGGCAATTAGTTGAGTATTTTAAAGCTCTTGAGAAGAGAGTTAATTATTTTGTAGCAGTTGATTAAAGGAATTATTTATTAGAATTAATTACTTTATAGTTGTCGATGGAATATTTCATTATGGTTGGCAATTATTTTATAGGGGTTGACACATCAGTAAATTATTTTATATATATTAAAAAAAATATTTTACAATGCCTCATAAGAGATTATTTTTTATAGGGGCGTGTTTTAATAATTACAGTAAATAAATTTACTAGAAATGTAATCGCAATGTTTAAACATGCATTTGAAGTGCCGTTTGCTATAGAGCAGACGGAGGATCGAGCCTCCACCAGGTCTTGCGCTGAATGACCCATGTGGGTTTAGCGTTCAAGGAAGAATATTTAGATTTCTTTCTGAAGCCATTTGAATATTCCATTTTCCCTACCACCCCATCTTTTATATATAAACTTTATTTCAAGACAAAATACATTGACAAAATACATTGACAAGAATACAATAGGGAGTAAAACAACATAGATAACAACTCAGAGCTACATGTCAAATACTTCGTCCAGCTCCCCGGCAGTGGGCCGCGTGCCCAGAACGCTGCAGGCATTTCCCCTCTGGATCGCCACACTGAGTCTCTGAAAGAGGTGTGATGGATGGATAGAAGGAACTAGTAGAGGGAGAGAAGGGACAATTGATAGAGAATGACTCCAAAAATCATATAATTACATTGAAAGGTATGTAATGAAAGTCAAGGCATGTCATGACGACAGTCAAGGCATGTCATGACGACAGATAAACAATGACTATTTTCATATAATTTCCCAAGTCATGTAATGACGGAAGGCATACGATGACTCCAGTCATATAATGACTCCGGCCGAAAGGCACAGAAAATGATTGAGAATGGCATAGGGAATGGCGCAGAAGAATAGAAGACAAGGTTGACGGATAGGGATGAAGGGGGCGAGGGACAGAGTGCAGGTCATACACGAACAAGTTGCATTAAGGCAAGGAATGATGGAGAATGGGGTGAGAGTATGATTGACTCGAGGGCAGCGAATGAGGCATCCCCCATGACTGATGAATGGCGCTCCAGAGACGAATGAGGGATTCAAATGAGGCGTGAGGCACGGAAACAAAATATTTGAGAGCATTTGTGGCTCTGGCTGGCGATAGACCGGAGCTGTGAGGCTGGAGTTAGTTAATTAAGGTGGTATTTTTTGCGTGTCGGGAGACCCCGACTAAGCTTAGCTTTTGACCACGGCCTTTGATCAATTCCTTACGTTGGTTTACCTTTCCACCCAGTCAAAGATAATGCTTGGTCACTCCAAATGACTCATTCGGAGTGATAAAGGTCCCAGGACTGATAAGTATCCAGTGAAGATGGCCCTAGTGTATTCACTGACTGCACTTGTGATCTTTCATTAATGCTGTCGGCATCAACATACCTTCTGCCTTCTCGCTCATGAAGAGTTATATTGCATTCTTTGAGCGAAACGTCGTTATAATATAAACTTACGCAATTTGGAGTGCCTTCGTTGTCTACTTTTCGGCTCGTTGCAAACAAGTAGATTCACTTTTCGTGTGTTAATGAAACGAACTAAAATAAATAAGCAAAATATAAGACTAATTTATTAATGGAGTAAAGGATTTACACCTCGCTTAATGCAGGAAATGCAAAAGACCAAGCGGAGTGGGGTGGAAAGATAAAGAAGAGAATAATGGGGGGATGGGAGGGGAAAGAAGAATAAAAAATGCTTTGGTGGGGATGTGACGGAGGGAAGGTGAAGAAAGAGAGAGAAGTGTGATGTTATGAAGGGGGAATAGGAGATGGGAGACAAGTCACCAGGGATGGGCAACAAGGACAGGAACAAGAGAGGGAGGAGGGGAAGGAAAAGGTGGAAGGAAGGAAATCTTTAAGAGAAAGGGAGACGAAAATAAGAAAAAGAAGAAAGACAATAAAAACCACGAAAAAAGTGAGAGAGCGGGGGAGTAACGACATGAAAGATGCAAACGCTATAAATATAAGAACCTCGGGTGTGGATAAACCAGGAGAATAGTGGACAGTGGAAGTGAGAATAATTGTAGGAAGGACCAAATGTTATTAGTGGAGGAGCCGTGCGCCATTGAAGATCCTGAGAATGACAGATGAGGCAAGGAGCGAGGCACCAAGAATAATTGAGGATAATGAATAAGAAATCATTGTGACATCACCGGCCGCTGGAGTGAATTTAAATATTGAATAATGAAAGTGGTGCATGAATAGCGAATTTAGAAATGCAGAACGTTACTAGATTCTTCAAAATGCATACTCCAAGTTAGGAAACTCAAGGGTTATAATATTACTAGCATAGTATCTCTAGATAATATGATAGTAATATTCTAATGGTAAGAGACTGGTTGGTGTTTATCATCCATAATTTTTGTTCCTGCTTTATAGAGGGTTCTCTCTCTCTCTCTCTCTCTCTCTCTCTCTCTCTCTCTCTCTCTCTCTCTCTCTCTCTCTCTCTCTCTCTTTCTCTCGATCACTCGCGCGCACACACACAGACACACACACACACATTTGGGAAGTGAAGTAGTGGAGGCAGGACCTATTCATAGCTTCAAGAAGAGGTATGATAAGGCTCATGGCGAAGGGAGAGTGACCCAGTAGCGGCCAGTGAAGACGCGGAGCCAGGAGCTATGAATCGACCCCTGCAACCACAACTAGGTGAGTACACACACACACACACATAGCTTAGAAATAGCTTAGAAAGCGACATAGTGGAGGCAGGAACCATACATAGTTTTAAGACTAGGTTTGATAAAGCTCATGGAGCAGGGAGAGAGAGGACCTAGTAGCAATCAGTGAAGAGGCGGGGCCAGGAGCTATGACTCGACCCCTGCAACCACAAATAGGTGAGTACACACACTATAAAGCAGGAGGGAGAGAGAAATTTTTTCTCAAAGAATAGTGAAGAGCAAAACGTAAGAAAATCTGCTTAAGTTTTAAAAAAGGCAAACTGTATATGGAAGATAAAATACAAATTATCATATCAGAGGAAGAAATGTAAAATAGTAAACACGAAGTTTCAAAGTGAATTTACAGCAGAGAACACTTTAGATAAATTGTCTAATTGGAAAGGAACAAACTGTAATAACCGAAGAAGTTACTTTTGCATATTGGAAAGAAAAAAAAATACTATGACATGACGACATGTCGCCTTAGGTTTTAAAGGAATGTGGTGATTTTATCTATCCATACTGATTTAAAAAAAAAAAATGTTGGGGGGGTGGGAGAATTCCATTGCCAGGTTCAATGACTGACAAATGAAAATTGGTAAACATTATACGATATTAAAAAAAACATGCAGAAAAAAACATTTCAGACTATCAAAGAGATCAATTCACAATCCAATTTATTTATACCAAGTACAACAATCTACCAAGTGAAATATTGTATTCTAGAATTAAACTAATGGACATTTAGTATTTATTTTAGAGGCAAGTGCTGCAATCACTGAATTAATAAACACAGATTTAACAAGATTAGATACTTCAAGCATATTTCTTACGTAATTGCCAGTAGGTAACTATAAACATGTTATTGCACACTCATGCTAGTAACATTTATTTATTTCAATTACATTCAGTTTGCGCTAAGTTAAGGACAGTTCTCTTCAGTTTATACCACTGGCTAAGCCTCAAGGACTCTGTACCTTGGCAGAACAGAAATAGCTTCTTGTCCCTAAAATAAACACAAATCAGTATGTCTCTGCTACATTATTCAAGATTTCATGTTTTTGTTAAACAATCGTCAAACTCTGGGACACGGAGCGCAGTCCATGTCTGAGGAGTTTGATGCAAGAGTTGCTCCAAGCTTCTTCCTTAAATATTGATGGCAGCGGTTGTTTACCCATGGCCGACATTGTCACAGGCTATGGCCAACGAAGATTAATGTACATCTTGTGTAAATCTCTCAGGGTGGTTCTTACATCTGGTGTGGAGCAGTGAGGTTGGTTGTTATACCTGGTGTGAAACAGTGTAGCTGGTCACTATACCTTGCATACGTCACTAATACATGATATATATCATTTAAGGGAGGACGTTATCTCTAGTTCGTACACATAGAAGCTGCATTTGTATCTAGTCAAGTACTGTCAGGAACTTTCATGTGAGTTGCATATATTTATCTCCATTTATCATCCTTGTTCATACGTGAGGATAGGGGGGAAGCTCTCTCGCTCTTTTAAAGGGAAGGTTACAGTTTTTGTAAGCCGTAAATTTGTGTGGTCGAAGATAAATATAGCCTGTAAATAAAAGAGGTTTTAATACCATGTAATGTGTGTACTCACACACACATCGGTAGCTGCAATCGCTACCGGAATGTGATCTTTGTACCATTCAAAACATGAGCAAAGGTGTCACCCAACCGATGAACCAAATCTACCATTAAGCTTTTCATTATTCATGTATAATGCTTGAACCATCACATTATTACTAGGTATCCCCTAAGGGGATAGTTGCTTTATTATTTTTTCTTCTCCGAGGTTTTCCTTTATAACTCGAGAACGCATCATCCGATCAGCTTCAAATTTTCAACGCCGGTGTACAACTAGGGAAAGGTGCAAGCAAATATTTAACCGCATTAGAAATTTATGCCGTATTTTGCACTATTCCTAATGCGTGCCTTGACCTAGAGACAAGGCTTATGGGATACAGGCATACCTTTCTCAGATCACTGAGGTAGAGAGAGATGAGCCTTTGGGATACAGGGATACCTTTCTCGTATGTTTGAGGTGAAGGAGACTAGGTTTATGGTATATGGGTATAACTTTCTCGAATCGCGTCTAGAAATACATCTGGTTATTATTATACTAGTATAGTTTCCTCATCGTTTTATTTAATATTCTACTAATTATAGCTATTTATCCAGTAAGTTAATTAGCTATTTACATCTCCGTGCAGGAATGTGGTTAGTTGAAAATTTCTATCTTGGCAGAACAGGTTAAGATATTTCTGGGTATGTATTTTTTTTTTAGCATTGCTAAGAATATGAGATTCTTAGCTTGTTAGATTTAAAGGCTGGTAGTCTTTGTTAGATTTAAAGGTTGAACGTGGAATAATTCTTTACCCACGTTCAGTCGATAGGATTTAACCTCACCAACCAAGTTAGTTATTTCGTATAAACAGACAGATGTGCATCCTTAGTGAAAATTCCATACACTGAAACTTTACTGTAATCCTCTGTTAGAGTTTAGATAATCTGTGATTTCTAAAGTGCAGGTGAATTGCAGCCTTAATGGCCCACGTTCTCTCGAAATAGTTTTAAACCCCCAAACTGAGGTTACTTCAGTCCCACGTTGCTTTTAACCTACTAAACTGAGGTTAGTGGAACCACTCGTAGTCTCAAACCTAGTAAACTTAGATTAGTTGAACCAATCGTAGATTCAAACAAATTGTGGATGCTTCAGATCGCGTAGTTTCAAACCTAACAGAGGTTAGTTCAGTATGGCATAGCTTTAGTTGGCAAACTACCACATACACTGCAACCTAAATGGTCCACTTAAAGTGTGGTTATAAGTCTTCAATTCATAAAGGCGTCAAATAAACAGCCCTGAACTTGATGACTAATGTTGCCGTGCTTACACGTGCTTACACGTGCTTACACGTGCTTACACTGCTAGATTTGCATCTGTTTGAGGAATTGCTTATATACGCAAATTATTGGCGAGCATTAGTTTGCGTCTGTTTTAAGAACTCTCGCAATGAACAAGACAGATTGCTTTTCGATGTGGTTGTTGTATGGTTCTGCTCTCTACCAACATTATGCTGTCAAAACAAAATAACTTATAGTTGATTAATATTACGAAGAAACAGTGACTGGTCGTGTGTTAGTTATCTCTTGTATTTGGAAAGGAAATATATGAATAAGAACTGTTAGGAAGCACAATTATTATTAAAACTAACTTTAGCTCAAAAACCGAAAGGGTCAAACAGTTCTGCAGGGAGGGATGTGTGGAGGGTAGGAGTGCGTGAGGGGATATGGGTGTTCTATAGGTACGGGATAGTGGAGGTAGGAGAGAGTGCAGGTGTATAGGGAACACAAGAAAGTGACGATTGTATGTTTAATTTAAGTATACATTTGCAAGTTTTGTTTGCTATTTTACATGTTCATGAGAGAGAGAAAAAAAAATGACCAATCCTACCTACCAGATTACAAAACGTTTAACAGGGTTTCCTTTCACACGTGTGAGAGAACGTTAGCATTTCCGTAGATGGTTGCTGCCTGCTAACCCACTACCATAGTAAGACGAAGCAGTGTCAGAGAGAAAACCTTAAATATGACGATGACGGTAGGTAGGTGGAGGTAGTCTAACGCACACAGCGTTCTGGTGAGTTGTTGGGGGGCGGACTGCGAGTGGGTGGAAGTGGTGTTAGGGTGGGGAGGGGAGACGAGATTTGGAGGAGGTTGTTGGGGGTTGGGAAGGGGGGTCCAAGACCAGTGTGGAGGGCCAGGACACCCGGTGTTTGACTTGCGGCGGTAGGGAGCCAAGGCTAGGGAGTTGGGACTGAGCTGAGTTGAGGCCAAGTAATCAATACTGCCCTGTCGATACTATTGAGGTGTTTCTTTGTTCACCTCTTATAGCGTTTTATCGTAGTAGAGTTTACTCTCTTAAAAATTCTGTTCAACTCAAAGGTTGAAATAGATTACTTTTCAAATGTCTGCTTATCGTAAAAACTATGCCTTTTTCAACTCCTAAAAATCGAACGAAAAATTAAATCTATCTATCTATCTATCTATCTATCTATATATATATATATATATATATATATATATATATATATATATATATATATATATATATATATATATATATATATAAATATATATATATATATATATATATATATATATATATATATATATATATATATATATATATATATATATATATATATATATATATATATATATATATATATATATAATAATATCATACACATAGTTTGTTCATTACCTTGTATTGTCATTTTTTTATATCTTTACAGTACTAATAAAATTAGTAATGTTGGCAAATTTCTGCAAACTTCCACAGAAAAACTTCAGACAAATTTCCACAAATTAAACGGATCGAAGATACAAACTCCTCAACGGAATTTGTAACATTTCAGTTAAGTAGAACGGAGTGTGCATCTTACCTCAGAAAAAAGTAATTTATAATGTAAATATTTAAATATAGCAGATAATTTGTTGCTGTGTTATTAAAGACATTTTCTGAAATGGAAAGGGCGAATCTAAACAAAAATAATTGTCACTATGTGACAAAAATCATCTCCTTCAATCCCTCCCAAAGTGGCCAGGTCACTTTTCTTTTCGTTCCTCTATAATTTTGTGTACACACGACATTTTTCATTTCTCTGTCTTACCCTTCCCTAACGTCCTCCCTCTAGTCTTATCCCTTCCTTACCGTCCTCCCTCTAGTCTTATCCCTTCCTTACCGTCCTCCCTCTAGTCTTATCCCTTCCTTACCGTCCTCCCTCTAGTCTTATCAATTCCTTACCGTCCTCCCTCTAGTCTTATCCCTTCCTTACCGTCCTCCCTCTAGTCTTATCCCTTCCTTACCGTCCTCCCTCTAGTCTTATCCCTTCCTTACCGTCCTCCCTCTAGTCTTATCCCTTCTCCAGTTCTTGTCCCTATTTTTGCTATTCCTATTATGGCCTATTAAAAATAAGGAGAACCTCTAACATAATTCTTCACACTTTGCTTTACCACTTATACATACGAGACTACATGCATAGGAATATACAAATATATACTGATATTCACTACAGTTATACCAAGCCTGATTCCATTCACAGGCGCTGCATAAACGTGTAGGGCTTAGCGTTTCTCCGTGAATATGCTAATAATTATAGCAATAACTACAGTTAGTCTTAAGATCAGAACTAGTTACTCGGTTAATGCATGAAAATGGTAGCACTCAAGGATCTATCACTACAACAGCTATTACAACTACAATTACTACTAATCCGAAAATACTACTACTACTACTGCTACTGCTACTACTACTACTACTGCTACTGCTACTACTGCTACCACTACTACTACCACCACTACTACTACCATTGCTAGTACCACTACTATCACCACTACTATCACCACTACTAGTACTATCACTACTACTACCACCACCACGACTACTACTACCACCACTACTACTACTACTACTACTACCATTACCTACCTACGTAGAGAATCCATTTAACAAAACAAAAATAAATCTTTTACAAGCTTTCTCGAGACTTCAGAAGAAAATACAGTATTTTATACACATACCAGGGAAAGAAGAGGGAAGCCTTCGACGGAGCGGTCGAGGATTACCACTGGCCGTAGGTCGCATATTCTTGGGGGTGTAGGGATAAGCAAGGTGTCACCTCAAGGATAAGGGAACTTCGTAGTCTTCCTCAGCGTAAGTTAACACACAGGATACATTGCTTGAAATTTTTTTTTATTCTAGTCTGTGATCTTGAAATTGTGAATGGTTGCTGCTTCCAAACATTACCACCACCTTTTATCTGTTTCATAAAATATTTCTAATGATATTTCGAAAATCCTAAAGCCACATTTATTAATAATAATAATATTATTGTTTATTTTTAATATTGCTCTGCAAGCACATACATGCTTATAAACACATTGCTTTTATTAATGTAATACACGTAAGGGGGTGCTATAAGGATCGTACTGCACAATTTTTCCAATATACAAATAATCTGCAAGAGACAATAGTGAATGACACGAAAGTATTTGACGAATGCTCAAGAATGATATTAAAATGATCAGACTGATTGTAATATCATGCAAACTATTACTTAATTTAAAGAAAAAAATGTCATGTGATGGACATGGGTAAAAGTGGAACACAGGGTCTATAAGGAGTTGCTTTACCCTTCCCTTCCTAGAATCAAACCTTAGTGTCTCCCGTTACTCAGTTTTAACGCCTCCCCATGGTTATAATAGTAATAACTGACTGCACTAACCATTGTCAAGTAATGACAGTACACAGCGGGTGTACCTCTGCTCGTGTAGCTACACACAGGAAATGACACAACAGTGGCAGACCGCATCTTCTTAGACTTCCAAAGGATGTGTGATACTGTCCTACAAAGGACATTGATTTGCACAATGTTATTACGTTGCCAGAGAGAAAAGACAATGGTGCAGGAGAACCTGAAAGACAGTAAGGGTGAGATTTAACATTTTAAAATTAATAAAAAAAAAAGCAAAATGGTTTCCTAGAGTGAAAGCCGGAGAAAGAGATACAGTGGACAAGAGAGAGAAATTAGAGGACATGAGAGAATACTTAAAGGCGATATTATACCTAAACACACACACACACACACACACACACACACACACTAACATTAACTCGGAAAAATAAACGCAAAACTTCTTTGTAGGCATGTCTGCATGCCTACAAGTTCTGAGAATGAAAACATCCCTAGAATATAACACAGGCACAATGACTCTCAGAGTCTTGGCTGTGTGACGGAGACAGCAGAACCAGTCTGGTGCTGGTGTAGCCGGACCGCCATCTTAAGCACCGCCATCACCGCTCAAGAAAAACAGCTTTCATGCTTGTGTCCATTGTTAAATGCAAGACTAACTTGCAGATTCTCACTCTCCCCGTCTACCTCCCTCCCTCTCTCTCTCTCTCTCTCTCTCTCTCTCTCTCTCTCTCTCTCTCTCTCTCTCATAGACACAAACGCACAGACGTTGACTTAGACACAACTCTGTAAATTAGAAGACCTTGAAAAACAGACGGACATAGTCATACTGAGTAAAAAGAGCCACTAGCTGAGACTCGACCCCCGCAATCAAAACAGAGAGAGAGAGAGAGAGAGAGAAGAGAGAAGAAGAGAGAGAGAGAGAGAGAGAGAGAGAGAGAGAGAGAGAGAGAGAGAGCCG
Source organism: Cherax destructor (assembly GCA_009830355.1). Classification (NCBI taxonomy): domain Eukaryota; kingdom Metazoa; phylum Arthropoda; class Malacostraca; order Decapoda; family Parastacidae; genus Cherax; species Cherax destructor. The sequence goes on from WNWK01000001.1 coordinate 587,956, forward strand.
AGTCAGGAACTGACCCAGTTCACCAGAAGTCAATGTCACACCGTTCATTCCAGCTGAAAAAAAAAGAGAGAGGTGCTGGTGGGTACAAGTGAAAGAAAACGTAGTAAATTGCTTTAAACTTTGGTTACAAGTTTATCTTACAGGTGTGTATGTGTGTGTGCACGTGTGTGTACGTGTGTGTGCGTGTGCGTGTGCGTGCGTGTGTGTGTGCGTGCGTGTGTGTGTGTGTGTGCGCGCGTGTGTGCACTAGTATACGTGCTCGCCTATATGTGGATAATCCGCGTCGGACCACCTTGTTCTTGTTACGGAGTATTTTGTATGTCGTGAACTTGTCTCCTCTTGTTCTCCTGTCTTCAAAAAAAAAACGTGAAAATCAAAGTTCGTTCAGCACTTCTTCATGTTTTTTTCTTTTTACATTTTCTGTATCAGGCACCGAATTTATTTTCCCGTAGCGAGGCTCTACACTGGAGTTGTGTACTCGCAGATCAATCTTGCATATGAAGTGAGTCCTGCTTTGAAGGTTTCTTTGTTCACAGCTCTAAAAGCCATTCTTACGTTTGTAGTCTGGCGGACGCAGCTGCTGCTATTCTGTTCTGAGATTCGGCAGACAGGTTTGGTGTGATGTTTTATATTGTGATTCAGTCAGTGGGTCCACACACACACACACAGGAGAGGAGGCGGGGCTCAACTCATTGTGTGTGTGTGTGGGTGGGTGTGTGTGGGTGGGTAGGTGTGTGTGGGTGGGTGGGTGTGTGTGGGTGGGTGTGGGTGGGTGTGTGTGGGTGTGTGGGTGCACTCACCAATTTGTCTTTGACAGAAAATGTTTCATTGTTCCTAGACCGCATTTTAACTATAAAGAACTTGCTATAACGACCACTCCTCTCTTTCTCGCTATTATAACCGCTAATCACACCACCACAGCATCCAGATCACTCTGTTTACTCACCACGTTAAGAGTTTCTGTTAAAGACTGTTTTACAGCGTCGTCACTGCAGCTGCAGGATCAGGACTCTGCACTATTCCTTGTGCTGGATGACCCACACTGGTCTAGCGCTAACTAGCTAGCCCTTCCTCCACACGTTTCATAGATGCTTCCTGTTTCCACTCTAATTTCCTAAGTAGGTTCTATATCTTCATAATGTTCCTCTAGTCCTGAACAATTGTTAATGTGAACTGCGTTGAAACAGACACAATATAGAGGAAAATATTAATTGAGACGATCTTTTGCCTGTTGTATAGGTGAAATGTTGTCTTATTTAAAATCAGTCGATGTATCGAATATTATTATTTTTAAGTACTTATTTATTTTGAAGACAAATTTTCACATATGGGCACAAATGTTGTTACTAACATATGCGAAATAAACATTTAGCATTCATCGATTTATTAACATTAATGATGCGCTTAGCAATAGTTGCCATGATTCTTGTGAAGTGGTCAACCACAACCAATTCTGAATCAAGGGAACAATTATTTAAACGTTCACGCAATTTTTAAAATGCTCTTCGTCAGCTTATGATCATATGATTTAAATACACATCAGTACATTTCCCATGATAAGTAATTCAATAATAAGAGGCGGGGAATTTAAATACAAATGAGGAGTTTCATAGAGAAACAATAGGAATGAGGAGTTGGTCAAGAAAACATTTCTTCAGAAGCATTTACAGTGGGCTGAGATTTTTTTTTATTGCTCTCTGAATACGTATGGGTTAAATGTTAATTCACCTTACTTATAGCCTTTTCCTTGTCCTTAAAAAGCATCATGTTCTATCTCCAAAAAAAAAGAATATAATTCACAACGAAAATAATGAATTTGCAAATTTCCAGCCAATATCGATCAGCAGGCAAAAACTGAAGGACGTTAATGAGTATGCAGATTTAAGACTATTTCACCTAACGAAAACAAGTTAAGGAAAGAAGAAAATGTCGACCCGGGTTAAAGAGCCTGGAGGATAAAACTGTATTTTCTTAACTAACATTCCTCACTACCAAATGGAGCTACCAACCTCACTACCAAATGGAGCCACCTACCTCACTACCAAATGGAGCCACCTTTATCTTCCCGAGCTCATTCCTCAGCTCGTTCCTCTGGCATTACATGACCCTTACGGACTTTGCGCGTTTCCGTCCACATATCAACATAGGTCACTGCCTGAAATATTTAGCATTCGGTTTACTTCGTGCTTCTTGTGACACAGTAAAGGGTCGTTTACACTACGGTTATTATGGATGGAATTTACTTGGAGGTTAAATTCATGAATAATTTTATAAATAAAACCAGGGTCAAAGCTCCCTGTGTATATACAGTGACAAGACACTTTAGGGTGTATATACTATACACTGGTGTAAGTGTAACGTCTTAACTGTATTGAATATATTGAAAACGGAAAATAAAAACAAAAACAAATTATAATTCCAATAATATTAATCTTAAAATAAATATACAATGAAAATAACCCGCGTAGCACATATATATATATATATATATGTCGTGCCAAATAGGTAAAATTCGTCAATTAGCAAGAACTCATTCTAAAATTTTCTCTTATACGTTTAAAAATATATTTTTTCATTTATGTAATGTAAAAATTAATAATTTTGTTCCAAAAGAACCTTAGAAAACTTACCTTAGCTTATTATAACAAGCGCAATTTAATTTAGCCTAATACAACTAAATATATTTTAGATAAGTTTACAATATTTTAATAAACAGACACAGTGAAATGTAATTTTCTTCTTAGGTTCAGAATGATTTTTGCAAAATAACTGCATAAACAGATTTTCGCTTGCCTTATTCGGCATGAAGTGCGTTGCTATTTAAGCCAAAATAGCAAGTTTTACCTATTCAGAACGACTTTATATATATATATATATATATATATATATATATATATATATATATATATATATATATATATATATATATATATATATATATATATATATATATATATATGCTGCAGCGAGGAGGAGGCTGGAGGCAGTGGAGATGTCCTGTCTAAGGGCAATGTGTGGTGTAAATATTATGCAGAAAATTCGGAATGTGGAAATTAGGAGAAGGTGTGGAGTTACTAAAAGTATTTGTCAGAGATCTGAAGAGGGGTTGTTGAGGTGGATTGGTCATTTAGAGAGAATGGATCAAAGTAGAATGACTTGGAGAGCGTATAAATCTGTAGGGGAAGGAAGGCGGGGTAGGGGTCGTCCTAGAAAAGGTTGGAGGGAAGGGGTAAAGGAGGTTTTGTGGGCGAGGGACTTGGACTTCCAGCAAGCATGTGTGAGCGTGTTAGATAGGAGTGAATGGAGACGAATGGTTTTTGGGACATGACGATCTGTTGGAGTGTGAGCAGGGTAACATTTTGTGAAGGGATTCAGGGAAACCAGTTAATTGATTTAGTTGGACTTGAGTCCTGGAAATGGGAAGTACAATGCCTGCACTTTAAAGGAGGGGTCTGAGATAGTGACAGCTGGGAGGGACTTTTCTCAGCTGTCGTATCTGAGCTCTTCTGCAAAGACAGTGATTATGAATGAGTGTGGTGAAAGTGTTGAATAATGATGAAAGTATTTTCTTTTTGGGGATTTTCTTTCTTTTTGGGTCACCCTGCCTCGGTGGGAGACAGCAGACTTGTTGAAAAAAAAAAAAAAATATATATATGTCGTGCCTAATAGGTAAAACTGGTCAATTAGCAAGAACTCATTTAAAATTAAGTACTTTCTAAAAAATTCTCTTATGCGTTTAAAGATATTTTTTTTTTCATTAATGTTAATGTAAAATTTTTAATTTTGCACCAAAAAAAATTAGAAAACTTACCTAACCTTATTATAACAAGCGCAATTTAATTTAGCCTAACCCAACTAAATATATTTTAAAATATATTTTAGATACGTTTACAATAATTTAATAATAAACAAACACAATGAAATATATTTTTTCGTTAGGTTTAGAATGATTTTTGCGAAATTATTGCATACACAAATTTTCGCTTGTCTTATATGGCAAGAAGATCGTTGCTATTTAAGCCAAAATCGCAAGTTTTACCTAATAGGCACGACATATATATATATATATATATATATATATATATATATATATATATATATATATATATATATATATATATATATATTTAACTCGCAGTAAAAAACAATGAATTTTATCTCGGATGTATATAATAATTGTAATTATAGTGGATAAGTAAAAATGGGAGAAGAACAATAAATTAAAAATTAAAAAAAAATGACAAGATCTTTGATAGCATCGCACAAAATAAAAGTAATATGAGAGAGTCCTCAGCGAGGGTGATGTTCAACACACGTGATTATGCAAATTACCAAATTATCAAATAATATGGAATTGAAATTCATCAAAATGTAATCAAGTCTAAACTTTTCCCATAATAACCATCACAGCAAATTACATTACATTTACGTGACTGGTTCGTAATAAATCAGCGGAATAAAATCGCTTGACGGAAATGCCTCTCTTAGTACGCACTTGTTGGTAATACGAAACTTTTAAATACGTTCCTCACTGGTGATATAACATTTATAAATACGTATATTTGCATCTCTCTCTCTCTCTCTCTCTCTCTCTCTCTCTCTGTCTTTCATATATATATGTCGTGCCGATTAAGTAAAACTTGCGATTTTGGCTTAAATAGCAACGCTCACCTTGCCATATAAGACAAGTGAAAATTTGTGTATGCAATAATTTCGCCAAAATCATTCTGAACATAACGAAAAACATATAATTCATTGTGTTTGTTTATTATTAAATTAATGTTAACGTATCTAAAATATATTTAGTTGGGTTAGGCTAAATTAAATTGCGCTTGTTGTAATAAGGTTAGGTAGGTTTTCAAAGTTTCTCTTGGTACAAAATTATAAATTCTTACATTAACATAAAATAAAAAAATATATCTTTAAACGTATAAGAGAAAATTTTAGAAAGGACTTAATTTTAGATGAGTTCTTGCTAATTGACCAGTTTTACCTAATCGGCACGACTATATATATATATATATATATATATATATATATATATATATATATATATATATATATATATATATATATATATATATATATATATATATATATATATATATATATATATGCACTTTGAAGGAGGGGTGTTAATGTTGCAGTTTTATAATTTAGTGTAAGCACGCCTCTGGCAAGACAGTGATGGAGTGAACGATGAAAGTTTTTCTTTTTCGGGTCACCCTGCCTTGGTGGGACACGGCCTGTGTGTTAATAATAAAAAAACATTTATAATCTCACATGACACACATCACATGTGCTTGAAACCACTTCTTAGTAGCAGCAGCATCTGCAGCACTAGTTGCAACAAAGGCAGCACCAGCACCACCATCCCAGCAACTGCAGGAGGAGGAGGAGCAGCAGCACCGCTGACAGCAGCAGCAACATCTCTACGAAGAGATTCACACTTTTTTGTATTTAAGAAGCCTAATTTTGCTATGTCCAGGAAATACGTGAAGTCTACGGACTTTACCCCCTCGTTTGACTTACGCGTCACGGATGCGCTTGGAATAATAAACGTTTAAGTGCAGACAATTTTTATAATGCCAGTTCTAGTTACTGTAACGATAGTTCTATTTTCAAGTTACATAAATACACAGAGTATTGGTATGTATCCTTCATGTAACACATACCTTAATTCGTCGGCTATTTTTCACTGTTCGTTACTCTTTTTTCCAAGTATTTTGATTTAGATACTGTCGTTTATTATTCTTTTCCGATTATTTTGATTTAGAAACAGTCGCTCATTCATTTTCTTTCCGAATACAATCATTAGTTACCATTTTCCAACAACATTATCTCAAACTTAAAAGGGACAAGAGCTGGATATATTCCCAGGACTGTTGGGGAAGAGAGCAATTAAGAAAAAGCTTGCAGTTGACCTGCCAGCCTGTAGCTGCTAGCATTACACAATGTGAATTTCAACTATTGTTACACCTACATTACTGTGGAAGGTAAAAGGACACTGATGCTACTAGTGTGACCTTTTATTGTGGCAACGTTTCGCTCTCCGGGAATCTTGTGAAGCCTTTTCCACTTCTTCAGTGTGTCTGTTGTCCATGTAATATCTAACAAAACATGAATCTAAAACAAACTTTCATTGGATCAACGTTTCGCCCTCTGTAGAGATTTATCAAGACATGACTTCGTAAAGCTTTTCACTGAGGGAAACGTTGTCACAATAGATGTTTTTTTTCCGCTAAATTATGCCTTTATCATAATTTTTACTAATTCTTACTCTTTCAAAGAGGTGACTTGAAGCTGGTAAAGGCCTCTTGGAGGGAAGGCGGGGTAGGGGTCGGCCTAGGAAAGTTTGGAAGGAGGGGTAAAGGAGGTTTTGTGTGCGACGGGCTTGGACTTCCAGCAAACATGTGTGAGCGTGTTAGATAGGAGCGAATGGAGGCAACTGGTTTTGTGGACTTGACGAGCTGTTGGAGTGTGAGCAGGGTAATATTTATGAAGGGATTCAGGGAAACCGGCAGGCCGGGCTTGAGTTCTGGAGATGGGAAGTATAGTGCCTGCACTCTGAAGGAGGGGTGTTAATGTTGCAGTTTTATAACTGTAGTGTAAGCACGCCTCTGGCAAGACAGTGATGGAGTGAATGATGGTGAAAGTTTTTCTTTTTTCGGGCCACCCTGCCTTATTGTGAAACGGCCGATGTGATAATAATTAAAATAATAATATAAAAATAATAACACTTTGAGTTAAGCACATGTAATAATAAGTATAATTACAATAATAATAATAATAATAATAATAATAATAATAATAATAATAATAATAATAATAATAATAATAATAATAATAATAATAGCTCTTAGTTTTAACAGATACAATAGTAAATAATAATATAATTCCTAATAATAATATTATTCTTGTAAGGTACCCCAGCACATAATTTATTGCGCCTCGCTCCCACACAAATCATTGAGCGTACTTCACTTCCCCCCACAAATCATTGAGCACACTCGATTCTCCCACACAAATTATTTAGCATGCCACCTTCCTCGACACAAATCATTTAGCGCATTTCCATTCCCCACACAATTCATTTAGCGCATTTCCATTCCCCACTTAAATCATTTAGCGCATTTCCATTCTCCACACAATTAATTTAGAGTATTTCCCTCCCTCACACAAATCATTAAGCATTCCTACTTGCATTGCAATTTTTCATCGCGTTTACACACACACACACACACACACACACACACTATGACTCGAATCCTGCAACCACAATTAGGTGAGTATATATATATATATATATATATATATATATATATATATATATATATATATATATATATAAAAAAAAAACACACACACAGGCTGGTTAGACAACTAAAGACCGAGAACTGACTAGAAGATAGAAGATTGACTAAAAGGCTTTAAAGTATTGAAATAACTTTATAGGGTGGAGAGAGAAAGACTTTATGAATGACGAGAAACGAAGAATATCAGGAAATACACACCCTATACACAGCTTTAGGAATACGTACGTTAGTCCACAAAGCCAGGAGGATGGTAACCATTCCCGGCCAGATAAGGAGGCTTGGCTACAAGCTTAGACTCGATTCTCACAATTCTCACAACAAATGGGTAAGGGCAAAGGTATGAAGACTAAGCAGACGGAGGATCAAGCCTTCATCATTCCATCGCAGTATGATCCAGACGAGTTCAACGATCTACTTAAAGTTAGCTCGTAGCTCATTGGTACCATATTCGGCTCACAACCGGAAGATCCGGGTTCAGTGCTGTTCGTGTTGTGACATGTAATTAAGTCTCCTCGCACCCGCTGCTCATTCACACCTAGAAGTAATTAGGTACTTGAGTGTCAGCAGACCGTCATGGAGTCTTTCTTGAGTTTGTAAATTATAGAGAGAGTCTGGTGTTTAAAATGAACTAAGATTGAATGAAACCCAACAAATTCACGAGCGTAATATTTTAAGCTAATTAAATAATGGTGCTTATATAGCACCATGTTGGCCAAGCTAACATGGCCAGGTATCCTCTCTTGGCCCTCCCACTCTTGGCCCTCCCACTCTTGGCCCTCCCACGTAAAGTAGTAAAGAGGTGGCTTTATTTTAGCCTGAGTTGTGTCCCGTCATTACTAGCTGATGGCTGGTTATCGGGGAGCGATATTGAACGAGGGAGCACGCTGCAGTAAGGTCCGGTTTGATTGATTATCTATTAAGAGAATGAGTCTTATTGCCGCTTCGTGTCTGGGGTTTCCGTTTTTTTTTAACCCCGCTGACAGATTCTGAGGTTGAAATAGTGGGGACAATTTCGCCTAAATCATGTTTGTTTTCCCGTCATGGGAGTAATTAGCTTAATAAAAATGTCTTAAGAGTTACAACATATTTAAAGGCAGCTTAAATCTGAATTTTTCCAAGCGAGTCGTTAATAAATCGTGCTGAGATTATGAAGGATTACGTACCTCAGGTCCGAAAATCAATAATGTCCATTTTCGTATTCAAATTTCAATGGAAATCATCCTTGTCGCTCCTCCTCGCAGACCGAAAATCGACAAACTTGTCACATATTTTTATCCCCGGAAACCTCAATGCGATGCTGAAAGTAATCCTTCTTTTGCAAACGGCTGAATGGAGGACTTTGCCAAAACGCAGACTAAATGGAAATGCGTCTGAAAAGTGCTGGATGTAGTGAATTACAGTGAGGAGGATTGCCAGCGAGCCTTGTGTTTCATTATCAACGCCGCTTCGCTCGCCTCAAAGGTACGCCACACATAATTTATTTTCCTTTTATAATGATATTCTTTGAAGATTATGAACATTAGAGGGTAAGCTCGCGAGGGAGAGGACCAGCGAGAGGACGATGCATAAACATCATGAGTTAGTTCTCGTTACTGGTGACCATAACTCAGCACTGTCGTGTGAAACCATACGTTACAGTGGAAGTCTTATCAGGGTTTTTTTTTCTATTTCATTTTTCTAAGAGGAAAGAAAAAGAAAATTGTGAGAAAACCCGTCTTATCTATCTATCTATATATCTATCTATATATATTTTTTTTTTTTTGACAAATTATTGTTTCTGCCGTCATGTAATTCCTTTATTTTATTCTACCTTTCATTTTATTTACTCTTTAATTTGCCGTTATCTAATGATGTCCTTAATTTGCTTAATTCTTTATATCAAGCAAATATATCAAACATAACTCTCATTCTCTATTAGTTTTCACAATTATTTTGTTTCCGTCTTTATTTTCTTACTCTATTATTTTTATTATCTCCTGCATTTTTCATATAACTTTCATTCTACATTACAATAACTTCTCCTCTTTATTTCCCCGCATCGTCTCTCTCCTTTCATTCATCCAACGCCTCCTGCTCCTCTTTCCACGTGGCCTATTCTTCCTTTTCTGTTTGTTCTTGTGCCTCTTCCTCTCCCTTCTCCTTTCGCTGGTGTGGTATCTCTTCTCCTAATGCTTCTCTATTTCCTGTCTTGCAAAGTTGGGGTTGAGTTAAGCCGTCGTGGGAAGGGAGGGATAGGATAGGGAGGATAGGGAGGAAGGGAGTCCAGTGAATTACCGACAAAGGATGAGGGACGGTCAGTTGGCTTGAATTACATCTGCAATTATTCCGTGCGCGTCGGACAAGGGAGAGCGTCGTCTGCGGAACACGACGCGATACCGTTTTAATTCACTTTTGATGACGGACTGAGATTGGGTGTCCGGCCGGCGCGCCCTTCCCCCCTCCTCCTCCCCTTCCCTCCGCCCCCTCCCCCACACTGGTTTGTTGCGAAGGTGGGTGATGGAAGAGAGAGAGAGAGAGAGGGGGGAGGAGGAGTTGATTTCCCCACTCCCTCCTATCACTCCTGTTCTATCCCTCCATCATCCCTACCCAAGGGAGAAATGGAAAAAAATTGCTGAGGAGGTTAAGGGAGGCAAAGACTAGGGGAGGTTAAGGGAGGCAAAGACTAGGGAAGGTTAAGGGAAGAAAGAACTAGGGGAGGAATTGGTGAAGCAAAGTTAAAGGGGTTCGCCACAACCCCGCACTTACTAAACGAATCTTATGACGATGTTTCGAGCCGTCCCGGAAAAAGATTGCGAGACAAGCCGAAACATCGTCAAAAGGTTTTTTCTGCTCAGTGAGGTCGTATGGTGAATTGTTCTTTCATTCTTTAATAAAGAAAGTGGATGTTGAGGATGAACCAGAGGGCCGTTTGATGGTCCAGCGGGCCACACTGGCCCACCTGGCCCTACACTAGTAAGCCACAAACTGGGCCATAACACTGGGGCACACGTTGAACAACAACGAAGGGAAAAACAAATAAACAATGGGCCCAGTTTCAGAGCAGTATATATATTTCAAATCGGGTGTATCCTTTTTGAAAAGCCCTGTACTTTATAGCCCGTGATGGAAGATTTTTCTTGAGTTTAGAGATGCAAAAAATACTCTGAAGGTCGACCGTCCCTTTTTTTTGTGGGAGGAATGGAAAAAAGCCGACCGTCTTTTCTTTGTGGGAAGGATGACGGAAGGTTGACTGTCCCTTTGTGGGAGGGATTACGGAAGGTCGACCATCCCTTCTTCGTGGGAGGGATGGAGAAAGTCGACCGTCCCTTCTTTGTGAGAGGGATGACAGAAGGTCGACCGTCTCTTCTTTGTGGGGGGATGACAGAAGGTCGACCGTCCCTTCTTTGTGGGGGGATGACGGAAGGTCGACCGTCCCTTCTTTGTGGGGGGATGACGGAAGGTCGACCGTCCCTTTGTGGGAGGGATGGAGAAAGGTCGACCCTCCCTACAATGTGGAAAGGATTGAAGAAGAGTAGAGGGGAGGTGAATCTCCCTTGTGGAAAGAGGAAGGAAGCTCCACTGGAAAGGAGAGAGAGAGAGAGAGAGAGAGAGAGAGAGAGAGAGAGAGAGAGAGAGGGCCTTTCTCACTGATTATTCAATAAGGAGACAGGTCAGCTTTCCTTCTGGTGAAGTAAAGTGAGGGAACGAAGCTGCTGGTGTCAGTGTGAGTGTTGTCAGTGTAAGTGTTGTCAGCGTGAGTGTTGTCAGTGTGAGTGTTGTCAGTGTGTGTTGTTAGCGTGAGTGTTGTCAGTGTGAGTGTTGTCAGTGTGTGTTGTCAGCGTGAGTGTTGTCAGCGTGAGTGTTGTCAGTGTGTGTTGTCAGCGTGTGTTGTCAGCGTGAGTGTTGTCAGCGTGAGTGTTGTCAGCGTGAGTGTTGTCAGTGTGAGTGCTGTCAGTGTGTGTTGTTAGCGTGTGTGTTGTCAGTGTGAGTGTTGTCAGTGTGTGTTGTCAGCGTGAGTGTTGTCAGCGTGAGTGTTGTCAGTGTGAGTGTTGTCAGCGTGAGTGTTGTCAGCGTGAGTGTTGTCAGTGTGAGTGTTGTCAGTGTGTGTTGTCAGCGTGAGTGTTGTCAGTGTGAGTGTTGTCAGTGTGTGTTATCAGCATGAGTGTTGTCAGCGTGAGTGTTGTCAGCGTGAGTGTTGTCAGCGTGAGGGGTGTCAGCGTGAGTGTTGTCAGCGTGAGGGGTGTCAGCGTGAGTGGTGTCAGAGCGGTGTCAGCTTCCTGGAGGGACTAACTGCCACATTAATTAATCATCTTACCAGTAATTTAGTATTTATGTAAAACGCTAAACCCGAGTGACCACTAACCTCAGAAATAGTGAAGGCTCGATTCTCCGTCCTCTACTAGTACGTATCACTAGCTAGTGGTGCCTCTGAGCTCCAGAGTCACAACACAATGGCTGGAACAATTTAAAACTAATCCATATAATGGAGCTCAAAAGTAGACGACATTTCGGTCCTTAGACGACATTTTACTCTTCAGACTGTGCCTAGGTTCTGAGGCGGTTTAGATCCTTAGACGATGGATCGCCTTTATGATGTTTCGATTCTTTAGACGACATTTAGGTCCTTCCTGGACTATTATCACTCCCAACTAAACGTAGTTTTCAGAAACGACTGAAACATCGGCTTATTTCACATCGAATTTATATTTATGGGGAAGTGCTAAACCTGTATGAGTCGTACAGCACCTATGGAGACAGGTATGATTTCTAGGATCAAGAACCCTTCATCGGCATGAAGAAACCTCCTTTGAATAGTATTAGTAGAAGTAACAGTAGTAATAGTTGTAGTAGTTGTAGCAGTAAGAGTATTAGTAGAAGTAGAAGTAAGAACAGTATGAGTATTAGTAGTAGTAGAAGTAGTAGCAGTATGAATATTAGTAGTAGAAGTAGTATCAGTATGAGTATCAGTAGTTGTAGTAGTAGTAGTAAAGGTGTTATTATTATTAGTAGTAGTAATAGCAGCAGTAGTAGTAGCTGTAGTAGTAGAGAATATAATAACAATCGTAGAACTCTCAACAGTAGTGGCAGTAACGGCTAGAACAGCAACAGAAGTTTTAGCAACGGCATCAACAATTAGGGTCAATTCGTTTCACTGCGATCTCGCTACTATGGGATATATTGCTTCTGTTGATAATTCCTTGCATGCAATATACGGTCGGCGTATGGTTGGCTATTTAATGGGGTTTAAAGCCTGTCGACTACACGAGGATCATTAAGAACGCTTTAATTCCTAAAATTGGGATTAAAGTTAACGCCGAGTGTATGCAATGAGAAATATACACTCTCGGTGAAGGTATTCTTTGTCGCCATATGGGATGAATATGATGCTTCGAAACCACGGCAAGGGAGTCCTAAAACTCACAGGACTCGCCTGGCATGGGTTCAGTTTCCCACCCGATCTGTGATTTGTTTACAGTCGTGTTATTACGATTTCGTTAGTCATAATGAAGCACAATACAGTGCCACTTTGGAGAGGTAATTTGTCTGTCAGTGGAAGTATGGGGTGACACCGACTAGATGTGGAAAAACGCAGATGCACTAAACGGAAAGAGTCACTCGTGGCGAAACGTTCCCTCCAATAAATGTCCTCAACTGTAAGTTTCTGCAAGTATTCATTTTGTCCGTCAGCACTGAGACATGGCTCGCCGTATTCTCCAATAAACCGCTAAGTGCCTTCTAATGATCAGAGGGAGAGTTAGGGGGGATGGAAGGACCAATCTAGCATTATAGAGAAATCATTTGGCATCTAGAATTCGAGAAATCATTTTGGCCGGCCATTACAGTGGAGCCTGTAATGGGTGAATGTCATTATCAATACAACTGTCTTCAGATGTATTGGTCAGATTTGTCTTAGGTGGTGCGGGTCCTGAGTCCTTCCTGCAGGCTGCTGTCTGCTGCGTCTGTGACCCCCAACGCCCAGGCGCAGCGGGGGTTGGGGAAAGGAGGAGGAAGACGCGTAGCAGCAGCAGCAGTAGGAGGGCGTAGAACGGGATAGGAGAGTTGGAGGAGGTGGAAGAGTAGCAGAACTAGAAACAGCAGGATGAGGAGGAGGAGGACGCCGCAGGAGGGATAAGGTGGAAGAAGAGAAGCAGAATGTGTTGCAGATGAGGGAAGGGTGGAAGTTTGTAAGACTCATGGAGGGTGCAGGGTGAGAGGGGAGGGAGAATAAGAAAGGGGGGAGGAAATGCTAAAGATGACGATGCTGAGGGACTAGAGGGGAACAGAAGGTGGAATAAAGGAAGATTCGGTACTTCAGGCGGAGTGAGGGGGGAATGAAAAGGTGGAGCTTGAGTGTAGGAGGAAAGGAGAGTAAGGGGAGGATAGAGATGACTGAGGGTGAGGGGTAAAAGGATGAGTAGTTTAACGAAATGGTGAATGGAAGAGGGGACGAGAGAAGTTGTATGCGTGAACATCTATCAGTGCTTGTGTGTGTGTGTGTGTGTGTGTGTACTCACCTAATTGTACTCACCTAATTGTGGTTGCAGGGATCGAGACTCAGCTCCTGGCCCCGCCTCTGCACTGTCCGCTACTGGGTCTCTGCTCTCCCTGCTCCATGAGCTTTATCATACCTTGTCTTAAAACTATGTATGGTTCCCGCCTCCACTATATCGTTCGCTAAACTATTCCACTTCCTAACTACTCTATGGCTGAAGAATTGCTTCCTAACATCCCTCTGACTCATCTGAGTCTTCAGCTTCCAGTTGTGTCCCCTTGTTTCTGTGTTTCCTCTCTGGAACATCCTGTCACTATCTACCTTGTCGATTCCCCGCAGTATTTTGTATGTCGTTATCATGTCTCCTCGAACCCTCCTGTGTGTGTGTGTGTGTGTGTGTGTATGTATGTGTGTGTATGTGTGTGTATGTGTATGTATGTGTGTGAGTGCGTGTGTGTGTGTGTGTGTGTGTGTGTATGTGTATGTATTTGCAATTGCCTAATTTTAGTTGTATGAATAGAATTCATGTTCGTGGAGTCTAGTCTTCTGCTACAGATTTATTGGTAAAACTTTTAAAAATTCCCATTGATTATGGCGCAAACTATTTCTTCTCATATTTTATTTAAGCCACGATACGTGGCGTTAAGTTCTGGTCTCTTGTTCTCAATGAAGTTAGCGCCGATAAATCATTATTGTCTAGAATTTCTCTCAATTTATAAATTTATATCAGGCGCTGTATGACTCAACGGATCTAGAGCTTCCCGTTAATACAACAGCATAATTAAAAAAAAAATAATAATAATTATAATAATTTTTAATAGTTATTATAATTCCTCAAGCGAAAGCATTGCATTCCCTTTAGTCATTCATAATTCATATTTCTTCATCACAGACATAATTTTGTTGAATATCTTTAGTTTTATATATATATATATATATATATATATATATATATATATATATATATATATATATATATATATATATATATATATATATATATATATATATATATATATAATATATATATATGAATAAATCATTATCAAGTAGTAGTAGTAGTAGTAGTATTTGTATTCAGGAATTTTATGTAATTTATATGTACACCGTGTGTAAATGAAATATGTAAAAAATGCAGAATAATCTTTTTGAAATTTTATAATGTTTCTCTATTTAGTGCGATTTTTTTAATATATTTGAAAAGTAAATTAAAAACTGAAAGGCATGTGGACAGGTTTCAATAATTTCTAATGAATTTTTTCAGTCGCATTTGCAAAAATATCATACTGTATGTAGAAGAGATCTATAAGAGAGTTTACCATAGCTAGATAAAACAGAATAATTATAGTTTGACCTGTGCTCAAAAAACCTGCGATAAAGAGTATTTTGGTTTAAGTTGCATGAGAAAGAGAGCAGCGGGAGGGAAGAGTTGTGGTACTCGACCTGGCTGAGTACAGCCTCGCTCATTGTCAACGATACTAATGCAAGTAGCGTGTTGTTCCCCCTTCTGCTTCACACCCCCTTCCCTTCCTCACCTCTCCCTTCCTGCCCTCCCCTCTCTTTTTCCCCACCTCTCCCGCACTTCCCCTCCCTTCCCTACCTTATCTCCCCTACCTTCCTCACCTCTCCCTCCCTTCCTGCCCTCCCCTCTCTTTTTCCCCACCTCTCCCTCACTTCCCCTCCCTCATTTCCCTTACCTTATCTCCCCTCCATTCCTTCCCACCTCCCCCTTCCTCACTTTCCATCCCTTTCTCCTCACCTCTCCATTCCTCACCTCCCCTCTCTTCCTCACCCCTCCCCTCACCTCCCCCTTCTGCTTCACCCCTCCCTTCCTCTACTCTGCCTCCCTCCATCTCCTCCCTTTACCCACCTCCTCCGATTTCTCAGATTTCCGACACTACTGTGCAACATTAAGGGCTAAGTTATTGCCCTTTCATGGTGGACGAAGACCCTTATTCCCTAGGAGGCGTAGAACGCCCAGTCAGGTAGATAAGAAGTAGAAGACAGGAGATGATAAGAAATACATACTTAAGGGGAAAGTGATCAGTAGCTAGGAGACGGGGAATAAGATGTAATAGAAGGCAGGAGAGAGAATAGCTGGGGAAAGCGGATACAACCCTCTTGGTTCTACTGGATAGTTATTGTGATGTACTTGGAAGGTTTGGGCCTCAAGGAGCGGATAGGCTGATGGAAGGAAGATGAAGATAGTAGGAAGATGGTAGGAAGATGAAGATGGTAGGAAGATGTAGATGGTTGGAAGATGTAGATAATTTGTTGAATAAGAGGAGGAGTGAAGATAAAGTGGGATTAGTCTTAAAAGATGGAGAAAAAAAAGAGATAAAGTACAATTTTTCGTAAATTAGATTGAAAAAGTCCATCCTAAATTAAAGAGAGCATGGAACGTACTTTACTGAGCCTCCTATTTAATTTTTGTTCATTCTTTTGCAATCGTATTTACGAAAAAAAATCACAATACAGAGGAGCTTCGTAAGAGAGCTTAGCTATGTAGAGAAAACGGAAATTGTAAGAAAATAAAAAAAATAGATGACCAGATTGAAAAAAGACATTAAAAAATAAAATAGTAAAATGATTAAAAGGATAGAGTAGAAAGAGATACAAAAAAAAAGAGTAAAAAAGAGGCAAAACAATAAGAAAATTCCTCTAAAGAAAAAGCGAAATGTGTTTCGTGGGAATAATTTTTTTAATAGAGGACTACCGGATTAATACTCAATGTGTGTTTAATAGAGCTTCAAGCTCGGAGACTAACTCCATTTTATTTCTTTTTTATTTCTAACTTATTTTGGAAGTATTTTACTTTTCACTGGATTCCAAAATATTTTACTTGTCTTTTTGAAAATATTTTATTTCTAACTGATTTTGAAAATATTTTATTTTTAAATGTTTTTGAAAATATTTTATTTCTAACTGATTTTGAAAAATATTTTATTTCTAACTGATTTTGAAAATATTTTAATTTTAAATGTTTTTGAAAATATGTATTTAATTTCTAACTGGTTTTGAAAATATTTTTCCAGAATACTTTCCTATTATTAAAAAGCAAAGTTAATTTGTCACGTCCTCTTTTTTTCACTTATGACACTTGTTATTTATTATTTGGTTCTAATTATTTTCTGTGTGTATCTGTGTTAGCATCTGTGTTTATATCTGTGTGTGTATCTATGTTAGTATCTGTGTTTATATCTGCGTTTTCATCTGTGTATCTGCGTTTGTATCTGCGTTTGTATCTACGTTTGTATCTGTGTTAGTATCTGTATTTGTATGTGTTTGCATCTGTGTATTTCACGATACATTGTAAAATGGAGAGAGGAATGAAGAGGTGCTAAAAAGGAGAGGCCAAGGAAGGGATAAAAAATAAGAAGACAAGGCAGATGCAGGAAATTTAAGAGGGTAAGAAGTGTTAAGGTGAATAGGGTAATTTAGATATGTTATTTTGAAGAGGGCGAGGAAGATAAAGTATGAGAGAGAGGGAGGGGAAAGAAAGAGGTAGCAAACTAGAGAGAGTAAGGCATGAGTAGCATGATGGAGAGGACAATGAATAGGCAATAAGACAAATAGTGCCAGGAAGATCCGGCAAGATGGAGAGTGCCAGGAAGACCCAGCAAGATCGATCTGAGAAGGGCCAGAGTGTTTGAGGAAGATATCGTAGCGTTGCAGGTGTCGGCAGCGTTAGCCCGATTACGGCATTAATACTGCAAATGCTATATAATTCTGATTCCGGGGCCCAGTGATTTGTCTCGAGTCGGCTGGCTCCCTTCTGAGTGTTATGGCTTGGCTTAGCTCAAACGTCCAGCTGACTATATCAAGTTTATGTAAGGATTATTCCCTCCCACGTTTTCTCTCATAATACTGTACACGCTCACTCCTATAGCTCTCTCAAGACACTTTCGACAGAGCAGGCCTTTATTTTTCAAGTCGTTTCGCTCAGGTCTGAGTGAAATGTCGTCTGAAAATCAGCACCTTCTCTGTAATAGTTTTTCTGTAGTCTTGTCGCACCATTCATCAGCTTTTTTACCATCAATAAAACTCTCGTTGTGAGTTTTTTTTCAACTGAATTGGCTTGTATATTTCGCTAATATCCTTCTTAACAGGATAAAAAATAATAGTTTTTATTTTAATCGAAGAAAATTGTATTGAAATTCATGAAAAAAGGGGGTTCTATTTTAAAGGGTTAATTGGATTTGGTTTCGACAACAAAATCTCCATAGAAATCAACACTGTCCAGGGGTCAACACTCTCGAAGGCTCAGCCTCATTAAGGGTCAATTCGTTTTAGAGGTGAACGTTATTAAAGATTCAATATTTATTCCAAAGACGTTTTTCCCAATCTATGAACTTCAAATCATAATATTAAACATCTATAACTAAGTATAAGCTGAATTCTGCAGAATAATTGAAACCTAACTTTCTTTGCAGTCAGTAATTATTTAGACGCCAAAAAATATTTGTAAATGTAAGGAATATTGGTTGATAATTAATAATTTTGTCTAGTTATGTTCTTGTATGCATTACGGAAATAACTGCGCAAGGCGATAATCTCTTGTTTTTATTTTGTTCTGGTGGTTATTAATTTAATGAACTATTTGTTATTTATTCTCTGTTTTATTTCATTCATCTTCTGTTTGATGGCTTGTGTCCTACTTTCTTTCATTAGTTGTCTGTTAAATAGCTTATTCTCAATTTTCTTTTATTCATTCAACTCTTCTAAATCATCAAATATTTTTTTCAATCTTGTGTGTCCTTGTCTCATATTGCAGTTTAACGTTAACTTCCAACTGTGTTACGTTGAATAATTACTGATATATGAATTAACAACTCGAATTAGAGGGAAGAAAATATATATATTAATTTTTTTTTATAACATTTAGACCTTCCCCAAAAAATATCTATTATTTATTTTTCGTTTGTGGTGTTTATACGAGAGTTTAGGTTAGTTTACATTTTGTTTAGTTAACCTAATTTGATCTACAGTACCTAATGTGTTAGTTTTTGGCTGTTTCGATCGTGCAGAAATCGACGCATTGCAACGAGTGCTAAAATGAACGATCTTTTTTATAAGTAATTGGTTGCTGTGGCTTAACAGGTCAGAGACATAACTGTCAAATTTAGTGGACGGAGGTATATATATATATATATATATATATATATATATATATATATATATATATATATATATATATATATATTTAAAACGACCACTGTGAAAAAATAGTGAACTTCCAAGTGATTTCATGATTTCCCACATTATCAGAATTTCACGTTGATTTAAACAAATCAAAAGTTTCAGGTCAATACTTCGGATCAAACCTGATTACCTCTCATTCCGCAGGCGCTACATAACCCATAGGATTTTAGCGTTTTCCCAGTAAAAACAACAATAAGGCTATTGCTTAAGTTTGTGTCATGTTTTGCTTCGTACTCAAAATATTTTGTCCACAATATCGGTTTCTCGGAAGTTATTTTTGCCTCATGCTGGAAGGGAACCCATACTCGTATAATACTGGACGATTTTAAGCAGCTAATATTCAGTGATTACAAGCCTTTAATTTGTATAGAAATGACCTCAATATAAACGACTAGGAAGGTGACAGCAAATACATATGACTGACTAGAAGCAATTTGAAAAACAAGTATAAAATGTTATGTAAATAGAGCCATGAGTGATAAAGCACAGCACTGTGTTCAGCAGGCTGTTAGAGCCACCCAGGTGTCACAGCCACCACAGACTGTTACATCCACAGACTGTTACACCACAGACCGTTGCAGCCACCACAGGCTGTTACATTTACCATAGTTTTACATTTACTATAGTGTTACTTCTACCACAGTATTATACCCACTACAGACTGTTACATCCATTACAAACAGTTACAGCACCACAAACTCTAACACACACCCATTACACACTATCGTAGCCATCCCAAAATATCAACCACCACAGGATATCACAGTAACTACAGACTATCACATCCACGCTAGAGCAATATAAAACTACAATAAATACGACATATAAAGGCTACAGTATACATGCAACACATCGTATCCGCCACTGCAGGGAAGTGTTCCTGTACACAACACAAGCACGTGGTTAGCAGTTGTCGAAAATACATTAGGCAAAACACAAAAAAATACTCCGCTCGAGGACCAGAAATCAGTAAAAACCTTCAATAAGAATTACGAATTAGTGGCCAGGAGCTATACATCAACCACTTCAGACACTTCTAGGTAAGCACGATACAAATATAATACAATCTGCCTCCGTGTAACATGATCCACTACGTTGCCGCAACACAGACTACTGGGTACCTCAGTACATAGAGCAAATTGCTCTCACTACAACCCAGTAGCATGACCTAGCATCCCTGGCGCTCCTACTGTACCGCCAGGATAAATCCCGTCTGATGCCTCTTACCGACCAACACTGGATGCTGTGTAAATAAAAGTGGAGATTAATATATTTACACAGCGAGGTATTTTCACAGACGTGTCTCAGTGTACTAACACTGTCTCGTTATTCCCTATCTTAGGCATTTAAGTATTTTAATCATTCTTATTGCAGGCTATTGTCTGCCTTAATGACCCTCGTGTAATCGATTAACTATAAAAAAATAACAAATATGTTTTTTTAATCCTTTAGGTTTATAACTGTCTCTCGTTCATACATTCGCATATTTATATAAATTTGTATCGTAGACCTTTGCCCCATGTGTGCAGTGTATATTGTAAGATATATATGAGAGGTAAGAGATGACAATATTGCTAAATGCATCTTCTACATTTTATTTGAATTCATTTCTATAGCATTTATAAAATCACATTACCGCCAGAAAATATATTCAGGCACTGGTAACTAATAAACAGAAGCAGCATGAAATATTTGTCAGGAATATATGTGCAAAAACAGTATCACTCCATCGTAATAAAAGTGTGAGTGTTGGTAGTGGAGAGAGAGAGAGAGAGAGAGAGAGAGAGAGAGAGAGAGAGAGAGAGAGAGAGAGAGAGAGAGAGAGAGAGAGAGAGAGAGAGTGAGGGAGGGAGAGAGAGAGAGCAATATAATCCCAGGGTGAGTCGACCTGGCATCACTCGGCCGGTGACCGGGTTCACCGCCGGTTCAGTTGGTCTCCGATCATCCGGCCATCCTCTTGACCAGCCACCAGCAGGCATACGCATATCCCCAACACCCCCTACCCTTGATTCCTATATTTATGGTCGCTCTAAGTCGTCTGATACAGTCGCCAGAGTTCAGTTACTGGTCGTGTCCAATCTCAAACACTTGAACCAGAGTCGTCGCGCTTTTTTAAGCGGACGTTCGGAGCGTCAGTCATATCATAATCCACAATATAGTCATCACTAATTAATTACCTATTGCTGGTGCAGTACTGGTCGTTTTTCATTGTCACATTCTAGGATCAGTCGTGTAGTCTCGCCTTATATATATATATATATATATATATATATATATATATATATATATATATATATATATATATATATATATATATATATATATATATATATATATATATTTTTTGGACTATAAAAAATTACAGATTGATAGACAAACTTTTTGCATTGACAGAAATGTAAAAAAAATTTTTTTGACCAAACCTTACTTAGAAACCTTACCTAACCTAAACTAATGTAATTTATTTTAGCCAATTTCTACTAAATATATATTAATTTATATTTACTTAAAATAAGTGAGATATATATTTTTTCGTTATGTTAAGGTTGATTATGGCATAAAAAATCACTCTTCTTATTCTATAGAGACGACCCTAGCTTTCTAGGCCTAATTCGCCTGTTTGGCTTATTCTGCATGAAATATGTTAGCTAATTATACTAACACCATATAATATAAAGGTTCTTTTGGTCTAGTTTGGTGTAATATTCCTACCTGGAGAATACCTGGAGGGTGTTTGGGGGAATCAACGCCCCAGCGACCCGGTCCATGATCAGACCTCGTTAACCAGGTTTGTTCCGAGGAATAGTAACTCTGTTTCCTCGCATCAAGCAACATCAAGGCATCATACTCTAGAAGAGGTTAGATTCCCAGCAGCTTCGTGCTTATAAATCATGATGGGTCGTTAGCGAGCGATGGTGGTTTGCGTTTATTGGTCGTCAGCAGATGTCAGCGCTGATGTGCCTGTGTGTAAGATGAGTATTAGCTGTCAGCGGTTTTAAACAGTCGTCAGAGGTCATTCCTAGCCTGTCAAGAGTCGTCAGCCATCATCGTCAGGGTCCATCGGCTGGGTCACTGGCTATCAGCAGTCAGGTGCAATTGAGCTTCCTTCTGTCAGCACTGTTAGCGCGCGTCAGGAATTGTTAGTGGTTATTAGGAGGTGTCAGTGATCACTGAAGACTCATCAACGGCCCCTGGCGATTGTTACTGCGTTATTTAACGTCTTTATTATTTACCCTCTTTCGTTACTATGCGTTATTCTTTATTATTGGCAGGTCTCGTTGTTATTATTACCAGTTTCGTATTTTTTCATTCCTTTTCTATTATGTGTTATTCCCTATTTATCCTTTTCGTTATTATACCTAATTCATATATTATCCACCACACTGAATAACTACTGACAACACGAGGTAACTATTCAGCACACAAGGTAATTATACACAACACAAGGTAACTATCCAGAACACAGTGAATACACACACACATACACACACACACACACGCACACACGTGGCAACTCCTACACCTAGTTTAGTTCATTGCCATATATTCTGCCATAGTGCTCCAGTTGTGGCACCCCGCCGGCACTTTCTCACTCCCCCTCACCATCACCCTCATAAATCCTCACCTTCTTACTCTCTCCTCGATCACCCTTACTTCTCTCCCTCACTCTCTCGTGTAGCTATATACTCCACCATTTCCACACACACATACACACACACACATACACACACACACATACACACACACACACACATATTATATATATATACACATATATATATAAATGCTGATAAGAGAATTATTTCATTTCGAGGAATGATGAAGGTGAAATCATTCTAGCTGGCTGGATGCTTAGCATTGAATGTTACTGCATGGAAGGATGATTTTCAAAAAAAAATTCCCTTCGAATGATGCTGGTCAAGGAATGTATAAAAATGTTGCTTTTATTCCTCTTGGATATTGTTAAAGTTTGCCAAACACCAAAAGCCGTTTCTTTACCATTTACAGCTATCATTATCATCATTATCAATATTATATCATTAGTAAAATTACTATTCCAATTATTATTTGAAGGATTATTATCAGTGTTTCTTTTATAATTATGTTTCTTATTGATAGTTGTTATAGAAAGGTTTTTATTATCATTTATGTTATTTCTGCATTTATTATGACCACTGTTATTGTTAATGTTAACATTTTCACTTAGTATTGTCTAATGAGTGATCATTCTGTTAAATTTAGTCTGTTACTTGTGTTATTATTTAAGAGCATTATATAATATTTATGTTAATAATTTTAATGTTACTATTACTTTTACGAATAACGTTATAATTAGATTAGTCAAAATATTACAATTATTAAATCCGAATAGGCCTCTATTTACCACTTAGGCTCACCAGTAGCTCTAGAGAGTCTAGTTAATTTTACTCATGATCAGTATTGTCCTTCAAGACAACAATCTCGACTGAAAAAAGTAAAGATACGTGTACGAAACGCGAGAAGGGAGACAGCGAGGACGCGGCGGTAGCAGGAACGAATAATGGTACTTAGAGACATGAAGAGGGAGTGGACAGAGGAAAGGGGATCAAAGAACATTAGCAAAGGTCTGCGAGGAGGAGCCATGGCGGAAGTAGTTCAATTATAGTGTAAGTTATGTTAGATAAAATAACACAAGTACAACAAATGTGACATTTTACTTGTGTCCTTTTACCTAACATATTGTCGGTAATTCTACCAATTTTAATACAATGTAAGTCATCCTTGAGCGTTTAGTAAAAGTCCTCGTTTCAAAATAATCAATAGCTGTTTTATTCATGTGATTATTGATTTCTAATGAAAGGATTTTGAAATGTTTTTGAAGGCTACTCTGCGCTAAATCGAGGCAAGAAAATAGCAGACGGATCAGAGGAAGAGCTCCAAACGTCTCCTTGGCAACAAGAGGAGAATAGTGTCAGTGTAGAATGACTGATATGCGTGGCGTCCATTGCTTGGAAGAGCTGGAAGACGCACCAGTTAAGTTGGGGTGACATTTCACCTGGTCTGCGATATCAATAGCCTCTATCTTACTTCAGTGCGTCATCATTTACGCCCTTTAGGCTTCGTTATCCTTGAAGGAACAGCAAGAAGCAACAGGAAATCGGTCTTCCGTCGTACATGCCAAAGGGGTTCTCCAGTTAGTCTATCCTCTGGCCATTCAGAATACCATTTCATCTCTCAGCAGCTCGGCTTGGCGGAGAGGAGGAGCGAACGCTGCATCCATTTCTGTTTTAATAACATTCAGAAGCCAAGTCTTGTGGCCAAATTAGCCTCAAGGAACCAACCAACTCTGCGTCCAGCAGCAAAGGCTTGAGCGCAACAAGGGGCTGCAAGAACTATGATCATTAGGTCGGAAACCGCATCTGTGGAGCAGGTAAATGTGACCTCAACGAGACGAGAGAGGAGGAGGACCGTCTTGCCTCCGATGGAGCACAAGAACAGTCGGCGAGGGAGGAGGGTAGAGCAAACTTCAATTTGCCTGGAAGTGCTGCTGCAGCTCGCCATTGGTCATCAGAGAGAGTAAATATTGTTCTTCCCCCCGCGGCGAGAAGGGCCAGCCGCTGGAGCTGAGCCTCCTCGCCACATCGCTTCAGCTGGGTTATGTGTATGAATAAACATAATGCTGTGTTGTTGTTGTTAAAGGTAAATAGACTTTATATATGAGTGCCACAGATGTTAGTCTGGGATCTCTCACAGTCTGCTCTAAAGAGTAAGGTTTATTCTGTTCAAACACCAGGCCGCTTGGGCAACAGTCATCATCGCTTTGTTTTCACAGGACAGAGGAAAATTCAACTCAACCTGTTTAGCACGGAAAACATCCCAGATTTGGATACAATTCAGTTCGAATAGTAATGTACGACAGCCCATCGTGTTGCTTAAAACAAATACGCTGAGTAATTACAAAATAATCTAATACAAAGCCTTGATAATTCTAATACTGTACGACGGATTAGTGGATTAGTGTTCTTGGGAATCTGGAAAATATTCATTACTAGAGGATATACAAATACACAAATAACCCGCACATAGGAAAGATAAGTTTCTCTCTCGTGTGTACGGGTTATTTTTTATCGTTCCAGTCACGGTATTGTGCCTTTTTGTTACTTAATATACAAATAACCCGCAAGAAAAAGGTAGTCATTACTTTCCACTCTTCTAAGTGAAGATTGTTCTGTAATGTTCCAGCCACTGTACTGTGATCTTTTTGTTCTTCGATTCTACATAACAATTCTGAGGAGAACAGCTTTATTGATTTTCGTATAAATAAGTAATGAGCTCTACTCCTGCATCGTGTATTCTCAGATCCCAAAAGTTAAATCATCCTGCTACATATCGCCATGATACCAACTGGAGACCAACATGACGTCAACCGGTGATTAAGGTGACATCATTAGGAGACCCAACATAACGCTAACTTGACACAAACATAAAATCGACATAACCACAACATAACCCAACATAACGGCGGAAGGAAATCTTCCGTAAATTTAACAGTAAAGCAGTCATGACTCCAGGAAAACCAACAGAAAACCAGATGTGGAGCCAACAGTAAAGTCAGTATAACGCCAGGAGACCAAACATCAAGCCAAAAGGAAACCAAGATGGCGCCAACAGACAATCAGAAGTGACGTTAACAGAGACTCAATATCAAGACAACAGTAAATCTAACGCGACACCAACAGGAGACCCAACATAACGGAAACAATGCACCCCAAAATGACGCCAATATTACACACTGAACAGGACACCAACAGGACACCAACAGGACATCCTCAACGGGAAATCCTGCATTGAAAAAAATAAGTAGCGAAATGGATGAGGCACCGTGGACATCATAGAAAGTACATTGCAGATTATTAAACCACTGTGAATCATTAAAAGAAAGAGCTATTGAAGGCTCGATCCTCCGTCGCTAAACGCGAAACCAAGTTTTGGATCAAATGGGAACTTTCCTGATAAATTAATATTATTGCCTATAAAGGGGGATGCGCTAAATCCGCAGGTGTCATAGGACGTCTGAGGAATGGGAGGCAATCAGAAGTAGGGAAGGGTAATTCCAATCCCCGGGAACAAGAGCCCTTCACCGGAATCAATACAATCACCCCTTCTTAATTTTGATTCGCATACTGTGAACTATGGCAACGTTTATTGTGTATTGTGGCAACGTTTATTGTGAATTGTAGCAACGTCTATTGTGAATTGTGGCAACGTTTATTGTGAAATGAGGCAAGGTTTATTGTGAATTATGGGAACGTTTATTGTGTATTATGGGAACGTTTATTGTGTATTATGGGAACGTTTATTGTGTATTATGGGAACGTTTATTGTGTATTATGAATACTTCAAGACTGAGGGGACTGACCACCTCAAAACCACTTCTTCAAGACTGAGGGATTGACCGCTGCTTCTGCTCACTCCATATCTAGTCACTTCTGCGTAGGCGACAAGTTTCGGTAATATAAATACCCACGTGACTTTTTGGTATTATTATAGGCAATTTACACTATGTATGAAAATTGTACTTATGTGTACCTGTGCCTAAATAAACTTACCTAATTACTTACCCAAATGTTGCTCATGTCTTTCTCATCACACTGTGTCTTATTCCCATGCTTGTCGATATGTTTCTCATCAGTTCTATACGAGTCAGGGAAAATGTGTGTTAATTTATATAGACAGATGAAAACAGCAATGTCTTGAATATTATAGCGTATGTGTCTACGTAATTATCATGAATCTAAGAAAAATACAAATGATCGTTTTGTTTAAACTTAAATTATGTTGTATGTGTAAAATATGAATGATCTTGTACATGTAAATTGAAAACGCATTTGTATACATAAATAATCATGTATATGTAAAGGAGAAATTACAGTGCATGTATAGAACTAAAATTTTACATATGAACCTAAATTATCATATATGTTTGTGAAGATGAATTCACCTCATATGATGAAACTCAATAATAATAATAATATAATTATTATTATTATTATTATTATTATTATTATTATTATTATTATTATTATTATTATTATTATTATTATAAATAATGCGTGTATAGGGACAGGGATTTGCCTGTGAAGAATCCAAAGGTCAAAAGAGATGCCAAAGCCTAGTACCAGGTCCAGTAAGCTCTTAAAGTATACCTGGATGTGAGATTATTTCCTTCATTGGGAAGCGCTAAGCCCGTAAGAGCCATACAGTGTCTGAGAACTGGGAGGAAGTCAGGCTTGATCAGAGGAAGGAGAGTGAGGGAGGTGTGGCTTCAACAGTGACAAAAGAAAATATTTCTCATAATTCATGAGGCAAATTTGTCAAGTGAAAAATCCTTCTTGAAATGTTGCAGTAAAGGTAAGTGCATTTTTTAATTAGTTAAATAAGGAGTTTTTGTCATACTATCTTTTATCTATACAAGGAAAGTAGAGTTATCCAGACTGTAGCCTGTCCTTACAATGCTATCGAATAAACAAGATCAGTTATCATCCCACAATTCTTTTTAAATCCCAGTTCTTAAGATATGTCACCAGCCTCCTTTCCCAGGATGCTTCCCACGACAGTGGACTAACATTCAAGTATATATTTACTGCTAGGTGAACGGTGGCAATAGATGTAAGGAGAGTTGCTAATGCAACCTGCAACAGGATGTCCTTCAGTTATAAGTGGGAAGAAACTACCTCTGAGCAACAAGCCACACAAATAGCCCTCCTATTGCTTTAGTAGTAGTAGCAGTATTAGTGGTAGTAGTAGAAGTAGTAGTAGTGGTAACAGGGATAATAGTAGCAGTAGTAGTAATAGTAGTAGTAGTTACATTTACGGAACAGTTTGACCTCGTTGGTTACTCAGCTCTCATAGCCATACAAAAAAAAACATATAAAACACACAATAAAAACAAGGACAATATTAACGAACAATATTGGTATAGACTGTCAAGAACTCTGCTCTCTCTCTCTCTCTCTCTCTCTCTCTCTCTCTCTCTCTCTCTCTCTTTCTCTCTCTCTCTCTCTCTCTCCCCAGTGTACTAATATAAAAATGAAACATTCCTTGTTAAATGTTTCAACAAGTAAAACGAAAAGAAAAAAAATCGTTGAATACCGAACGAAATTGTGCTGAGAAACTTTCAACTAAAATAAAGAGACAAAATAGAAGCAGCAGTAAGTTAATTGTTGAGGGAACATCAGTGGGAACACTTCTCCAAGGCAGCACAAACAATTACAAAATAATGTAAAGAAACTTAGATTTTAACTCTTGCTATGTAAGAAAATTGTTTATTTAAAAAAAAAAATTGGTTAAAAAATGCTTCCAACACATTATTTCCAGGAACTGTTTTCGATAGAACTTGTTAAATATTTTTAACGTAACAATGAGCGGCAAAACTCGTTGGACATGACAAAACGAGACACAGCCACAACTCTTCATCAAATGTAAAGCAGTGAAGGCAATGGAGAGAAAATACGAGCCTCAAATCACACCCGAGGAAATAAAAATCACACCAAAAATGCATTTTAAACGCCGCCAAATTAACGTAACTGGCGATCCACAATGAATGTAAAGCAGTATACTGGGTTATTTCACTTAGTTAGAGACCCACTGCTCCCGGAGGTAACGACTGGTGACTTCATAATCACACTCGTTGCAGCGGCACCAAGTGCCACCAGTGTCGACTTAACTTTTCCAGCGGCCATAAAAGTACAGCTGTCCTGTACATAATCCTCTATAACGTGTCGCACCTCGTCTATTAAAGGGTAAATGGAGAGATGGGAGTAAAGGGGGTAACTCTCCTCTTCCCGGTGCTCCAGTGCTGGGCGGGCGTGATATGGGATGCTGTGGTTTGCTCTCCTCTAGTTCCCAATTAGCCGAGAATGCATTTACCGATCATGTTAAAACTCTCCAGAGTAATTAAATCTTCGAGTCGGGAACAGGACGCAAACTTTTAGTTAAAAAATGGAGAGGTTTGGGGATTTACGCTGCGGTGAGAAGACTTGTACAAATATCATTTGTATTCAGGCTTTAGGACTAGAGGAGGGGGGGAAGACAGGAGGGGGGAGGGTAGACAGGAGGAAAGGGGAAGTCAGGGTTCAGGGGGAAGGGGGTGAACAGGGGTGTGCTTGTGTAGTGTTCATGTTTGCTTGTTAGTTTTTGTCTGTGCGTTTTATCTAGCTTATGTTTTTGTTTTGTTTGTTTTTGGTTTGTTTTTAAGGCTGGAGGCTTTTGTGCAAATCTATGTGTATGTGTAAATAAAGAAAAAATATATAATGAGTAAGGAAGAGGACATAATTTCTGCTCAGCGTATGCATACTGGTATATGTGCATACAAGTGTGTACATTTGCATGCCCATGCACATTCAAATACGCAGTTATGTGTGTATCTGAATATGCACATACGCGTATATACGTAAGTGTATAGCCTCATGGATATACCCTATTTCTTCACAACAGCTCCGACGCTAAAACGCCAAAATTAAACGACACTTTAAGGGTGATAGTCTGGACCATAGTAACTCCACTTTGATCGCTATAGAGCCAAGGTCAGGCTCACCCCTCGAATGAGGGCTAGCTGAAAGCCAGTAGCTCACCTGAAAGCTATCTTTTCACATAGTTATACTTAGTTTTAGTCATAGTTTCATAAAGTTTGTTTGAAGTTATTCTTTCAATTTTTTTTTCTTTGGTATCTCTTAAAAAAAAAAGCCTCCTGCCTTTGTTTAAGAGTTAAGTAAATCGTTAGATAGTCTAAGGCAATTCATTTGTTTTTATATTGCATGAGTTTAGTGGTTTGAAACCTGGTGGTTTGAGGTTTCTCGTCTCTTTACACTTATAATTCAAGTACTCTAGGATACAATAATAGCAATAATAATAAATTATAATAATGCTAGTTAGAATCAAAGTATGGTCAATGCTTTCCTATATTCCCACCATGTAATGTAGTCCTTTATAAAATGTTTCGAAATTTATGTTACTATCTCCTACCTATAGCAAAATGTGACAAAATGTGACACACACACACATACACACGCACACACACACACACACAATATATATATATATATATATATATATATATATATATATATATATATATATATATATATATATATATATATATAATTCAGTGAGCCCCTCTAAGAAACAAGATTGATTAAGTTTCTTTCTCAGTTCTCACCTTCCTCAGTTTCTTCCTGAGATGATGTCCTTATCATTTATTCCTATAATTCTTATTACCTTATTACCGGGAAGGTTTTGATACCCTCTGAACAGTTTTATACCCTTCATTGATGGGAAGGTGGGCGCCTTGATGCTGGTGAGGGGTCTCTTCATTCAAGGATATAGAGTTCCACTCTCCCTTTCTTCAAGGTTGATTACCTCTCTGTACCCAGGTGCTGCATGACCCTCTATGGGTTTATCACTTTAATTTAGAGCTTAATGCGACAAAAACTTTAACAGTAACTTACTGCCATGTTAACAAATAACCCGCACTGAGTTTCGGTCCGCCCAGAACCATCATCAAGTCAGAATCGAGAGAGAAAAACAGGGAGGACCAGATGACAAGAAATTGTCAAATTCTCTAATCTTCAAAACACTCGTGACCTGACATGACCTTTGCCGCCGCCTCCTGCTCCTCCTTTCATCTTGACCTGTTTCGGTATTTCCTGTCTTCTCACGCTCTATTTTCCTGCTTCCTTTCTTTTTTCTAGCACGAGTCAGATGGCCTACTGCAGTGCTTCTCTGATAAATGTTAGTGTTGAATTACTTTGGTCTACATCGCCTTGAAATGTAATTTCCTCTCATTACTGTATCACTACTCCTGCCCAGCCCGAGCCAGGTAGCCTTGGGCAGTGCTAATCGGCTCTTCTTTTGTTCTAATGTACAACAATAGCTGCTTCTGTTACTAGTGCTAATTTCACCAGTTGTTTAACTAGTAGCATTACTGCTGCTACTACTACCAAACCAACAACCACATTACTACCACCACCACTATTGCTGTAACTATTACTACTGCTACTATTACTACAATTTCTACTACCACTGCTAACTCTTCCTCCACTACTATCGCTACTTCTACCGCTCCCTTCCTCCTCCTCCCTCCACCCACCCTGTATTCTGGCCTCTTGTTTTGTCTCTCTCAATTGTGACTTGACAATGGTCCTGGACGGACCGAAACGTCGTCGCGAGTTTTCTCACCTAACTGCGGATTATTTGTGAATTATACCAACCACGGTATTCTCTATAATACGTAATTTTTTATTAGTATTTATTAATACACGAAAAATACAAAAATAATACATTCACAAAAAGTTGCATACTCACAAATGAATACGAAAACAAAATACCCAGACAAAAACAAAACACATACACAAAGCAAACAAAAATACATTAAAAGGCGATATTGTTCTTTACTGCACTTATAAAATCGACAGAAATTCTGCCTAGTACAAACGTGATTTACAGTACTATGATGTTTGGGGAGCGCTAAACTCGCATGGGTTATTCATTGCCAGGTGTGGAATAACATTTGTAATAGTAATAATATCATTTCTAATGGTAGTTATACAAGTAATGGAACTAGTACTAGCATTAACGCCTTAATAAATAATAATAATAATAATAATAATAATAATAATAATAATAATAATAATAATAATAATCACAAGAATACAGTATTAGTGATTAAGTAAAAATAGCTGCAGCATTAGTAATAACAGTAGAAATAGTAAAATAATAGTAATAGTGAATCCTCTTGCATAGGTAATGTAAATTATACGTCAAATATTTCACCATGTAATTTTAAGTAGAATATTTCAAAACATAATTTATAAGTTGCTTATTAACCATATAATTTATAAGTAGAATATTTAACCATATACGTAATTCAAAAAGAAAAATATTTAGCCATATAATATTTAAGGAAAAATATTTAATATAATTTATAAGTAAAATATTCAGCTATAATATTTACATTAATTTACCAATATTATATATATAATATATATATATATATATATATATATATATATATATATATATATATATATATATATATATATATATATATATATATATATATATATATATTTATTTATAAGTAAAATATTTACCTTTTCTGTCTGGAAAATTTCAAACTATATAATATGTAAGTAAATTATTTAGCTATATTTTAATATAAAATTACTTGACTGTATAATTTATAAAATAATTATGATTCATTATTTACTTAATTTTATTACTACTTTAAATAATATTATTCTTATTATTCGGGTTTTATTTATCTTTTTTATAAGACTTTTCATCAAGGAGGAAGGGGGGGGGGGAGGTATCTTGATGTTGGTGAAGGGCTCTTCTTCCAAGGAATTGGAACTGTCCTCCTTTTTGTTGGGCTGTACCTGCAGTCTTTTCGTTCCCAGGGGGTTATATTACCCCATCGGGTTTAGCGCTTATTCGCAATAGTAATAATACTTTATTATTATTAAAATTATTATTGTTCTTATTATTGTAAAGGTGAAGCAAGGCTGACCGCCTCGTTGTAGAGGTGAAGCAAGGCTGACAGCCTCGTTGTAGAGGTGAAGCAAGGCTGACAGCCTCATTGTAGAGGCGAAGCAAGGTTGACAGCCTCGTTGTAGAGGTGAAGCAAGGCTGACAGCCTCATTGTAGAGGCGAAGCAAGGCTGACAGCCTCGTTGTAGAGGTGAAGCAAGGCTGACAGCCTCATTGTAGAGGTGAAGCAAAGCTGACAGCCTCATTGTAGAGGGAAGCAAGGCTGACAGCCTCATTGTAGAGGTGAAGCAAGGCTGACAGCCTCGTTGTAGAGGCGAAGCAAGGCTGACAGCCTCGTTGTAGAGGTGAAGCAAGACTGACAGCCTCGTTATAGAGGTGAAGCAAGGCTAACAGCCTCGTTGTGAAGGTGAAGCAAGGCTGACAGTCTCGTTGTAGAGGTGAAGAAAGGCTGATAGCCTCATTATAGAGGTGAAGCAAGGCTGACAGCCTCGTTGTAGAAGTGAAGTAAGGCTGACAGTCTCGTTGTAGAGGTGAAGCAAGGCTGACAGCCTCATTATAGAGGTGAAGTAAGGCTGACAACCTCGTTATAGGAGTGAAGCAAGACTAAGGCCCTCGTTGTAATTGTGAAGCAAGCTTGTTAGCACTGTTATAACCAGTGAACGTTTGCTCACACTTTGTAACCTTCTTACCACACCTCATGGTCACATCTACTTACACGTTTTGCCCACACTTTGTACGAGTATTCACATTGTGAGGTTATCTTCATGTGCTCACACCTCGTGGTCACAACTCGTGTTTACACATCGTAGTCACACACCTCGTGGTTGCACCTCGTGGTTACACACATAGTCACATTTTGAGGTCAGATTATGTGCTCACACCTGGTTACACATCGTAGTCACACCTCGTGGTTACACCTCGTGCTCACACTATCGTACGTCTGCTGCTCAGACCACGTTCTCAGTTCATGAAGGGCAAGCGACGGTTCTAACACACACACATACACACACACGAGTATCGACAATAATTGTAAATGGTGAAATGACGGTAATAGGCTCTGTTTATTGTAAGCTGAAGGGTCGCTGGCCGACAATAGCGAAGGCAATGAAAGAGGAATTTCAGTGTATAACTGATCCCTCGACAGTCTAACCCTCTGGGCACTTGAACACCAAGGTAAAGTAACCTACATAGAACTCTGATGGGATATATATATATATATATATATATATATATATATATATATATATATATATATATATATATATATATATATATATATATTTTTTTTTTTTTTTATTATTATTTTTTTTTATTAACACATCGGCCGATTCCCACCAAGGCAGGGTGGCCCGAAAAAGAAAAACTTTCATCATCATTCACTCCATCACTGTCTTGCCAGAAGGGTGCTTTACACTACAGTTATAAAACTGCAACATTAACACCCCTCCTTTAGAGTGCCGGCACTGTACTTCCCATCTCCAGAACTCAAGTCCGGCCTGCCGGTTTCCTGAATCCCTTCATAAATGTTACTTTGCTCACACTCCAACAGCACGTCAAGTATTAAAACCATATGCCTCCATTCACTCCTATCAAATACGCTCACACATGCTTGCTGGAAGTCCAAGCCCTCGCACACAAAACTTCCTTTACCCCTCCCTCCAACCTTTCCTAGGCCAGACCCCTACCCCGCCTTCCCTCCACTACAGATTTATACACTCTCGAAGTCACTCTGTCTCGTTCCATTCTCTCTACATGTCCAAACCACCTCAACAACCCTCCTCAGCTCTCTGGACAATCGTTTTGGTAATCCCGCACCTCCTCCTAATTTCCAAACTCCGAATTCTCTGCATTATATTCACACCACACATTGACCTCAAACATGACATCTCCACTGCCTCCAGCCTTCTCCTCGTTGCAACATTCATCACCCATGCTTCACACCCATATAAGAGCGTTGGTATAACTATACTCTCATACATTCCCTCTTTACTTCCATGGACAAGGTTCTTTGTCTCCACAGACTCCGAAGTGCTCCACTCACCCTTTTCCCTCATCAATTCTATGATTCACCTCATCCTTCATAGGCCCATCCGCCGACATGTCCACTCCCAAATATCTGAATACATTCACCTCCTCCATACTCTCTCCTCCAATCTGATATCCAATCTTTCGTCACCTATTCTTTTTGATATCCTCATCACCTTACTCTTTCCTATATTCACTTTCAATTTTCTTCTTTTACACACCCTACCAAATTCATCCACCAACCTCTGCAGCTTCTCTTCAGAATCTCCCAAAAGCACAGTGTCATCAGCAAAAAGCAACTGTGACAACTCCCACTTTGTATTTGCTTCTTTATCTTTTAGCCCAACACCTCTTGCCAAGACCCTCGCATTCACTTCTCTTACAACCCCATCTATAAATATATTGAACAACCACGATGACATCACACATCCTTGTCTAAGGCCCACTTTTACTGGGAAATAGTCCCTTCTCTCCTACACACTCTAACCTGAGCCTCACTATCCTCATAAAACTCTTCACTGCTTTCAGTAACCTTCCTCCTATTCCATACACCTGCAACATCTGCCACATTGCCCCCTATCTACCCTATCATACGCCTTTTCCAAATCCATAAATGCCACAAAAACATCTTTACCCTTATCCAAATACTGTTCACCTATATGTTTCACTGTAAACACTTGGTCTACACACCCCTACCTTTCCTAAAGCCCCCTTGTTCATCTGCTATCCTGCTTTCTGTTTTACTCTTAATTCTTTCAATAATAACTCTACCATACACTTTACCAGGTACACTCAACAGACTTATTCCCTATAATTTTTGCACTCTCTTTTGTCCCCTTTGCCTTTATACAAAGGAACAATACACGCTCTCTGCCAATCCCTAGGTACCTTACCCTCTTCCATACATTTATTAAATAATAGCACCAACCACTCCAAAATTATATCCCCACCTGCTTTTAACATTTCTATCTTTATCCCATCAATCCCAGCTGCCTTACCCCTTTCATTCTACCCACTGCCTCACGAACTCACCCTACACCCACAACTGGCTCTTCCACACTCCTACAAGATGTTATTCCTCCTTGCCCTACACACGAAATCACAGCTTCCCTGTCTTCATCAACATTTAACAAATCCTCAAAATATTCTCTCCATCTTCCCGATACCTCTAACTCTCCATTTAATAACTCTCCTCTCCTATTTTTAACTGTCAAATCCATTTGTTCTCTAGGCTTCCTCAACTTATTAATCTCATTCCAAAACTTTTTATTATTTTCAACAAAATTTGCTGATAACATCTCACCCACTCTCTCATCTGCTCTCTTTTACATTGCTTCACCACTCTTTTAACCTCTCTTTTCTCTCCATATACTCTTCCCTCCTTGCATCACTTCTACTTTGTAAAAACCTCTCATATGCTAACTTTTTCTCCCTTACTACTCTCTTTACATCATCATTCCACCAATCGCTCCTCTTCCCTCCGCACCCACTCGCCTGTAACCACAAACTTCTGCTGAACACTCTAACACTACATTTTTAAATCTACCCCATACATTTTCGACCCCATTGCCTACACTCTCACTAGCCCATCTATCCTCCAATAGTTGTTTATATCTTACCCTAACTGCCTCCTCTTTTAGTTTATAAACCTTCACTCTCTTTTACTTACTGATTCTATTTTCCTTGTATCCCATCTACCTTTTACTCCCACTGTAGCTATAACTAAAAAGTGATCTGATATATATGTAGCCCTCTATAAACATGTACATCCTGAAGTCTACTCAACAGTCTTTTATCTACCAATACATAGTCCAACAAACTACTGTCATTACGCCCTACATCATATCTTGTATACTTATTTATCCTCTTTTTCTTAAAATATGTATTACCTATAACTAAACCCCTTTCTATACAAAGTTCAATCAAAGGGCTCCCATTATCATTTACACCTGGCACCCCAAACTTACCTACTACACCCTCTCTGCATGTTTCTCCCACTTTAGCATTTAGGTCCCCTACCACAATTACTCTCTCATTTGGTTCAAAAGTTCCTATACATTCGCTTAACATCTCCCAAAATTCTCTCTCTCCTCTACACTCCTCTCTTCTCCAGGTGCATACACGCTTATTATGACCCACTTTTCGCATCCGACCCTTATTTTAATCCACATAATCCTTGAATTTACACATTTATATTCCCTCTTTTCCTTCCATAACTGATCCTTCAACATTATTGCTACCCCTTCCTTAGCTCTAACTCTCTCAGATACTCCTGACTTAATCCCATTTATTTCTCCCCACTGAAACTCGCCTACCCCCTTCAGCTTTGTTTCGCTTAGGGCCAGGACATCCAACTTCTTTTCATTCATAACATCGGCAATCATCTCTTTCTTATCATCCGCACTACATCCACGCACATTCAGACAACCCAATTTTATAAAGTTTTCTTCTTCTCGTTTTTAGTAGATTTGTACAGGAGAAGGGGTTACTAGCCCTATATATATATATATATATATATATATATATATATATATATATATATATATATATATATATATATATATATATATATATATATATATATATATATATATATGTAAAGGCAACGGAGATTTGCCGAATATTTAACACTAAATGCGTTTTAAGCTGATATAATTTTAGTTTCGATAATGTGTTAACAAAACATTGTAATGAACATAACTGGCATTTTAATCATGAATTTATGACCTATGTACGTTGGTTTTTCTTTACTGTAAGTTCTCTCTCTCTCTCCCAAAGGTGCTGTTTAGGTCAGTGTCACTTGTCAATGGTTTAAGTCGGACCGAAACGTCGTCGTATTGTTCCAGTTAAGGTACTGTGTTTTTTTGTTCTTAAAGTCATTGACTTGTGTGAAAGTACGAGGAATACAAACAAACACTTACCTGTTTATGTGTGATTATTTCCCATTTAGTTGATTCTTTTGGTTTCTTATTGGCTTGTGTTTTATAGCTTTGGGGTTCTTTAGTTCTGGTAGTCGGATGTCATGCTACACTTCTTCCGGCGTAGCCGGATACCATTTTACATTTTTTTTCTGGTGTGGCCGGATACCATGTTGCATTTTTCTAGGTTGACTTCCTCGCATCATCGTGTTGACGAGATCAAAGGACGAACCCCAGGACCTAGCCATTAATTCCAAAGAACCGTCCCATTGGTACCTCTGCGAACAAGGCAGCAGAACGATAGGACCGACCCAGTGGGACCTCGGCAAGACAGAATGACCACAGGAGCGATCCCACTAGATTACAGGACCGTAATTCTGCCATCTACTGTCTCATGATCTTATGTCTATTCATTTAGTACGCTGGGGTTTCCTTCTGAAAAAAAGAAGAGATAAAATATATTAATATACCATGTTTAGGTGTGTGTGTGTGTGTGTGTGTGTTATGTAATCATTAAACCAAATGTACTAATCAAAACAAAGAAATCATTACAAAATATAAATAAATAGGGAGGTAGAAAAAAAACTCAAGGAAAAAAATTCTTATCAGCCTTTCAGAAATAATTCTAAAAAAAAAAAAATACTCAAAACGTTGAAGATGGTAAAAATTTATCAGTTTCCATGACTCGTCGTTGACAGTGTGGTAATGGAAGGAATTTAGTTAACAATATAATGACCTTCAGGTACATATGTTTAAAGTGGCAGAGTGTTGATTTTCAGGCAACAATACATTAACCTTCAGATGTCTATACTACATTGATCTCCCGATACCAACATATTTACGTTCAAGTAACAATGCAATGACCTGTAGTTAATGCACTGATCCTCGGGTAAAAATATATACTGACCTGGCAAGTAGTGGTTAACATCAGGTCACTACGGATTAGGTACAGGTGTCCTGCCTCCCCACCGTGGCTAGAAAATACACCTCTGCTCACTTTGTCAATATCTCCCTCACAATACTCACAATGCTCTGCTGTTGTGATGACATACCAAGCAGTCTACAAAGCGCGTCGGAGAGGAGTCGGTTCCAATAATATTCAGTGAAGCATTCATATCCAATTAATATTTGTTGCCTGTCTAATTAATATTCATGAGGGCGCTACTGTACCGGTGTCTTCCACTTTGTTTAACCCGATATAAAGTGCCTATCAGGACGTGGTATACAAAAAGTCGAAGCGAGGATGTCGGTAGTATTTTTAGTGTGTGTGTGTGTGTGTGTGTGTGTTTCTGGCGGTTTAAACACCTCATTGGTATTCCCAATATCGTCTAGCTAATTGGTGTGTATGTGACTGTATTGCAAGGTCCTAATTCCTAAATACGGAAGTGAGGTGTTTTCATGTCTAGAATCGGCTTCGTCGTCTAACGGAATTAAGAAAAAAGGTAAATAGGGTTTCATTTCTATCGCTTTTCAAGTTTCATTGTTGAGGGAAACTCAAGCCAAATATGACTCGAAGCCACTGTCAAACAACCATTACTTGTATTATTGAAAATTAAACTGAATTCAGGACTAAAGGCAAAGTGCTCACACGATCCTGAATATACGGAAATAATAAAAAACTAAAAGGCAAACACGGAGTCATGTCATTGATATTCACTTCAGTGATCATCCGTGTTTTTCACACATACAAATTGTTGCCTGTGTAGAATTTCAGCCCAGTGACCTCCTTCCCGGCCTGAGTTGGTAACAGTGACGTCGACAACTCGTTTCAAGTACGGAAAAAAAAAACTACTTCATCTGAATACTGATTTAGCTCCACAGACCCGGACAAAGTCCTGCTTACCTTTCCCTTAATCTGTTAACGTGAAAGTGTGTATACGTGGTAGTGTAATGAAATTTTGGAATTGTTGGATTGTGTGCGATAACTGGAGAATGCATCTTCTGGTCGGCTTCAAACTTGTAATGCTAGTGTGATTTTTCTCGACGGCAGCTTCGCATTCTTTTCTGGATGTGTATATTTTACTATGCTATTTTTATTAACTAAATTGATCATACAATAACAGGAGAATAGTTCTTTTGATCGGCTTCAAACCTTGAACACTGGTGCATCTTATTTACTGAAGAAATGGGGAAAACTAAGATATAGATTATAATGAGTATTTTGAGATATTGGTCTCTATGCGATAACTACAAAATGCCTCTTCTGTTTGACTTCAGACTTTCAAAGTTGGTGTGTGGTAGTGGAGGGCGAAATGATTTTGTCACTGTGTAGGTGAAAATTTGCAAATCTTTTATTGAAGAAATTGTAATTTTGGTTTGCAACTGATAACACATTAATGCGTTTTCTGACCGACTTTTAATCTTCAGCGCAGTTATTCAATCGCATAATAAACTTATGCCGCACGCTGTACTGTTCCTTTTGCCTTTATTGATCTACAAGGGGCTAGACTTGTGCAATACGGAAATACATCTATTGAATTTAACAGAGGTCGAACCACATCTAGTGTTGTGTTGGCTGCAACACACTTCTCGTGTTGTCTTGTAGCGCCACGGAAGAAGTGTTGATTCTCGCTTCTTCATACTGAATTAACCAAAATGATGAGTAGGGAATTAAAAAATATATATGTACCTCTCTGGCACACTTTTTGGGTTAGATATAATTACTGCAAGTACGGGATTTTAAAACACACACACACACACACACACACACACACACACACACACACACACACACACACACATACATACTTATATGTAATGTATAAGAGAGAGAGAGAGAATGAGAGAGAATGAGAGAGCCTCGGCGTCACGTGTAACGAATACCCTGGGGGAATTTTTTTTTTTTTAATATAAAAAGAAAATCTTACTCATAAAAAAATCTAAAATACAAGATATTTTTTTCCATATGTTAGTTTGAACACACACGCACACACACACACACACACACACACACACACACACACACACACACACACACACACACACACACACACACACACACACGCACACACAATACCCTTTCTCACCTGAGTTTAGTAAGGATATATATCAAGAGTAATAATAATTTAGCCTCGCTGTGCAGCATCATAACTATTTTCATATTGGAATATGATAACGATTACGAAGTCAGTGACGTCCTGAATACTAGATAATGATTACACACAATATTATTATTATCGGCTCGTATGCCTCCACTCTGATAAAAGCCTGAAAGCCACTTACAATAGTATTCCCCTTCAGTATCGCCACAATCTGGATATGTTTCATGGTAATGTGAGTCAGTCTTATGTTGTGCAAGCTAAATTGATGCTTTTGTCAGTCTTATGTTGTGCAAGCTAAATTGATGCTTTTGTCAGTCTTATGTTGTGCAAGCTAAATTGATGCTTTTGTCAGTCTTATGTTGTGCAAGCTAAATTGATGCTTTTGTCAGTCTTATGTTGTGCAAGCTAAATTAATGTGTATATCAGCCTTATGTTGTGAAGGCTAAATTGGTGTTTATGTCAGCCTTCCGTCTTGCAGGTTAAACTGACACCATCCTCTTACAACCTGAAGGCTAACCTTTGATATACCTATGATGAGATTCGAGAGTTTTTCTACTCCCGAAGCCGACCTTGGGCCAGGCTCGTCTGGTACTTGCCTGGTCAAGAAGGTTGTTGTTGTTGACCCACATATCCATCACAGCCTGGTTGATCTGGCACTTGGAGATATTTATCCAGTTTCCTCTTGAAGACTTCCACACTTGTCCCAACAAGGATTCTGATGTTTGGTAAGATGTTCAACACTCTGGGACCACGGATGCTGATATAGTGTTCTCTTGTTGTTCCCGGGGCGCTCCTCTTATTCACTGTTTTTTTTTTTTTTTTTTTTTTTACACAGCCTCCCACATCTCTCACCTCAGTATGTTATCTCAACCCGAAGGCTAAACAGCAACCTGTAAGCATCCGAAACTGCATTTTTTTTTAAAATTCATAGACCAGAAAAATATTGAGCCATGTTACTGAGAGTGTTACGGTGATGGTTGGAATAGTGACGTGGGGGGAATGATGGTTTTGTGGTGGGAATGATGTTGTGGTGGGAAGGGTTGAGTGGTGTTAGGAATGGTTATGTGGAGGTGGGAATGATATAGTGGTGGTGAGAATGGTTGGTCTGTGGTGATAGTGAGAAAGGTATTGTGATGGTGGGAATATTGTTGTGATGGTGAGAAGGGTTGTGTGGTGATGGGAATGGAAGTGTGATAGTGGGAATGATGATATTGGAGTGGGAATTGTGGTACAGTGGTGGGACTGTTGATGTTATGGTTGTGAGGAGGGTAGTGTGATGGTGGAAATGGTAGTGTTGGGGTGGGAATATTGGTGTAGTGGTGGAAATAAGGGTTTTGCGGTAGTAAGAATGGTAATGTAGTGATGGAAATAGTGGTGGTGGGAATGGGGCGCTGGAATAGGAAGTTGTGAAGGGAGTGACAACACTGGTTGTTATGGCACATGACAGTGGCTGTTATGGTGCCTGACAATTGTTATAATACATCACAATAATTGTTATGGCTCACGATAACAGATGTTATTACCCATGACAATGCCAATGATTGTTATGGCACATGACTGTATAACAGCAATGCCCTTAGAGCATGGCAGTATTTGCCATGATGCTTGACACTCTGCCATGTTGCAATGAACAGCAACGGCTGCCACTGTGCATGGGAGCAGTAGCTACCATGCCAAGAGAATGATTCATTACATCGAGGAAGAGAAACATTATACCTGGAGAACAAGTGTTCTGCAGCCAGCGTGAGTAAGAGCCTTAACTGAGTGCGATAAGACCACCTCATTCCTCCCTCACAGACAGCCCTGGGCACCCACCCTCCTTTACTCTGGCAACAACACTAGCTGAACCCATTAACAATACATAACGACAATCAATGACAACATCAGACATCTATAACTACCTTGGGGCGATAAATCGAACCCGGCAGAGTTACAACAATCTACGAGAGGGAGGGAGGGAGAACCTCTCTACTATGTTCAACTGAAGGCAAGTCCACTCTGTCCTAATACTTATAAATCCTTCCTTTATATCCACATCTGTCTTTATCATCCAGGGTTCACAATACTCGTCTTAGGTTGAAATCTGGCTATTCACATCCCAAGGAGAAGTCCGCACCATTTCTGTATATTTTAACTGGGTCTTCTTGATCCTAAGACTGACTAATGAGTTTCAAGACAATAACAAGGGCACCGTTGGTATTACTGGGCGTTTGGGATGTAAAGGAAAATTCCCCCTTTC
Organism: Cherax destructor; assembly: GCA_009830355.1. Taxonomy (NCBI): domain Eukaryota; kingdom Metazoa; phylum Arthropoda; class Malacostraca; order Decapoda; family Parastacidae; genus Cherax; species Cherax destructor. The sequence continues at coordinate 630,695 of WNWK01000001.1, forward strand.
CCCGAGCGACTAAAGATCACAATCTGAAGGAGCCGTCAGCATTTCCAGCACCAACAAACACTAAGTATATTGATGCCAGCCAAAGGCAATTCTAGTCCATATTACTCTAACTTCGTATGTAGATTGCTGAACTTATATCAAGAGTTAGAATTAGATGGACGATGTTGAGTGAAAAACATTATCCATTTCAACGGCCTTCCAATAATGTTCTTCGTATTTATTGCAGATTTTCGCTCAGCCAATGGGAGTTCAGCGAGGGAATTCTAACGACCAATCAGGGGGCTTCCTTTGAGCCAGCGCCATCTGAGAAAATCATCCAAACTTCTTGTGGATTGCTTTCGCCTCAGCCTCCGCCTCCTTCGTGAAGCATGTTTTGAGATATTACATTCCCTCGTAATGCATTAAATTCTTGAATAAATCATGGCTCCCCTCCTCCCTACACAGCAGAGGTAGTCCTCTTTCCAGCTCTGAAATGATGGGGCCTGGAGGAGTTAGAAAGAGGTAGGACGGGTGTGGAGGAGGAAGAGGAGGAGAAGGAGAAAGAGGAGGAGGAGGAGGGAGCAACACATATAACTAGAAGCTGGAGTCAAAGGCCGGGAGAGGAAAGGTTCTTTGATCATTAGTAATGTGTGCTTGTTTTAGAACCAAGCGATAGAAAGTTGGTCGCGCTTAAATTCCTTCTTTGCACTTTTGCGATAAATATTTCCCTCATTCTGCCAGGTTCACCAGAGAATAGACCACACAAAAAATGGCAAATATAAGACTGAAACTAACAAAAACAAAAGTTGAACTCACAAATACACACACACACACACACACACACACACAACGCGGCAAAATATCAAGTGAACAAAATATGCAATAACGATTCATGTTCGCACACCATTACTATATTTATTTACATACTCCAAAAAAAAAAACCCGCTAAATCCCAGCTGACCCTGAACTGTAAAGAAGGTGAGAAATTTGCAGCAATCCTCTGTTATTTTGTTTTAAGGCTTTACAATTTTTTTTTTTTTTAGCAGTTCCGCCGATGTAAATATTTCTGTTTTAGAAATATTTACATACATTATTTGACGTTCTGCTGGAGTGTTAGCAAAGTAACATTTGTGAAGGGATTCAAGGACCCTGTTAGCTGGACTTAAGTAGTACTTAAACTGTTTTCTCCTTTGCCGGGTCACCCTACCTCGGTGGGAGACGGCCGGAGTTTTAATAACACTATATATATATATATATATATATATATATATATATATATATATATATATATATATAGGTCGTGCCGAATAGGTAAAGCTGGTCAATTAGCAAGAGCTCATTTGAAATTAAGCCCTTTCTAAAAGTTTCTCTTATTTGTTTAAAGATATATTTTTTTAAATTATGTTAATGTAAAAATTAATAATTTTGTACCAAAAGAACCTTAGAAAACTTACCTAACCTTATTATAACAAGCGCAATTTAATTTAGCCTATTCCAACTAAATATATTTTAGATAAGTTTACAATAATTTAATAAACAAACACAATGAAATTTTTTTTTTTTTTAGATTCAGAATGACTTTTGCGAAATTATTGCATACACAAATTTTCACTTGCCTTAATCGGCAAGAAGAGCGTTGCTATTTATGCCAAAATGGCATGTTTTACCTATTCGGCACGACATATATATTTATATATATATAATAAAGTTTATAACACATAGCGCATGGCTCCAATACTGACTTACTGTGGACTTTGAGAGCACTAAAAACGCTGACTAGGGAATCCTGCAGACCCCTCCATACTACATGACGACAAGGACCAGAATTCTTTATCATCGTTTGAGGGAGGGTGGGGGTGATGTGTCGCGCTTAGTACCGCCCTCTCGTTTACTCTACAATATTAGACACCCGTTACTGCCCCGTCATTGTCGTCATGACTTAGTTATGGAGTTTTGACACCACAAGTCCCGCTACAGGTCACTCTCAGATTCCATGAAATAAAAGGGTGGGAGGTGGAGGTATGTGGGAAGCGAAGGGTTACGTCATGGTAGTGCTTGTTGATAGAGAGAGATAGAGAGAGAGAGAGAGAGAGAGAGAGAGAGAGAGAGAGAGAGAGAGAGAGAGAGCAGGAAGACAGAGAGAGAGAGAGACAGGAAGACAGAGAGAGAGAGAGAGAGAGGCAGGAAGACAGAGAGAGACAGGAAGAGAGATAGACAGGAAGAGAGAGAGACAGGAAGAGAGAGAGACAGGAAGAGAGAGATACAGGAAGAGAGAGAGACAGGAAGAGAGAGACAGGAAGACAGAAAGACAAAGACAGAGACAGTAAGAGAGAGATAAAGAAAGAGAGAAAGAGGGAGGGAAGGAGGGAGAAAATCTGAAGTGAAAGCAGTTTTGCTGGGAGCGTGAGAACGAACTTGGTGATAAAAAATTTACGCCGAGGTGTCAGAATGAGCTAAAAGTCGGTTTTGCTATTTGGATACAAGGTTAAAATTATACGAAAAACTTCTTTTGCGTATATCATTATGAGTGCATTTACTGGAGCAGTGTATCTACTTCTGTGTAGCTACAACAACAGTTCTACACGCAGTGTTACCAGTACTGTGTATCTACAACAACAGCTCTACACGCAGTGTCCCATCTCGAGTGTTCACTTAGTCATATAACTTGTTAACAATAAGAACATCCACATGAGAACGAAAGAGGGATTTAATGTTCTTCCTTCCTTTAAAAGTCCCTCTTTTATTCTCATGAGGCTTCTCTTATTGCTTCCCTAAGAGTCAGCTTCCTACGTAACCTGTTAAAGTTTCCAGTGGTTATAGCATACACTATCACCACCTGGATAAAACTCCAGCAATCTATCACTCGGCCGCACCACCTCTTGGAAAAGCCCCGGACCACCTTTTGGAAAAGGCCCGGACCACCTTTTGGAAAAGGCCCGGACCACCTTTTGGAAAAGGCCCGGACCACCTCTTGAAAAAGGCAAGGACCACCTCTTGGAAAAGGCCCGGACCACCTCTTGAAAAAGGCCCGGACCACCTCTTGGAAAAGGCCCGGACCACCTCTTGGAAAAGGCCCGGACCACCTCTTGGAAAAGGCCCGGACCGGGTGATTGTACCGGCGAATCTATCACTCTGACAATAAATGTTTTAGTCTTTTTAGACATCAGTTGAATCTAGATATATAATTATGGCTCATTAGTCTTTCTTTTGTGCCTAACAATATTATATGTAAATTACATTATCTGTGTACTATGGAAAATAATTATATTTTGTATGTTGATGGTGCTAGATCCTTCAAGACCTTGATGCTCGTGAAGGGCTCTTGATTCAGGGAATTGGATCTGCCTTCCACCTCCTCGGATTACCTCTCATTTCTGCAGGCGCTGTTTGACCACTACGGGTTTATTGCTTCCCCGTGAATATAATCTATTACTGAACTGTGTTAGAGATTTCGAGTCGTAAAGCTTCTATTGTTTCCTTTGTAAATAACGCAATTTTTAAACCAATTTCCCTAATTCTGCCCATTTGAAGAAAGTACTTTGATACTGGTGAAAATGCTCTTGATTCAAGGAATGTGAGCTGCAACTGTTTACCTCCCATTCCCCAATTGTTGAATAACTCTTGGGTATTTCTCTCTTATGAATGTTTCGTTGGACAAGTGTTTTATAATGCCGCAGAATTTATTCATCATTCCTTCATTTTGGTTTCGATTAGAAAACATATTAGCTCCTTTTCGTATATATCTCACTCTAATTCTCTAAATATTCCCATATATAAAATATTTAGCTCTTTGGTTGTTTTAATTAAAATTTTATTTATTTTGTGTCCTTAAGATCTATTACTATTTTTTTTTTACATCGGTTAGTGTTTTAACCTTATCTAGATATTACTTGATTATCTTCATTTACGATAGGCGTAATGATCATGATTTTAAAGGCATTTTTTTATGTATATAATATATATATATATATATATATATATATATATATATATATAAACACTGATCTCTGGCCGACGGAGACTCGAACCTACGAACCTCATGACAAGGTACGCACCAGTCCCCTGGTCTACCTTGACCAGTTCCAACGTATATGCATCCAGCAGACTGAGTTAGTTCCACAGGCAGACCAAGCAGCTAGGAATTCGCAAGAGCAGGCGAAATATTCACAAACACTGATCTCTAGTTGTGTCGATGCATGCAGGGGATGAGATGAAAAGCTGTAAGCCTTCCTGCCTGAAAGCTGGCTGCCTTGGAATAACGTCTAGCGAAGCTGGATGCCAAGGTATTGACCAGTGTGTACGTCGTAACATGCGTCTGTCATGAGTTCATAGGTTCGAGTCTCCAGTCGGCCAGAGATCAGTGTTTGTGAATATTTCGCCTGCTCTTGCGAATTCATAAATATATATATATATATATATATATATATATATATATATATATATATATATATATGTATGTGTGTGTGTGTTTCATTATCTTTTAACAGGAAAAAAACAAAATACCTCACGAACGTTAGGAAATGTAGTTAGGTTCGTACTTTGCACATTTTCGGACCTGAATTTACTGGCGGAAGAGAATGCGGGAAAAGCAATAATACCGATATTTCATTGATAAACATTATTTACTTATGAATTTCAAATTGCCGCTGCGGTCAAACATGTTTTGCTGCCTCTGGTCACTTTAAATTAATATTTGTGATCAATGATGCTAGGAAATTATAAAAAAAAACGGTCCATTTTGCTCGTTTTTATTTTATTTTATTACCCTCTGCTTCATTAGTAAAGTTAGCGAATTATCTATATTGACCGATTAGCAAATTCGGTGGAATATTTGTATTGTTTCCTTCTGGATCAGAATATTTAGCGAGTGTATGTTTTACCCGATCTGTAAATTCAGCGATAGATTTTTAATATTGACTGCTTAATCAGTTAATTCAACTAATTATCTGTATTACACGATGGGTAAATTCATTGAATTATTTGTATTGCACGCTTATCCGCCAGTAAAATCAGCGAATTACTTGCAATGCTCGCAGTTCGATCAGTAAAATCTCCGATTTGATAACGGCGTAAATGCTTTACACATGAAATATACTCTCACCTGGCCTTTGATAGTTGGTGCTGGTGTAATGTGGGTAATGGTGCTGGCATGTGTGGTAGACGAGGATTATGGAGCGTGCTGCCGCCGGTGATGCTTCCCCTGTTATTAGCTGTTGTTGGTAATCGCTGCGCCACTGTTTTGATTCCTTCCCTCTCAACCCCAGCCTTCTCTCGCACACACGCAGAAAGACCTACGAACTAGTGTAAGGGCATAGCTGTTAGCTGAGGCTTCGGCGCTTAGCTGTGCCATGATGCTGCAGTGCTTAACTCTTAACTGAAGTTGACATGCATAGCTGTTGTCTGAAGCTGGGACGCAAAGCTGTCACTTGTTTTGATTCCTTCCACCCACATGTCACTTTCCCCAAGCAAAAGGTGGATGATCTTGGTATCAGCATTTCAGTAAACTAGTCACTTGAAGGACACACAAACAACTGGCGGGATACTGAACCCCAGCAATCTTAAGAGTGGCATTCAAAAGCTTTACTCATGTCCAAAACTAAGTGGAGAATACGCAGCGCCAGCTTGCAAGATACAATGAATAATATAAAAGCTAGATTCTGTCAGGGTTTCAGTAACAAACAAAACCAGAATCGAGGGATAATAGATGGAAACTATACACAAGTGACACGCAGAATAGACAAGTGGAACAGATTAAACAACAGCCCTGAAGTAAAATAAAATCATGGTTTGAAAATAAAGTAACGTAGGTTAAATGTTTGCGTGTAAAAGCAGCCATACGTGGAAAAAAGAGCCTCTGCAGTCTGTTAGATCATTTATTACACACACACACACACACACACACACACACACACACACACACACACACACACACACACACACACACACACACACACACACACACAAACAAACACAAACAAACATAAACACACACTCGGCGCCCCTGTCAAGCCAGTGTAAAAAGAGGTGGAAGCAAAAAAAAAAGTGGCCACAAGCGAGAAGAAAATAGGTCAGTAAAACACGTGGTGCGCGGTGTTTGTACACTGTTTCCTGATGCTTCTGCACTTGTTCCCTTATTCCACTTTTACTTACGACTTGCCTAATAGTTTTTTAACCACTGCGCTTTATGAGAAGGGATTTTTTTTTGGGGGGATTGAGTGTTGCTTTAAATAAAGTTATTTTACGAGGATATTTATTCTACTTTGAGCGTTATTTAATGTAGGGCGTTATTTTATACTTAAGTGTTATTTTATACAGACCGTTTTGTTCATTGCGTTATTTTTTACGCAGTTATATTACGCAGAACGTTATTGCACTCGAAGATTTATTTTTCCCATCGTTGTTTTATAGAAGTTATTTTATAGAGTGTTATTTTAGATAGTGTCTATTTTTTTAGTGTTTTGTTTTATACAGTGTGTTAATATACACGCTTTATTTCACACAAAGGTTTATTGTACGCAGCGGTATTTTATACAGAGGGTTATTCTACACAGAGCGTTACTATATTCTGATCATAATTTTATAAGGGAACCTATTTTACGCAGAGTATTATTTTACCATGAACATTATTTCTTGGTGTTTTTTCGCTCATCTGTAACACCACTATTACTACTAAACCAGATTTTTTGTATATCTTTTGTAAATCGAAATTAATCCAACTCGAAATCATTGCTTCGACTTCTTTCTTGGTTAGATATCCTCAAAATCCAATTTATATCTCCTTTATTTATTTCTGTCTTCCACTTGTATATCTCAATCATGTTTTTTTTCCATTCTGCTCCGTTCAAAAGAGTGCAGATTATGGAATCTCAGTTTGTCTTCATAGGAAAAAATCTAAGATTGTCATTCTGCTGTGCATGGTATCCAGTGCATTTTTTATTCATTCTTTGGCATGGAGATAAGAACCTAGCTGAATAATCTAAATGAGGCTTTAATAATGATGAACAGAACTGTAGAATGAACTTGGGATTTTAGTTATTTATTCTTCATGGAATAAATTAGAGTAATCTATTGGGCTTATTACGAACACTTTCGAACTGTTGTCTTGGCTTCAATTCACCAAAAACCCGGACTATCTAATTAATCTGCCAGTTTTTGTGTGGTAATCGAATTTATTCAAGTCGCTTTTAACGTCTTCATAATGGTCAAAACTAATCTTAAGTTGTGTTCAAATTGTATTTTTTTTAACGGCCTACTACTTCTTTTATTACAGTGGACACTGATAACTTCATTTTATTGCTACTTCTCTATAGGATATAAATTATTATTGTACTATTGTTTGTGCTATTACTACTACTATTACTAAAATTTAAACAACTTTTGCTATTACTACTGCTATTATTACTGTACTGCTACTTTGACAATAACTTCTACTATACTGCTACAACATTAGCTACTACTATTTCTACTACTACTATTAGTACTATTACTACTACAACTCAAGTGCTATTACAACATTTACTACCTGTACAGTACTGCCAGAACAATAAATTCTACAACAACTACTACAACTGTATTGCTGCAACAGCAGCAAAAAACTACTACTACTACTACTGTCGCTGCTGTAATATTATTACTAGAGTACCGAGAGGAAGGATGCAGGAAGAGGCCGGGAAACTGAGGTCGGCCGCTACTCGTCAACATCGTCTCTCTGCGTCACTAACCACCGGACCGTAGAAAAAATCTCCCTCTGTATTACGAGAAATATTCTCTCTGCTGTGTCGTTCTTGTATCGTTTTCACATTCAAGAAAATTTAACCGGATTTGTTTATATGATTTTTTTAAGGGGGCAAAGAGGAGTTTATTTCTCTCATCGTGCGATATACAAGGCGCTTGTTGACTCAGATCGCTTACGTGAGACAAGCGGTTAAAAAATATCCAGTTTCTCAAGACTTTTTTTTCAAGGGAAGGAGAGAAAATGGGGTGTCTTGATGCTGGTGAAGGGCTCTTGATTCAGGAAATAGCTCTTCCTTCCTCAGATCAAGCTTGCTTTCCTTCCATTGCCCAGGCGTTGTATGATCACTGCGATATAGCGCGTCCTCGTGATATATAAGAATTTGTTAACCAGATGATAAACAATTGACAGCTTTTACAGAGATTTTCTAAAAAAAAAAATATGTTTATTTTTTGAGACTTTCATTTAGTTAAATTAAAGGTTGATTCTCGCCCTCTTCATTTTACTTCTTTTTCTTCGTCTTCTTCCTGGTCGTCTTCTTCACACTGCAGTTTACAGAGGTTTCTCCTCCCGAAGAACGCAAGAGCTGTAGTGTGACATTCTTGTGTTGTTCCAGTGTAGTGTGTCTTGCATCGCACTCATACAACGTATGAGGAAATTTCCATATGAGACGTTTCGCTCACCAGAAGCTTCTCCAGCCCAATGCACCGTGCATCAAATCAGAGAACGTGCAATCGGAGTAAGGTCTTCGATTCCCTAGATTCACTTGAGAAACGTAACTACGTGTAAACGAAGCGTCTTGTACCTCTATAAATAAAGGTTCTGTTTACTGGAGCCAATCACTACCGTCAGAGGCTGTGCATAGCCCTTTTGGGCGCCGCACCTCATATATGTGTTGTGAAAGGACGCTAACATTTTATCCATAAGTTTTCCATTTTTATTAATATTAATCGCATTTGGGATGTGTTTTGGTGTTTTGTTTATGTTTTCTCTTGGAAGGTCGGGCATAATTTTATTTTGTTCGACCCCCAGAAGGGGTAAAATTAAATCCCATTAGCACTATGTACTCTGGAGTTAATTTTCTTGAAACACTTAAGAAAGAATACTGTAATGAGATACCTCATACAGTAAGAGTCTTTTCAAAATTAAACATCATAATAACAGTCTATTAAAGAACGAAAATAATGAAAATAATAATAACAATTATAATAAAATGAATTATTATAAAATAGTAAATATATAATTAATAATACCAGTAATGAATATGAAAGTAACGAAAATATTATAAAAAAAATATGACAATACTAATCAAGAATTTTCTTTAAATTACTCAGTAAAGTTTAACAAATAACCTGTCGGGTTAGAAGAAAAAATGAAACCAAACCAATAAACCAATTTTATTTGCTATGAATTTTATTTAAACCGCGGTGAGTCAAACGCTGCGAGACTATATTTGTTTTGGAACAAAAATATTGTTTCTAGTCGACATTAAATTTAGAATTAATATATATATATATATATATATATATATATATATATATATATATATATATATATATATATATATATATATATATATATATATATATATATATATATATTATTATTATTATTATTATTATTATTATTATTATTATATAAAGAGGCATTCCTCACAACCATAACACAACTAGGAAGCAGCTAGCGAAATATATTGGACTGGTGATATATATCCATCCCATAAACATTCGATGTTTTTAATTGGGTCACATCTTCAGGTATTTTCCGTGCCTTTTGCATAGTGCGTCTGAGGCACTGGCATCATTTCTAAGTCTAACTTTCTAGCAGTCAACAAATTCTAAAGTCCTATGAATAACTACAATTTCTAATCATTGCTTTAATTTCTAATCACCCACCATAACTTCCAGCTAATTACCCCGTACGCCAATTTTATCACAATTTTAGCCACAATTTTTATCACAATTTTTATCAGTTCCTATGGAATAAAAACCCAAACTCAACAGTAAGAACATTTAAGATGGAGACCTTTAACCTACTGAGGGCGTTTTTTTTTAATCCAATGCAAAGAGAAGAAAAAACCTCTTGTGGGCGAAACGTCTTCTAAAAATGTCTTATGAGTTATATTAAAGTCTTCACTTAACAGTTAGTCGCTACTGTCGTGCCTTGTTATTTTTCCCCAATTACTAGTCGTCACAATTCATAATTACAAAAATTCATAATTCCCCACCATTCGTAATTACAAAAAATCATAATTCCCCACAATTCATCATTACAAAAATTCATAATTCCCTCAATTTCTAATCATCACTACAATTCCGCATCACAGTTCCTAGTCTGAACTTTTAAATTAAATCCCATTGAGACGACACTGGGGGGGGGGAGTAAAAAAATACGCAGCGTTGTATTTGATTTATCTTAATGTTGCGTAATGTGAGATACGCTTGTTTGTGTCCTGGAATTGTGTAATTTTTTCGGATTAAAAACTGCTAAGGGAAATTTTGAGATTTTCAGTAATTTTCAAGTGTTTTAATACCAATATATTTACATGTTCATTCATTCTTTGTTTATGAGTGTGTATATTTGACAGCAATGAATATAATGAGTATTAAAAAAAATATTTAAAAGGAACGAATGAGACATACTCATACAACACTTTAATAGTCAGATATAAAATTTTCCAGTTTATTCTAAAAAAAGGCATAAAATATAAATAACGAATTAGTTTATTGACAATATTTCGCCCACACAATAGGCTATAAATCAGAAACAGATCTACCTGGGAAGAGAAGTTGAGCGTGTGTAAATATATATATATATATATATATATATATATATATATATATATATATATATATATATATATATATATATATGTCGTGCCGAATAGGTAAAAAATTTCAATTAGCAACAACTCATTTAAAATTAAGTACTTTCTAAAATTTTCTCTTATACGTTTAAAGATATATTCTTTACCTTTATGTTAGTGTAAAATTAATAATTTTGTACCAAACGAACCTTAGAAAACTTACCTAACCTTATTGTAACAAGCGCAATTTAATTTAGCCTAATTCAACTAAAATATATTTAGTTGATATATATATATATATATATATATATATATATATATATATATATATATATATATATATATATATATATATATATATATATATATATATATATATATACTATATATATATATATATATATATATATATATATATATATATATATATATATATATATATATATAAGAAGAATAGTGTCATAAAGAGTCAGGTTTTTTAGAAATTTGTCTAGCCTATTTTTTTTTCCAATGAGGTATCTTCAACCTACCTCGCCCGATTTTTCACGTCATCTCACCCCCTATATATATACGCTCGGGTAGATTTGTTTATCGCTTGATGAAGCCCACTGAGTAGACGAAATGTTGTCAATTAAGGATCGCATAATGCTGTATTTGTGTCTTATCACCGTGTCGGTATTTTATACCATTTCCCCCTAAGAATAGTCTAATGGAAGACTACATAAACGTGAGCGAGACATAGTAGTGTCGACGTAATTTGTTGACTGTCGAAATTGCAAAGAACAAAAAGGACACAATACCGTGACTGGAACAATTCACAAATAACCTGCGGGTTAGTTGTGTGTTGAAATAGTAGTCAGGCTTGACATGCGATGTAGTGGTAGTAGTAGTGGTAGTAGAGTGGTAGTTAATCGCATTAGAGCTTCTATTGGTTAAGAATGCTCCTCTGTATGCACAGTACAAAGCTTTCGTAACTGACCACTACCCACCGCCATCAGTACTACTACAACTACTACTACTACTGCTGCAGCTGCTGCTGCTACCACCACTACTACTACTACTACTACTACCACCACCACCACCACCACCACTACTACTACTACTACTACTACCACCACCACCACCACTACTATTACTAATATGTAAATCACTTTACTCATCCCACAGTATTAGACTGATAAAGCCCATGGTGGGCGAAACGTTTCTGAAATAGATACCCATGTGTGAAACATGTATTTTATTAATCAGCCTGTTGGAATTATATCCCCTTGATCTATTTATACGTAGTAAATCATCGACACGTAGATATACCAAGAATTTATTTTAAAAACGACGTTTCGTTTGAGGAAAGCTTTATCAAGTTTAGTAAAGATATCCCTGAGCGAAACGTCTTTTTTGGTAAAACGATTTCTCTGTTTCAGTGATAAATATATAATAATTCAGCTTTCTTTTTAAATCTTTGTAAAAAAAACTGATGATTTATGTAGTATGCCAAAAAAAAAAAAGGATTTTTTGAAGAAAAAAAAAATGACAACAGCTATGGGGTACGAATTCACTGACAACGTTTCGCTCACAAAAGCTCCAATGTGAGCGAAACGCTTTTAAAATAACAGCATTCAGTGCTAAAAGCGTCTCTGTATACCATACCTGCAAGGGGAGACGGGGAGATTCGTACATAAGACAGGCAGAAGTGACCATTGAGACCTGTCACTCTACTATGGACAAATGGACAACTAGTATTGAGTAAGAACATAACGGAGAAGCAATGCATCAGGCCTACTAACCCATGGTAGACAAGTCCTTCCCAGGGTTATAGCTCTTTCACGTTTTTTGGGAAAAAATCGACGGCATTTGTGAAGCAGCTTGGCCGGTGCTGGTGGAGAGCGTTGCCTGCCGCTTCCACCATTCTACTCTCACGCCCTTGCTACCGCCGCTCCTGGATTGCAAGTTATTCTAGATTTAATAACTAATTTAAGTGTTAATTTCTTCGTAGGCTTGAGGGCAGCAGAGGGCCTCGCCGGGTGCCGTGGAGGCCAGCGGGTACGCTCGCAAGAGTGCCAAGCATGGGGGAAAGGGAAGGCCAAAGTTCGCCCCGGCCAACTTAGATCATGAGGGGAAATTATTACTGGCAGTGTGCTATATCAGAATTCTTGTAATATGTTGAGGTTGTCAGTGTTGAGGGCATGTGGGTGGATATTTTACAGTAGTGGTGACCACGGACCCCTGGCAATAGTGTCCCCTCTAAAAAAAATATACACAAAATTTGGCAAATATTTTAAGATCGGAATTTTTAAAGAGAAAAATATCTGTATTTTTTTACGATTATTTCCACGGCTGCATGATCAGTTTTTCTTCGTGTTAAGAAGACTGTCTGCTTCTAGCTCCGCTTTTTTCCCTCACCTCCTCGGCTCAAGTAATGTGTTCCTAATTTATATCCAGACTTGTATAATTTATGTGGGAAAACTCTTTGACTCCCTGCATATATACCTTCAGAAAACAATATCTGTTAGTGGTTCAGGGGGTCATAACACTCCATGAACTGGTCACAGGCCTCTTTAATTGGAAAGGAAATAATACTAAAATAATTGTTAAAAAAAACGTAGAATGTAATGATAAATATTTACTAAACGTAAGTAAAATTTCATAAGATTTACTTATCGTCTTACATGTTCATGTGGCAGAGAGAGAAAAGGTAATATTAACAGAGTGCAAAACATTTAAGAGGCTTCCGGTACACACACTTATGAGAGAACGGTAGGACCTTCCTGTAATGTAGCTGTCTGCCAACCGATTTCCTAAATCTAATAATGAGTAAAAAAAATTGTTGAATACAAGCAAGAAGAGTGTAATTGGACACCGAGGCAGTCCTTCGAAACATACAGAGGTAGACACAAAGGCATACTGACAGCAGCAATGAACAAATGACATGGGAAAAACAAGCATTTATTGTGACAAAGTTTCGCTCTATATCAAACCCTACAGCTCTACAAAGAGCGAAACGTTAGCAAAATAAAAGCTTGCCCTGCACCTGTGACTCTTCCACATATACAGAGTAGCAGCCAGCATTTATCGTCTCTTAAAGTGGCTGTGGAAACTGGCTGGACAGGTTGGTAAGCCATGCTCTCCCCTCCGCCACCCATAAAACTCTGGCCATCCTTGCACTCTTGCAATAACCAATGGTGCCACCGAAATTCTCTTTTAAGTGGTTAGGGTTTTTTATTGGCAATACAAACGTTTCAATTCCTTGCAGGTGAGTTAGAGTAGGCGAGGCGGGTATGACCGGGTGCCAGCTCGACCCCTCACACCATGTTGACACTTTTGTTGACCCTCTCCACACCGTGTGTGTGTGTGTGTGTGTTGTTCAGGTGATATGTAGTCTTAATTACCTTTGTGTAGTGTATAGGCTTTAAATCGAACAATCACTTTTATTAAATTTTAATTTTTCCTCTGAAATTAAGCTATTTAAAAAAAGAATTAATATATAATAATTTTACTTAATCTTATATAATTTAATGTTCTTTTCATGTGTGTGGTTTTTTTTTGTCATCTAGTCAAGTTGTACAAACCTAAGTATCAGAAATTATTTGGTGATTGTTTATGAGTTTGGGTTTAAATGTTGTGGAAAATGTTTACCAATATGCTGCAGAAAAAAAAGTTATTATTATTATTATGATTAGAAGTAGTAGTAGAAGTCGTAGTAATAGTAGAACTCGTAGTTGTAGTAGTCTTAGTAGTAGTTGTGGTAGTAGTCGTAGTTACAGTAGTAGTCATAGTTGTAGTAGTAATAGTCGTAGTAGTAGTATATTCATGGGGAAGCACCATACCCGCAGACGTCATAAAGCAAACTGGAAATGGAATGCCGTCAAATTTGGTTTGAGAAAGTAAAAAAAACAGTTCCAAGTCTTTGGATCAAAAGCCTTTCAGCATCAAGGCAACCCCTCTTCTCCCAGCCCCTTTAACGAATCACAACAAAACACTGTTATGCACCACAGCTGGCCAGTTTAAGACCACACCCAACCTGGTCGTGAAAACCACTCTTGGAAGCAATCTCTAGGATAAAGACCCCTCACAAAGACTCTAACTGCTAATCTAAAAGCTTAACAAATGTGTTGTTGTGTTTGAATGCTACCTAGTAAAGATCAGTCGTGGAGGTGTTGCATGTCAGAAGTAAGATGTATGTTGTTGGAAATTGGATTAACTGTTCACTTGTGTACCAGTCACTGCTATCACGTGGATTATCACGGAAGGCTCCAGTGTTATGGAACAGTTTAAGCTAGTTCATTGGCGGCAGCAGCAGCAGCAGCAGCAGTAGTAGTAGTAGTAGTTGTAGGAGTAGTGGTAGTAGTAGTCGTAGCAATGGCAGCAAATGCAAAGAATCAGGAACTGGTCAGCTGAGGGGTCGATAGGGACTCTCTCAGGAGGACATGACATTGCCGTGAAGGAATGCCGTCCGCGTCCTGGCAAGACCGTAGGATCCTAGGATTTGTATCGTAGTGAGGACGATGGGATTTACCCGTGCTGGAGAGGCGATAGACAGTACATTTTCCCAGCTCTATGTACGTACTAAAACGTACACGTGTACGAAATCCCAGGTATTTTTCTGTTCTTACGTACTTGTACGTGTTCTCACGTACGTGTACATTTTCTCAGGTCATTGTACGTGTCATAAATGTCGATGCTTCGTGCAAATATAATTCTCTCACTCAGCCAGGAATGGATCGACCTATATGATTTTAACATTGCCTCTTATTTATTTATGTGGGACACGCTGGATGTACAGTAGAGGCGTATTGCCAACACGTTAGAGCTTCAAGACACAATATGCAGAACAAAGTTTCATTGGAACAACGTTTCGCTCTATTAGAGCGATAAATAAATTTCACCCCTGAGTGAAACGTCGTTCAATAAATGCTTGTTTTGAACGTTTTGTCGACATGTGAAACAAATATCTGGGAGGCACATTTGCTAACACCTCCGGATCACCGACCCAAAAAAGTCAGCTGTGATTGCCTTACTGAATTTTAAGTAAAATATATATATAAGATTTATTATATTGAAAGAAAATTTGAATGCGAATGTCAGGTTGACGTTGCATATTAATATCAAAATATTGCTAAGTAAATTGGGAGGAAATCAAAGCTTCATACCAAGATTAATATTTAGACGACACAAAGCGAAATGAGGTGTAAAGCGTACGTGTGTGTGTGTGTGTGTGTGTGTGTGTGTATGTATGTGTGTGTGTATGTGTGTGTGTATTGCGTATATATTTCAGTAAGCATAGAGAGTTAATGGAAAATAAGGATTTCATTACAAATTTATTTAGTCTTTTCTGTAAATAAAAGAAAAAAAAAAGGCTGAGACCAGACACAGATTCCTAGAATTCAAGCTGAATTAATCATCAAATAATCATAATTCTTATCAAAATTATTACAGTTATTATTGAATATATTAAAATTTTTAACCAAGTCAGTAGAATTCTTATCCAAACTGTTACAATTATCGATATAATTACAAATTTAACCAAATCGTTACAATTATTAACCAATTACATTTATTAAATAATCATTACAATTTAAAGTTATTGTCTTTAGGATAATCGCAGAATGCTTATAATTACGGTGCGGGAAACTGCCCGGTATGGCTCTTACGGGTAGAGTGATTTGCTTTGAATATAAAACTAACATAATGAGGCGGAGACAAATGAGACAGAGCTGACAAGTGGTAAAAAGAAAAGCGCAACTGCAGAAAGGAACTTGACTAAGATTCTTTGCCTTTTGACAGGTTTCTTCCATCTAGTGTCTGAATACTGACTGGAGAAGCCTGTCCACAGACGAAGCGTCCCCCATAAAAGTTTCTCTCTCCACTTATGTTTTCTTTCACCAGTCTAATTCCTGTCCACAGACGAAGCGTCCCCCAGAAAAGTTTCTCTCTCCAGTTATGTTTTCTTTCACCAGACTAATTTCACGAGCATGGAGAGGAGAGAGGGCGTATGGTTAACGCACTTGCCAGTGAGATTTAGGGCTTACTTGCCGCGGGTTCAAACCATCGCTCGTATTGTGGCCTAGTTTGGGAGGTTGTGAAGATGCGATACCCCGTGTGCGGATACTTGCTGGATGGGTAGCCATAATTACTGAGAAATTTATCAGACGTGTAGTGTATAACGTCGAATAAAAATAATAGAAAGTAATACGACATAACTCTCTAAATTTCAGTAGTAGATTATACGACCTACGTCTATTTCGATTATACTCGTATGATCTACATCTGTCTATTTCGGTAATATATAATACAAGCTCTGTTTGTCTATTTTAGCAATAGATTATATTACCTACGTCAGTTTCAGTAATAGATAATACGACCTACGTCAGTTTCAGTAATAGATAATACGACCTACGTCTGTCTATTTTAGTAATAGATTATACGACTTACCTGTTTCACTAATAGATAATGCGACGAATGTCTTTCTATTTCGGTAATAGATTATTAAAATTGTATTTATAGGGAAACGCAAAACCCGTATGGGATCATACACCGTATGCTTTGATAAAATAAAAAAGGTAGTAGCTCCATTTCCTTGGATGAACAGCCCTTCCTCAGCATCGCTTTGCTGTTCTATATCTGCCGATGACTATCTATTTCATATAGAATATCTACTAGTTGGAGGATATTAGCAGAGGTATATCTATTTACTTTTGGAATAGCTATTCGGGAATATCTGAAAAATATTTTCTCGTTGAGGAATATATATATATATATATATATATATATATATATATATATATATATATATATATATATATATATATATATATATATATATATATATATATATATATATATATATATATATATATATATATATATATATATATATATATATATATATATATATATATATATATATATATATATATATATATATATATAGATAAGGAATATTTATTGATGAATATCTGCTGAGAATTATCCTTTTCAGGAGACGCATGTTCAAATGTGTTCTTTTCAGACAAATTATTTTGAGAGGTTGAGTCTATGCATTCCCCTAACCCCTGACCCAAAACCTCTTTCCATCTCTCCCCCTTTCGGGACACTCTAAGATCCCAATCACCATCAATGTTACAGATCAAAGAACTTAATCATTATCAACACCACAAATTAGGGCATCCAGTTGCTAAAGCATCGAAGGGCCTCAGCAGCCATATAGAGCACTTAATCCTTCCCCACTATCACATATAAGCCAAATAAATGTTAAACAATAAGTATATATATATATATATATATATATATATATATATATATACATATATATATATATATTATTAATGCATCGGAGCCTCCAAGCCTATTAGGCATTAATTGTACCCCTCCTTATATATATAATATATATATATATATATATATATATATATATATATATATATATATATATATATATATATATATACAATTAATTGGACTCACTCGGTATTTCTGTTCTGATATTTTTTATTGTTGTGTTTCTTCATACAGTTAGTCAAGTGTTACATTTTCATTTATTTTGATTTTCTTCTTTTCTCCACCTCGGCCAAGGTTGAGGTAGTAAATACTATATACGAGCGCCTCTAACCCGTCGAGTACTCATTAGCACACATCGTAATTGTCTTCGGCTTGGTTACATTTTTGGTCTATGACTGAGGCCTCTCGCTGGGTCACCGGTCAACTGATGCAAATTTTATTCAAAGGATGAGCCTTGAAATGAGGCTTTTGGACAAATATTCGAAACCTTCCACTGAATTATCAATTAATCCCGTTAAAAAAACTAAAATCACTAAAATTTGGTACGAGTGAAATTAATGGGTGGCTTTGTCGGACAGCTGAAACAGCAAGATGCTGGCTAAGACGATGTGCCGCGTCCAGGGAGGCGCCTTGATGCCGGTAGTTTCTGATACATAGAACCGGAGCTTCCCTTCCTTTTCTTAAATCGAATCTTACAGCTTTCCATTCACCTTGGTGTTGTATGACCCCAACGGGTTCATCGCTCATCCCTCCAAGAACAATAATAATCTGCAGCATCATCACACCTCCTACTGATGTCTATGCTTTATCTAGCACTTAAATAATATATTTGTCAATAGGAACCACTCGTGAAGGTAAAACCGTTTTGCTATATAAGGGTGAAACGGAAGCTTGTTAAACATTGTACACTCTGGCAGGATTGCTGGTACACAGGTTGGAAAGTATTGCCGATAAGTTTACTATAAAGCCACCTTTTTTTTAGTAGACGTTTCGCTCTGGATAGAGCTTTACTTCTCAGTAAGGGTCGGCTATGCAGCGAGCATCCACCAGGATCACAAGCCATTTCTATTCCCTTATTAAAATGTAAAATGGTAGGTAAATCTTAGACTTTATTGACATTTAGAAAACCCTGATCACTTGATATAGGATATATGAGCAACATCTGGGTATCTCCATTGGAGAGACGTTTCACCGATATGCCCCTTTTAAAAGATGTTTTTGTCAAACCTACGCCATCACTCGTGGCAGAAAGTCACCTTTATTAAATTTCCCGAACCGTATATAAATGACTTTATCCACAGGTATAAAGGTAAACTTTATATCAGTAAAACCCGATGTATTTTCTCCTTTACTCTGGGCAGTACGCTGTTGTATCCACTTTACTACTGCTGCCGGTTTTTCCCACGCTGACCCATATATCCTGCCGTAAAAAGCAACTATGGGTCTCCTGTGTATTGTATCATAAATAAGCCGATTACACTTGTACGGAAACCGAGAATATTTAATTACAGGACTGACTGCGAGGGAGAATCAGGATGGCTGTATTTGTTGACCGATTTCTTTACTCTTGGTGCTATTAATTCTTGTGTCTAGAATTATTGTAGTGGGTGATGTATGTCTTACAATAATAATAATAATAATAATAATAATAATAATAATAATAATAATAATAATAATAATAATAATAATAATAATAATAATAATAATAATAATATTAATAATAATTTATTATTATTATTATTATTATTATTATTAGAAGTAGTGTTAGAAGTATTAGTAGTAGCATCATTATTAAAAAACACAATAACTTAGTTGAATTATAGTGTTGAAAGATCTTAATAGATAAACGAGTCTCTTGGCTGTGATGTAAATGTCAAGTTACATATGAACTTGAGATTTTGAATATTTTTTTCCCCTGCTAAACGTAATATATTGCTTGTGTTCTGATCTTAAACGAAGTATTTGCTGCATGCTGTGTACTCTAACGTAATATTTTGTGAATGTTCTGGTGTTAAACGTAGTATTTTTCATATGTTGTGGTTTTTTAAACGTGAATGTTCTGGCATTTAACGCAATATTTTGTGTATACTCTGGCGTTAAACGTATTTTTTCGTGTATGTTCTGGTGCTAAATGCAAGACTTTGAGCATGTTCTGGTGTTCAGCGTAATATTTGTATACGTGCTGACGTTAAACGTATTATCTGGAATATATTCTGATATTAAACGTTATAGTGTGTGTATGTTCTGTATCGTGATGTTAAAATAAAAGAGAGTAGAGGAGACGAGAACAGAGGGTGGAATGAGAGGAGAAGGTATAATGAGAGGGGGGAGGGGAAAGAGGGTGGAGCAGCGGAGAGAAGGGAATGGGAGGAGAAGAGAGGAGGCAAGAGAGCCCAGCAGTAACCAAGGGTAGGGGAGACGAGAGCCCCACATCCGTCATCGACTCATCATTCAGGGTGAGAGAGGGAGGGGGGGATAAAAAAGTATCAGTTATCGGTGTTACTGTTGCAATATTTAGGCAGGGGTAAGACTGTGAAGAGACCGCTGCAATGGAGAGTTGCAATCCTGTCCTCTGAAGACACATTTACCCATTAAGTAGAGGACACTCCAGTTACTTAAGGAAGGCTACTGTGCAACATTCCAGCTGTGGACACATGTATACAGTTTATTTACGCAGATATTCCGAATGTTATTCCAGATATATTCAGAGAAATAGTTTTTTCATTCTAGTTATGTACACAGATACATAAATAATTATTCCAACAATGTACACAAGTACAGAGTGTCATTAAAAGTTTGTACACAGTCGCA
Organism: Cherax destructor; assembly: GCA_009830355.1. NCBI lineage: Eukaryota > Metazoa > Arthropoda > Malacostraca > Decapoda > Parastacidae > Cherax > Cherax destructor. The sequence continues at coordinate 651,298 of WNWK01000001.1, forward strand.
GTTTGTCATTCCAGGTATGTACACAGATGCAGTTTGTCATTCCATGTATGTACACAGATGCAGTCTGTCATTCCAGGTATGTACACAGATGCAGTCTGTCATTCCAGGTATGTACACAGATGCAGTCTGTCATTCCAGGTATGTACACAGATGCAGTCTGTCATTCCAGGTATGTACACAGATGCAGTTTGTCATTCCAGGTATGTACACAGATGCAGTTTGTCATTCCAGGTATGTACACAGATGCAGTCTGTCATTCCAGGTATGTACACAGATGCAGCCTGTCATTCCAGGTATGTACACAGATGCAGTTTGTCATTCCAGGTATGTACACAGATACAGCCTGTCATTCCAGGTATGTACACAGATGCATTTTGCCATTCCAGGTATGTACACAGATGCATTTTGCCATTCCAGTTATGTCCACAGAGACAGGACGCTTCATTTCAGTAAAATTTGACAGCTATGTGTTGATGGTTTAGGGGCACATCTGACCTACGAGCACTCGGGGAGCCGTACCCAAGCTGAAAACTTTGCTAATATGACGAAAGTTAAGGGAGTGAAAGCTGGGCGATGTGTGTCGAATTTTTTTCTTTAATGAAGCATGAATTGTGTACTGGTGCCTCGATATAATTTCCGAGTTGTGTGATTTGTAGTGGAAAAAATGTAGCCGATTAATTAAGAAAGGTTAAACGAAGTACTACAGTGTTATATTAAACGTCGTTTCGCCCATAAAGCTTTATCAAGACGTCGTTTAATGAATAGGTTCTCTACTCCACGTGGTTTATATTTCCAATGTAGGAAATGTTTTATGAGATAGATGAAATGATGTATTACAGACAAGAATGGAGATTACAAAACAGCGTGCAGAACAAGCTTACACTGAGATATATTCCTCTATGCAGAGCGAAACGTCGTCACAATAAATCCTTATTCTGCAAGTTATGTCTTTGCCTAAATTTTTTTCGAAAACAAAATTTGAGTTTTTAAACAAGATTTTTTTTCCATTTTTTTTTTCAAGTGTTAAAATGTTTTCTGAGAGAATAATAATTTATTTAATAACTTACTCTTCAATTATTTCTTTTCCAATTATATGTAAGCGCTAAGCCCGTAGGGAAGTCATACAACGCCTGGTGAATAAGCAACGAGGTTTGATCTAATATATAGCAGCACCAGTACCTTGGATCAGGAGCCTTTTAAGTAGCGTCAAGGCATTTCCTTTCCATGGAACTTCTAGAAAAAATTGAGCTGAAAATTTTCGATTTAATGTTGATTTAGGTATATAAGAAAAGGGGATCGAGCAATGACTTATATTTTGTTAAGGAGATTAATTATTTTTTTTTAACTAATTTAGTTTATTCCGGAACTATTATTATTTTTATTATTATTATTGTTATTATTATTATTGATATTATTATTATTATTATTATTATTATTATTATTATTATTATTATTATTATTATTATTATTATTATTATTATTATTATTATTATTATTTCTTTCCCAGCATAATTACAAAAAAAATTAATTTTGCATTATGGTTATCCATCTTATTATTTACGTAACACTTGCTAGTAATTAATATTCTGGTCGTTATTACTAAAACATCTGTTCAATTTTATTATTATTAATCCATCTTTGTTACCGAGAGCTTATGAATACTTAGGTTTATCTTCCTCACTCAGCAGCTGACGTAAAAACGTCAGATTAGACGTGAAACTTCAGTGGCGTTTTTCACATATTTGGCATTGAATGTCATAAGTACTGCGCACATACAGAAGGAGCTAAACATTTTAGAGGTAGTGAACTTCGTTCTAGAGGAAGATAACTTCGTATGAGAGATAGAGAACTATGAGAAGAGGAAAACTACTTCGTGGGACAAACACAAGAATCTCCCCAAGCATCAGTTTTTCGCTCTGAAAAAACACAGGAAGCCCGCATGAAGGAGACTGGAAAAACACAGGAAGCCTGCATGAAGGAGACTGGAAAAACACAGGAAGCCTGCATGAAGGAGACTGGAAAAACACAGGAAGCCTGCATGAAGGAGACTGGAAAAACACAGGAAGCCTGCATGAAGGAGACTGGAAAAACACAGGAAGCCTGCATGAAGGAGACTGGAAAAACACAGGAAGCCTGCATGAAGGAGACTGGAAAAACACAGGAAGCCTGCATGAAGGAGACTGGAAAAACACAGGAAGCCTGCATGAAGGAGACTGGAAAACACAGGAAGCCTGCATGAAAGAGACTGGAAAACACAGGAAGCCTGCATGAAGGAGACTGGAAAACACAGGAAGCCTGCATGAAGGAGACTGGAACAACACAGGAAGCCTGCATGAAGGAGACTGGAAAAACACAGGAAGCCTGCATGAAGGAGACTCTGGAAAAACACAGGAAGCCTGCACGAAGAAGACTCTGAAAAAACACTGGTAGCTTGCATGAACGAGACTGGTAAAACGTAATGAGTCTCCAAACACCACCATTCCTCTTGGAAAGACACAGGCAGCCTCCAAACAATCGCCTCCCGCTTGAAAAGACAAAGGGAGATTCAGAACACCGCCTCCCGTTCTGGAAAGACACAGGGGCCTCCAAACACTGCCTCCCGCTCTGCATAGACACAAGGAGCCTCTCCACAGCAGGAAAGCCCAAGTTTCAGCGTTATAAGCTGGCAGGATAAGCTTCATGGTGAAGAAATTCTACTCCCCGAATTGCTTGACTAAGGGAGTGCGCTGTCACGGACTGCATCAATGTATTCCTGAACATTTGCCTCCGACTGTACCTTCCATTATAGGTAGAATTCTCGGCTGAAATATTGAACGAATATTTGGTGACATGACACTAACTTTATTATTCATATACCGTCAATGGTTTATTTTGGCCTCGACAGCCACAAAACGTAAGTTTATATTGATGGCGAAAATTAACAATACGAAGCAATATGTATAGCAAAGAGTTAATTAATTTATTATCAGTATCGTATTCATGTTACGATACATTGAAGACGCTTATACGACTCTCAGAATTTACTGATATTTATAGTTATTAAAAATGTAGAATGGATAAAATCGATGGCGAGAAAGAGTTGTGTATTCGATTTAAATTTTCCCAAATGTTAGTCTAGCAGTTTTCCCCATCGTTATTTTCGTATCATATTATGACATTAGGTTGATAAGTTCGCACTAATTACATTCTTTACTGTGTGTGTGTGTGTGTGTGAGAGAGAGAGAGAGAGAGAGAGAGAGACACACACACACAGAGAGAGACAGAGACAGAGAGACAGACACAGACAAACACAGACAGACAGAGACAGACACAGACAGAAACAAGCATCGAGAGAGAGAGAGAGAGAGAGAGAGAGAGAGAGACAGAGAGAGAGACAGAGAGAGAGAGAGAGAGAGAGAGAGAGAGAGAGAGAGAGAGAGAGAGAGAGAGAGAGAGAGAGAGAGAAAGAGAGAGAGAGCAGAGGTGTGCTAACTTTGCAGGTTCCTCTGATGGCCACCGTCAGATAAACACGATTGACTTACATTGTAATTAATAGATAAGAAAAAGAACGGGCCTGGCCAAAGTGGTGTGCAGTAAAGATTGAAGTTTGATCGATGTTTATACCCAGAGGAGCTGTGTTATCTCCAGCTCGGCCTCCACTGTTGCCACCTCTGCCCACCCTTCTTTCACCTCCACCAAAATTTCTCCCATTTACGCCGCTCCCTTTCCCTTCACCATTCCATTAAATGATTGACATAGGTACATTTGCAGACGTCTGACGTGATAAAAGACCCTCCATCTTTGGGCGGTTCAGGTGATTTTTTAAGAGGGGAGAAAAAAGATTGTTTCGCATCTGTTCGAGGACTTATGGCATCACTGTCAGCTACACAATTACGGAGGAAAATTGTGATTGCCTCTGGTCTCCCGTGGCACTGTGGATTGTCCAGAGTGCCAGGCTGCATCTGCCACTTTTTATCCGATACCAAGTTGTGTGTGACACTTGCACCTGCTCCCCACCTCCTCTCACTCCCACTACACACTTGATGTCATGCTTGTCACACTTACACACACACTCTCACTCTCACACACATACATACGCTGGAATTTTTTGCGGTAGTATTGTAGTGATAGTACTAGTAGTAGTGGTGGCTTTCAGGGGTGGTGGTGTATTTGTGTGGGAGGACGATGGGCGTAGTGATGTTGGTGGTGGTGGTGGTAAGAAGGTTGATTGTGGTAGTGGTAAGAAGGTTGATTGTGGTAGTGGTAAGAAGGTTGATTGTGGTAGTAGTAAGAAGGTTGATTGTGGTAGTGATGATGGTAGAACTGGTGGTGGTGGTAGTGCAGATGGTGATAATAATGGTGGTGGTATTTATAGAAATAAATGTAGTGAAAAAAATAAGGGTTTGATAGTAAAAATAGTGGTGAAGGTGGCAATAGTTGTTGTGATAATATTAATAGTAATAGTAGTTGCTTTCACTTTAGCATCAACACAACAGAAACAGACGAATGGAACACTTGTGCAACACTTGTGTGTCTTCATTGTGGAAACATTTATGCCAATCAGTGGGTTTATCAATTCAATATAGAATAAAAGCGGTGAAAGATGTGAGGAGAGAGAGTTTGAGGTAATCAGTCCCTTATCATAGAGACGATGTGTTCAATCCATCAACCTTGATAAAAGTGTCACATTCGTCTCATTGTCAGAGATCAAAATAACATTGTAACAGGAACATGAGAGGCAGAAAACAATAATAAATAAAACTAAACAAGTCACCACCTTTCATCACACACCTGAGCAATGTAATTGCTCCACCCTTGTAACCATATTCCAATACCAGCTTATAACATTTCACAGTGAAGGGGTTGCTCTTCAAAAGCAAGTTTCAGAGTTCGCTCTGCAAAAACCATCTCCTGGACATGGTGTAACACAGTGTTCTCCTGTACATCATTAGATTTGGCTAAAGTAAATAAAACCAACGTAAATGGCTTTGGAGTATTTACAAGATGTGGTCAGCTCAAGCCCTTGTTAACCCTGAACCCTTGATCATGCTAACCTAACAGGATACAGAGTCACCTCCCTGCAACTGTGTGTGTATATATATATATATATATATATATATATATATATATATATATATATATATATATTGTACAAAAAATGGAACGAACACTTGTCAGTGAGAGAATCCACGTGGAAACAGGATCATGTAATAAAAGATTATATATTTCGGGGTCCATCTATGATCCTTTCCCTTGTATCTATTGATGGTGACATCAGTTCAAGGCCGAATTACCCCGAAGAAAAAGTTTTCATTGTTTCTGTCGTCATTTTGGTGTGGTTGGTTGAACAACTAAGTGCCGATGTGATCTTTCTCTTGTCCTTACCATGTGCTGTGTTTACGGAATTTGATGTAAAAATGTATAGAAGTCTTGCTCACGTTGTCCTCTCAGTGTGTTTATACACTTTTTTTTTCTCTGGGGTTTAAAAAGTACCTTAAAGTCTGTTAGACAGCAGTCTGCTTCACGCTTATTGTGTAACCTCAGAAAGCAGAGCTCACTGTGGCACGCTGTAGTCGTCATGAAAGAAATTTATCGGATTCAGTGAGAGCAGAATATTTTTGAACGGTGGAAAAATATTAATTTTCTTACTGTTACTCAAGACTGACGAGGCTCCGACCAATGACAGAGGTGCTCTCTGGTCTTGCATGAGATGACGGATATGACATTTTAGAGAACAAGCATTTACTGGGTCATCGTTTCGCTGTGTATAGACCTTTATCCAGTAAGTTCTTAATAAAGTTCTTCAAAGAAAGAAGCGTTGTTACAAAGACGGCTGGTTGTGCACCTTGTGTCTTTATCTTCCTATTTGTCGGCAATACGTTATTTCACCCACTGGTTTAAGATATCTACAAGTCAACCCATACATGGGTCTGGAGTCCCTACTACAAACCCAGTGATAGGAAGGCAAAAATATTCCCCCCATTCTATACTGGCATACCATGTTATGTATTTTCTTCAAAAACATGTTTTATTTTGATTTGTTTCTCCTTACGCTAGTACTGATATCAGCAGTATCACAGCATGAACATTGTCAGCAGCAGCAACACACAGCAACTGTAGCAGCTGCAGCGGCAGAACCAATGGTAGTAGCAGCAGCAACACTAGTAGTGGCAGTAGTAACACTAGTAGTGGCAGTAGTAACACTAGTAGTAGCAGCAACAACACTAGTAGTGGCAGTAGTAACACTAGTAGTGGCAGTAGTAACACTAGTAGTAGCAGCAACAACACTAGTAGTGGCAGTAGCAACACTAGTAGTGGCAGTAGTAACACTAGTAGTGGCAGTAGTAACACTAGTAGTGGCAGTAGTAACACTAGTAGTAGCAGCAACAACACTAGTAGTGGCAGTAACAACACTAGTAGTGGCAGCAGCAACACTAGTAGAGGCAGTAGTAACACTAGTAGTGGCAGTAGCAACACAAGTAGTGGCAGTAGTAACACTAGTAGTGGCAGTAGTAACACTAGTAGTAGCAGCAACAACACTAGTAGTGGCAGTAGCAACACTAGTAGTGGCAGTAGCAACACTAGTAGTGGCAGTAACAACACTAGTAGTGGCAGTAGCAACACTAGTAGTGGCAGTAGTAACACCAGTAGTAGCAGCAGTAACACTAGTAGTGGCAGTAGCAATACTAGTAGTAGCAGTAGCAACACTAGTAGTGGCAGTAGCAACACTAGTAGTAGCAGTAGCGGAAGCAAATAGTAGTACTTGCAGAACTAGTAATAGTAACAGCAGCATGATCCTTATCAATCCAATGCAGATAGAAAAAAAATCCTGTTGGGCGAAACGTCTCAGTCATAAAGCCACCAATCCCATCCCACCAGTCTCTCTTAAGATAAACAACGTCGGAAATAAATCTGCCAGCCTTCGAACATAAAATAACTAAATATATACACAGCAAACATTCACTTAGCGGCGGTGGCCACGTTCTAATGCCACACTTGTCAACATTCACACCGTCCCTGGGCTAAAAGTTTTCATTATACAGTTCAGAGTTGCATCAAAAGTTTTACAGCCATTTATATTCTGAAACGAGTGTCTGCTTTAGCAACGAGTGTTATATTATATGAGATACCTCAGTGGATTATTCAAACGCGTGTTGTGTTGGAGGCTCGATCCTCCGTATTGAAAGAGCAGGACGTATGCATTACCTCTTTGTATTCACCTCCTTGCTCACTAGCACTAACTGAGAGGTAATGAGAATCTCTTCTATAACCATGGGGGGAAACTAATTCGATGCTGATAAAAGGTTTTTGATCCTAGGAATTAGAGATACTCTTCCTGAATCTCCTTTATCTCTGCTTTATTTTCTTTGTCCCAGTGATTTGTAAGTTTTCATCGAGAATAATCTCAAACACAATTTTTTTTTGACGTATTTTTTTTTAATTATGAATGGCGAATATTTCATTCAACATATTCGTGTGTGTGTACTCCCCTAATTGTACTCACCTAATTGTGGGTGCAGGGGTCGAGACTCAGCTCCTGGCCCCGCCTCTTCGCTGTCCGCTACTGGGTCTCTGCTCTCCCTGCTCCATGAGCTTTATCATACCTTGTCTTAAAACTATGTATGGTTCCCGCCTCCACTATATCGTTCGCTAGACTATTCCACTTCCTAACTACTCTATGGCTGAAGAAATGCTTCCTAACATCCCTTTGACTCATCTGAGTCTTCAGCTTCCAGTTGTGTCCCCTTGTTTCTGTGTTCCCTCTCTGGAACATCCTGTCACTATCTACCTTGTCGATTCCCCGCAGTATTTTGTATGTCGTTATCATGTCTCCTCTTAATATATAAAAAATCCACAGGGCGATGGAAAATGGAAAACTGTCCACCGGTGATAAATTCCAACAGTTTCAATGTGGAGAAAGATGATAAAAAATATCCGACATGTAAATAAAATCCAAGGGAGGTAGTAGGACAATAGTTATGGAAAAGTTTCGCTCAGGTGAACGAAACGTTTCCACAGTAAATGTCTTAGAGCTGCACTTCAAGGGTTAAGGACTGACTACCTTAAAATTACTTCTTCAAGGCCGAAGGACTGACTACCTCAAAATCACTTCTTCAAGGCCGAAGGACTGACTTCCTTAAAATTACTTCTTCAAGGCCGAAGGACTGATCACATCATCTTTACCTCTCCACTGCCTCTGCAATCGCTTATTTTAGTCACCTCAGTATTGGAATGAAAAAGCCGGTCTTAGGAAGTGTGAATGAGTTAAAATACCTTCCCGTTTACAGGCTCTGGCAGACAATGTTGTTAGCATATTTATAATTTATTGCATTTTTAGCTCGTGTATTTATGAATTCGTTTATCTATCAATTTTATTTAAAAAAATCATATTTTCATTTGAACCACAACATATTTATAAATCAAAATAGTTGGACATTTTGTGGTATACCTGGAACAGATTTTGGAAGTTCTACTTTGAAAACCCAGAGTAAATCTGATTATATAATTAAATTCTGATTTACACCTCTTGGGCATCTACATGGATTCACATGAGTTGCCGTCAAAGTTCTATTAAACTGAAACTTTGACCAAACAGAAGGAAGTTCAACAGCTCTTCTGCTCTTTGACACCTATAATTTCTTCATCCCTTCAGCATCATTACATGAACCACACTTTCAACTCATACGCGATAGTACCTCTGCCTCCTGAATCCTTGTTTTTGCAACATTTGAAGACCGTGTTATATACTTCTACTAAAGCTTCCTCACCATTATTTTCCTATGCAGTCCCTATCTTAGTATCCAATGACAAAGTAATTTACATATTTCTTAACATTTCTGCTAGTTTATTTCCTTCATATTTTCTGGAATTCACCTCTACAGAAATACCTGTTCTCAGGTATTGAAGAGATTCACTTCAGTCATACCCCTTCCTTTCAGTGTGACCTTCATTCTTCTATCTGCCGTAATACAACTTTCACCACCCTTATTCTTTCTTTGCTCACACACACACACACACACACACACACACACAAGCTCTTCCAAACTCCAACATCAACTACTCATCTCACTCTCACGTAAACAGTGTCATCAGCAAACAGCAACCGTAGCAGATTTCAATTTATGTTAGATTGTTTATCTTTGAAGACCTACATCTCATCTGATAAAGACATTCAAACAACTACGATCACATGACATATTCCTGTCAAATCTACTTTACCGAAGAGTGTGCCTCATTTCACCTCTGGCCCCTAACCTGAGTCTGTCTTTTCAAAACCCTTGATAAAGTTTTTAGTATCTTACCATCTATTCTGTATGTATTAGCACAACCAAATCAATTTTCTATTCACCCAGTTATATACATAATCCAACACAATTTTTTTTTTATCTATGTTTCGCTAATTGTATATGCTCCTTCATAAAGGCTGCCTTCACCATCGTCTTCTGTAACAATGCAGCCACAATCTTCTTCTGCAACAATGCAGCCACAATCTTGTTCTGTAACAATGCAGCCACAATCTTCTTCTGTAACAAAGCAGCCACAATCTTGTTCTGTAACAATGCAGCCACAATCTTGTTCTATAACAATGCAGCCACAATCTTGTTCTATAACAATGCAACCACAATCTTGTTCTATAACAATGCAGCCACAATCTTGTTCTGTAACGATGCAGCCACAATCTTGTTCTGTAACAAAGCAGTAACAATCTTGTTCTATAACAAAGCAGCCACAATCTTGTTTCATTATAACTCTCTCACTCTCTTACCCCCTTTCAAACATACACTGGATAAAAGCGCCTGTCATTCTAATACTTCATTCTCACTTGCTTTCAGCATTTCTCTCGTAATCTCATCCATTCTTCCTGCTTTTCTCACCTTCAACCTTCTTACTTGGTCATTTCCACCCAGCTCTTGTAACATATATAATTTATCCACCTCCATTCACGAAATTTATGCATCCATTCATTATCTACACTCAATATCTTATTTATATTTATCATTGTTTTTCCTAATACGTCTTCGTCTTTATCCAGTATGTCGTCTCCCAAGCCTCAGTTCACCTTCTCGTCTTTCTATTCTACCTACAACTGAATAATAATCAGACATATCAGCCCTTCACCAGCATACTGGCACCCGTGGCCCTGCTCTGGTGGCACTCTTTATCATGGTACATATATTATTACTTCTTACCAATCTTAGCTCTAAGGACAATTCAATTAAAGGTTCCCAAGTAACATTTATTTCCTGGGACAGGTAAACTTTATTACCTCACTTTTCACTTTATCATTACTAAGAAAATGATTGATCACAACGCAAAATTCACTAAACCCTAACGTTATAGAACCTGGGTTTTCTCTCTTCATTCCTCTCACCCACCAAGTGCACAAACTCTGCCTATTACCCACTTCTCAAATCCCACTTTTATTCACACACAATTTATTCACTTTCCCTTGTCATTTTTACTCATTTTTTACTTTCTGCATTAACTCTACTCCTTGGTTTTAGCTCTTTTGCTTTTAGTTATACATTACTTATTTACTTTACCTGATTTACATCTATTCTCTCGCCTCTTCTGATTTTGTTTCACTAAGTTCTTGGGCGTCCTACTAAATCTATGGAAATCAACTATTATTTTTTCTTGCATATATAATATATATAAATTCATCGAAGAAAGGAGAATGACAACTTAGTTCAAACTCATAACCATGCACACAAATACTTGCAATGGCGCGCACGTCTACAGCAAATCTACAACCACCAAGGTGCAAGGAAAACAGTTAGGGTAGGCAAGAGAGGACTGGAGTGATGGTGGTGCTCACTACCTTGCTCTTCTCACCACCAACACATGCCCCAGGACAACGCATCGGTAAAAATTTCCCCCAACCTTTTGTCTCTTTTGTGAAGAACGGCCATTATCTCGCGCACATGATAGATGGCGAACGCTCATGTTAGCTCGATTCCAATTACGTGAAATATCAGATTACCGAAGGCCAGTAATGGAATAGATCCTAAAAAAATGCCCCAGTCGTTTGTCATTGGTGATGCATGCGCCTATTAACTCGCAACGAATTTGTCGGTGATTGTTATTGATTCAGATTCACCTTGGTTCTGCAATCACGACTTTGTACTCATTATAAAGTCAGCGGGCCGACCTGGCCAGCAGCTTGCGCAATTTGCAACGAACCGAGACTTGTAACTGGAGCTGTGATTATGGAGAGGATGGTTGTTGTTGTTTTTTGTTTGTGGGTGTTATCGAGACTGCAGTTGATTGGAATGGTGATGATTTATTAGAGGAGGTCTGCAAGTATTCTGTTACATCTGGCAGTTGTGAGCCGAATCCTTTATTTTGAGGCGTTAACATATCCGGCAGTGTAACGCCAGGTTGGACCCCCAGGCATCGCTCTCTGCTATACATCCAGTCTGATTACCTCCCATCCACAAGGCGCTGTAGGGCCCCTTATAAATTTACAGCTCCCCATGAAAATAAATTAGTAACAATATTTGTACATCCTGGCACTTGTCTGCTATTAACGAATTCGAAGAAACTTTAAGAACGAATGTTTTTCTTTTTTGTATTTATGGATTTTTTTAGGATTAGTGAATACTGTTAAACTAAAACCTTACCTGAATTACCGCTGGACCTGCATCTTGGCTTCGTGAGCTGCAGCCGCTGCCCCAACCTGCAGTGGCTCCGACGACACTCACAAGGAAACTGGCCAGAGTCCGTCCTGCCGCGGCCGCCAGCTAAGGGGTTGCGAAGGGGATGTGACCGTACCAAGGTGTAAAAACTCAGCTACCCATTGTCCAGCTGAGGCAATGCAGATTAATCTAGTGACCAACGGAGGATTTCTACCGACGTGGACCCCGGGCACAAAGAGGGGACAAAGCTACCACAGCCGTCTGAGAGCGGGGGCGACTTTTTGCCCGTAAGGGTAAGGCGGCCGGCGCTGGCACCCAATGCAGGCGCGGCCAGCGCGGACGGCGATGCAGCTGAGAGCGCTGACCACGGGTAGGGTAACGTGCGAGGCTGACAATGCACTCACAATACTCTTGGGAATATGCAACGGCCAGGCGAATTTTTTGTCACGCTCGCCTGTCATATGCAGGATGCGGCCTGACCCTCTGACCACTGCAGGTAGGGTGCCGGCTGCATTGTCAGGAGCAAGAGGGGCGAGGAGGGGGCTCTAGCGCCCCTCTCAACATCCCCTGCCAACCATCACTCACTCAAGCCACCTCCCCTAACCACGGAAAGTCATTTAAAGCATTTACCCTTAGGGTTGCTTGCGGCTATGTGTTGTAGGGCGATGGTGTAGTTTAAGGAGGACCTGAATGCTCTCAACCTGACCAGACAGAAGAGACAGTAGGACTTTCTGACATCCGTCACTCACACAGGAAAAAAATCATTAGTCACAATCACACACAGGGATGCTGGCGGACCACGTCTTTCGTAAAGCTACGAAGTAGTTGAAGGAGATACCATAAGGAAGTGTCTTACCAGAGCGTGACAAGAGAGTAGCACTCTTGGACATCGGTCTTTGACCGCTTTCAAAGGAGATTTTAGCGGCGGTGGTTTGCGCTACCTCGTTACCAGAGCCGGGGTAGTGGCCACACTTCACCCTCAGTTTTCACCCTCTTACCCTAAGTACCCTTGTAATTCTCTCTCGCATTTACAGTGTGGCCCTCGTGGCTACTGTGCTCCCACCTTCACTTGTGCTTCTTTATATTCTTGTTTTCATTTGGAGCCTGATATTCATAGGTAATTCTCTCTCTCTCGTGTAAAAGTTACATCCGTTCCACCGCTCTTATCATTCTCTTATTGTCTTCACTCTCTTCTCTTCATTCTCTTATTTTCTTCTCTTTTCTTCAGTCTCTTCTTTTCTCTATTCTCTATTCTCTTTTATCTATTCTCTTTTTTTCATTCTCTTTTTTACATTATCTTCTTTTTTCTTCTCGTATACAAGTGGAACTAACCACCCTTTCCTGGAAAATAATCAGAAGTACTTCCCATTACCCAGGCGTTAACGCCTACGGGCTTAACACTTTCTCTTTACGAAAATAATTATCTGGCCGCATTTTGTTCGTATCAAAAACACCATAAAAAAAACCCTCATTTTCAAACAAGCAGGTTAATATAATCCAGTAAAACATAAGAAATTTTGTTTCTTCATTTATTCAGTTTTTGAGAATCTCCAGAATCTTCACGACTACGGTGCTCTTCACACCAACTCCAAGGCTGAGGGGCTGATTACCTCATCTTTTGTATATAGTTCTACTGTCTTCAAATTATGTCCTGGAATTTGAATTGATAAAGCCTCTAAATGACGAAACGTCTACGTTAAAGATGCCCAGATGTTGCATATGTGTCTAATTGTCATGAATCTGTACTGTAAATGCTCGTATTTCTTCTTACTGTATTCGTCAAATACGGTTGACATTCACTGAGAAATATATATTTTTTTGTATGTTCACTAAGTGTACTTAATTCGAATTTTATGAGTAATATATTCTTAGTGTCATAATGACCCACAGGAATCAAACCAATCAAATTGTATTCTTTGATAGCCAAAATATATTGAATATCTCGTTTTCAGAACCGCCACAAATTTCCAGTTAAAACAGACTGTTTCTCCAATCATTTTCTAATCCAGTCAGTACAGAGGTTTGCTCTTACGTGCTTAACCTGTAACTCCTGATTCACTTCTGAATCCAGTTCAGAGTCTCTTCTTTCAGATATTTCATTTTTACGGCAATTAGATCATTCTTCCGCTAATTAACTAGTTTTAAGCAAGAGCCTTGTATCATGGCGCCGGCCGTCCGCCCGCACGCCCACACTAACCTATCCTCCCTCTCCTTACTGTGTAATGTGTTACATAAGCATTTTTTTTTTCCATGGCAAATCCAGCGTGTGTTCTCTCTCTCGCCCGTACCGTGTTCGTTCGTGTTGGCGCTCCCCAGTTTGGTTTGTCAGTCTTGGTGTTCGCTAGTGATGTTCGCATCATTTTGTTCCCTAGTAATGTTCGCATCAGTGTTGGTGTTCGCTGGCTCGGTTTATGTCATGTGTCACGGGAGGTACAGTTCTTCTGGGTATCTTTTTCACAGCGTCTCACCAAGTATATTTCAACCCATGAAAAACAGTTTCCCTGGGAAACAAGTAGCGACTTACATTCGTTAAATTGTTGACTGAGCGCAATTAAAACAGATAATTTCCTGAACATAAATATATTCATAACCTTGGCATATTTACTCAATGCCAAAAACAATAAAATTACGAGCTCTTAATTCCAACAATTAGAGCTACAACAAATGATTTAGTTTCGAACTCAGTTTAAAACAAATAGCAAAATAAAAGGCCAGGTGTTAGACTATTTGCGAGCTTCAATTCAATTAAAAGGAAAAAATATTCGCCTAGTTAATCCTCACGTCAAAAGAACTTAATTTCAATGAGGTTCTGGACAATTGTTTTCACACCAGAGAATGAATCGTTTTTCTGTTAGGCTCGACACTTGCTATCCTAAAATGATGAGTTTGTGTTGTTGTTTTTTTATTGTGTGTGTGTGTGTGTGTGTGTGTGTGTGTGTGTGTGTGTGTGTGTGTGTGTGTGTGTGAGTGTGTGTGTGTCTGTGTGCGTGTGTGTGGTACGAGAAGAAAATGCTCAGCTTTGGGGAGAAACCTCCTGAGTTTTCCTAATATTGTAATATTATAGACAGCTTAATACTTGTACTATTGTTCATTTGATGAAGGGCATGACATGACGCCTATAATGTGAACAATTCTTTGTTGAAATTTCTGAAAACTAATCTTAGTTTTACCAGACGTTAGCTAAGGTTGAACATCCACTCCAGAGCCCTCCTCTTCGTGTTAGCTTCCGTTATTAGGAAATGTTGCATGTTTTCTTTAATGGCGTAAGGTTAATGGTTTTGCCATACTGTACTCTGCATTGGTCACTTCTCATCAACTTTGAGGTCGTGTTCCGAAGCTAGAGAATATCTTTTAATTATGGCTTTAAATTAAACATCGACAATCCAAGTGAATAAAACTGGGTTTCCTTGAAGGCCTCAAAATATAATTTTACTTCGATTTTCTGTAACTGCTGAAGCAGTTGTAGCATCAACAGCAGCAGCAGCAGTACCACAGCATCAATATCCTTAGCATC
The DNA here is from genome assembly GCA_009830355.1 of Cherax destructor. Classification (NCBI taxonomy): domain Eukaryota; kingdom Metazoa; phylum Arthropoda; class Malacostraca; order Decapoda; family Parastacidae; genus Cherax; species Cherax destructor. The sequence goes on from WNWK01000001.1 coordinate 666,430, forward strand.
AGCACCAGCAACAGTAACATTAACATCAGTAGCACCAGGGAGAGTTGAAACCAAGTAAAGACCTGGAAAGAGACCCAGGAGCTGTTCCAAAAAAAGCGATGACAATATTAACGCAGATTTTATTTACTCACTGCCTCACAATTTTTACACTCGAGGGATTTAGTGGAGTGCCTTGATGACAGAGAAGGTTCTTGATCCAAGGAATTAAAGTCAGCCTCCCTTTCCTTGGATGGAATCAGATTGCCTCCCATTTCCCTACAATACTGTCTTCGCAAATTCCCGTAGATGTTAAAGCCAGAAAATTTCAGTTTTCACTAAAGGCTAAACCAAATACTGGATAAACCGAGTGCCTGTGTAGTGTGCCCATGTTGGTTGCTTTACAAGGTTTAAAACCTATCGACAACACGAGAGTCATTAAGGCTGTATGTCGCCTGTGCACCACCAACCATGAATACTTTAAACCCTAAAATGTGGATCGAAGTAAACTCTCAGGTGTATATACAAGAAAGCAACGCAGTTCTCGGTGTATATACACCGAGACATACACACCTAGGTGAATATATACTGAAAGAAGTACAAACCTCTACGGGAATATACACAGAGAGAGAGACTGCTCCCTGTGTATACACACTCGGGGAGATTCACACCTCTCCGTAAATATTCCCTGAGAGATTCACGCCTGTCGGTGAATATGCATTGAATGATACAATGATACATCTCTCGGTGTATATACACGATGATACACACCTCTCCGTGAATATACACCGAGAGACAAACACCTCTCGATGAATATACACAGATAGAAAAATCTGTTTATATTCACCCGTCGGCGAATATACACTCAGAAATGCATACCTACTTACATACAAAGAGATACACTCCTCTCGGGGTATGTACAATGAGAGATATCCTCGGTGAGTACAAATTGAGAGATATGCACTTCTCCCGGTGTATAAACTGCCTTGAGGCAGAACAGACACATTTTTTCCTGTCAACATATCGAAGTTGATGCGACCAGCGTGTGAGGCGCTCCTGCCTGACTATGATGCAGTGATCGCTAATATATACATTGTTTACAAAATAACCCGCAATTAGAAAGGTGTGGGTTTTTTATGCGTTGTTCTAGTCGCGGTATTTGTGCCTTTTTGTTCTTTATGAACATTATTTAGATTCTTATACTTGGCTTAGATATTACCATTACTCTCAAAGTGGAAATAATATATTACGTATAATGTATATGATCATTCTTGCAATTATGATAAGACACCTGTGCAATAACTGGGTATTGCATACCAATACTCCTTCCACTGTAATTACGTGACAAATTAACCACGAATACGATGTGTGTCAGCTAACGTTAAGGAGGTTAACGACATGTTAACCTCGTAAATATTAACAATATTAATTTTAAGTATAAAAACATAAGCAATAAAAATATTAACATTGAAAATATTAACTAGATTAATATTAGTTCTATAAACGTTATCTATATAAGTAATAGCAATATTAATGTTAAGATATATTTATATAATGCAATCTTACCTGTATAAATGATACATATCCCTGATTTCATATATATAGGTTAGTAGACAGCAGCCGCCCAGGAAGGTACTACCGTCCTGCCAAGTGAGGGTAAAACGAAAGCCTGTATTTGTTTTACATGATGGTAGGATTGCTGGTGTCTTTTTTCTGTCTCATAAACATGCAAGATTTCAGGTATGTCTTGTTACTTCTGCTTACACTTAGGTCACACTACACATTCATGTACAAGCATATATATACACACCCCTCTGGGATATCTTCTATTTTCTTAATAGTTCTTGGGAAACGGCCGATTTGTTGAAAGAACAATATATTACAACGAACCGGGAAATAATCAGAGCTGTCGAATAATTCTCTGAAGTCTCTACTACCAGTCCATCCAAGAGCACCCTCTTGGGAGCACCGCTGGATCATCACGCCATCGATACAGTCCTCAAGGACAAACTGAATGACCTGAAGAGAATGGAGGAGAGAATAAGAGATCTTGATGCCCATGATGCCCTGTATCTCCTCACAAGGTGTCTTACTCAGCCAAAACTCACTTCCTGAGGTGCCCACCCTCTTTTGACAACCCAACACTCAACGAATGTGCCTCATTCCTGAGATCAATCTTTAAGAAGGCACTGAATCTGTCACTTGAAGATGAGCAATGGGATCAGGCAACTCTCCCAGTGTGACTGGGAGGTATAAGGATGCGCAAGGCAACGCAGGTAGCTTTACCTGCATTTCTGTCTTCGTGTTGGCTTCAAGTGGACTAGTCGAGGATATTGTCTCCGAACGCTTGAGAGGTGCGGTATAAGCTCAAGACTCCAGGTTCATTGAAGCAGCCGTGCGGTGGGACATCCTGGCAGAATCCTCCAGTAGACCAGTTCCTCCCAAAGAGCACAAACAGTCCCACTGGGACTAACCGATCATGGAAAAAATCGCCAACACAGTGCTCACCAACGCTTCAGGAAAGGACAAAGCTCGTCTCCTAGCGGTGAAGGCACCACACTCAGGAGATTTCATTTTAGTTGTTCCCAATTCCTCTCTGGGCACTCGACTCGACTCACAGGCCATTCGGATTGGTGTTGCTTTTCGCCTAGCCGCCCCCATACTCACCGAACCTAGGTGAATTTGCAGCAGGGCGACAGCTGATCAATTCGGACTTCATGGTCTCGTGTGTCACACATCAGAATGGAAGTATGCTAAACATGAGGAGGTCAACGACATCATAAAGAGAAGCCTCGCAACAGCCCTTTGCCCAGTTGAACAGGAACCCCAAGTACAGAAGTCTGACGGAAGTCAAAAGCGTCCTGATGGAGCCACTATGCTACCCTGCATGGATGGTAAGCAGATAGCTTGGGACTACACCTGTGCCGCCACATTGGCAGACACCTACTTGCCATACTCTGAAGCTGAAGGGGGGTGGAGCTGCCAGCCACAAGGAGACCCAGAAGGCCCGCAAATATGAAAGCCTTCCCCCTTGCTATAACTTCATCCCAGTAGGGTCGGAGACCCTTGGAGCATGGGGCAAGTGTGCTTTAAAGTTCCTCAAAGAGCTGGGTGAAAAACTTATCACAGAAACCAAGGATCACAGAGTGACCAGCTTCCTCTTTCAGAGACTTAGTGTTGCGATCCAGAGGGGAAATGCCTGCATCATTCTGGACACGCGGCCCACCGCAGGGGAGTTGGACGAAGTATTCTAAATATAGCTTTGAGATGTTATCTATGTTGTTCTACTCCCTCTTGTATCTTTGTCAATGTATTTTTGTCTTTAAATAAAGTCTACTTAGAATATAATATGATATATATATATATATATATATATATATATATATATATATATATATATATATATATATATATATATATATATAATTGTGTGTATACAAACACATGAAACGCTTGAACGTTAATTAGGTCAATTTCTAGATAGTAAAACGTTGTTGTGACATTCACTATTATGAATGTCAATAACTAAAAAATGAATTCTCACAGTGAGTGAAACGTCGTATAATGAAAGTTTTCCAATCTAAAGAAAAAGTTTGTTTGAAATAACCCGTTGTCAGGTAACGCCATTGTCAATTTCATTATCAATCACTATTAATGCCTGTCATTAATGTAGTAAGTTTCTTGTAATGCCCATCAATAATTGCGTAAAAAAAACGTAGGATTCAACCACCAGTACTGTCAATCACGCAGGGGAAAGCTAAAGAAAGCAGGTGAAAAGCAATTGCATACTTTAGCATAATTCCCAGCAAACCGTCCGGTGAAAGTTTTCCCCTGACACTGAACACTTTCTAAAATGAATGGGACGAAACTCGTGTATCTCTTGACCACAGTGTAATGCAATGGAATTAACTCGCGTGTTTTGTCCCCTTGTTTTTTTGTCGCATACACAAGCAGTAGCGTTCTGATTTCTGCTTAAATATACACCGCCGTTCGAAGCAACAGTTGGAATCGGGGATGTGTGTCCCCGAGTAATTGGAAATTTAAGTGTTTTAATAATTTCAATTACCAGCGGTGGCTGTCAGCACTCAATGGCACTCTTTTGAACGCCTCCTATTAAGACCGGGCTATTAGGTTAATTGCATCAGACTAATTTATATCAAACACGGACAAAAATTCTTTACATTCCACAAAATCAGATTTTATTAGCATTATGTTTAATCAATGTTGATGTGAGTTGTGTGAGGAAATACCAGTAGGGTGAGGGAGGGATGGGTAGGGGAAGGTGTGAGTAGAGTTGGAGAGAGAAAAGGGAAGTGATGGCGTAAGGAGAAAAGAGGGAGGAGGCTTCGAGACGAGGAGGAGGAGGAGAAGAAGCAGGAGGAGGAAGAAACGAGAAGTAATGAGAAGATATAACAGGAGAGAGGGAGAAGGCAATGTGTAAAAGAAGAGGTAACGAGAAAATGAGCTGTCGGTAAGGAAAATAAATGAAGCTGACAGGAAGATAAATTAACGAGAAGAGAGTGAATATATGACGAGGAAGAGAAAGAGAAGGTAACGAGAAGAGGCAAGAGCAGTGGTGGCAGCAGTGGGAAAGAGTCACTTGTTCAACACCACTCCGGGGAAAATATTCCCTCACACTTACCTGCCTTAATGACTCTGGATGGGCGACGACTCAACAGGGATGACGAACCGAGGGTGGGATTTTTTAACGCTTGACCTGCGGTGTGGAGAGAAGGGGGTCTGCGCTGGGAATTAATAGGTCAATCTCTCATTAATTAAAGGTCAGGCAGCGTACATGCAAGACTTCCATAAGTGAAGCCTGAAATGAGTTCAAATGTTATCGAAGAGAATGTTCAACGTTGATTTAATGACATGATCGGTTAACGGTCAGAAGACATGTAGGATGGAGACTGAAAATCCTGACTGGTAGAGATTAGCAAACGAAGGATCGAGTCTCCGTCACCCCTTGGGACGAATCATCCATACAAGTTTAGCATTTCGAATGAATATAATAATATACGAGTGTAGGTCAGGTGGTAAAAAAGTGTCCAAATATCGTGTGTTTTAGGCAGTTTTTTGTCCCTCGAGAAAGGTGTCTTGATTCCTGAGAGAGCCTTGTAATCCAAGGCATTGGAAAGGTTCTCCTCCCTTTACTTGGATCTAACCCGATTGCTTCCCTAACGGGTTTGGCATTTTCTCCCGAATACAGTAATAACACTAATAACATTTTCAGTTTTCTCATACGAAGAAACGACCGTTTTAAAACATTACTGAATTAATGTGCATCCTTGATGATAAACAATAAATTTAAGCTAACCTAAGATAGATTGGTTAAGATTAAGCTAAGTTTTATTTCGGCAATTATACCAACGTTGCTACCCAAGTTGTGGTCCAAGAAAAAAGTTTACCATGTTAATTCGCAACTATTTTTTCTAAACATTGGTTCGAGCATGTAATGAACATGGTGACGTATAAATACTTTATTATTATTATGATTATTATTATTATTATTATTATTATTATTATTATTATTATTATTATTATTAGTTTTATTATATTATTATTTTCATGATTATTATATTTTTATGATTATATTATTATTGTTATTATTATGATTATGATTATAATTATTAACATAGGGAAGGCTATATAATTAATTATATAGCGCCTATGAAGCCGTCGATAATTAGGCTAAATCAAAGGAAGAGGGCTTTTGCTCCAATTACCTTGATCAAGATCCCTTCACCAGCATCAGGCATCTTTCTGGAAGAAGCGTCTTCCTATAGCTAGAAGTAGTATGAGTTGAGGGTGTTGCTGAAGGTGGTTAGGAAGGGAGGGTTGGGATTGTTGGGCAGGGGAGAAGGAGAGGTCAGATTTGTTGGGAAAGGGGGGCTCTGGGGAAGGTCGGATTTGTTGGGAAGAGAGCTGGGGAAGGTTGGATTTGTTGGGAAGAGAGCTGGGGAAGGTTGGGTTTGTTGGGAAGAGAGCTGGGGAAGGTTGGGTTTATTGGGAAGAGAGCTGGGGAAGGTTGGGTTTGTTGGGAAGAGAGCTGGGGAAGGTTGGGTTTATTGGGAAGAGAGCTGGGGAAGGTTAGATTTGTTGGGAATGGGAGGGCAGGGTTTAAGAGAGGCGTATCTGAGCGTAGGTAGGACAGCTCTTCCTGGTACTGAACACAATGGCTGGAAACAGAAGCCAGGGAGACCAGCCACAGTCAATATAGAGATATTTAATGTGCTCCCTGTCTCTCATAGTAGTGTTTGTACTAGTGCGACTACTGTCTCTCATAGTAGTGTTTGTACTAGTGCGACTACTGTCTCTCATAGTAGTGTTTGTACTAGTGCAACTACTGCCTCTCACAGAAGTGTGTATACTGTGTGTTTAACTACTATCCAAAGTGAAAATATTCATCGATCGATGAGTTCTTGCTAACTGACCAGTTTTACCTATTCGGCACGACATATATATAATATATATATATATATATATATATATATATATATATATATATATATATATATATATATATATATATATATATATATATATATATATATATATATATTATATTTATGACAATGTTTTTTACCTGGTTGAAATAAATGCAAATATAGAAGTGTATTATCAAAATATTGTTAATTTTAAAAAGACTTGTGTACAGTAAACCTGTATGCCGTTAACTATTATACAGCGAAACGTTGAGACTTGTTTCAAATAATGATGTGTATTGTAGCTGACAGTGAAAAACGTACATTGAACAGCTCTCGCGAAGACAGTCCAAACAGTTAATTTTCATGCATCAGCGAATGCGCAAACATTACGTGTGTTCTCTAGAAAATCAGAATAGCGCCACCTTAATAAAAGACCACGACACAGAGAGACAGATTTTAAGGTATTTTTAGTGTGTCGTCGTGTATATATACTTGGTCTAGGTCTGTTTTACAGCCAATGGAAATCTGTAAGCAACTATAGATTCGTATATTTGTTTGTCTTGCCACCAAAAGTGACGTCACAGTAACTAAAATAATTTTTTTCTCTGGGATGTTTTTTTTTTTTTTGTAAATGCTTTGGAAAAATACAACCAAAGTAGAATAGCATAATAAGGGTTTTCAGTATTCAATATTCAATTTTGGATAACTTTTTTCAATAGCGTTAACAAAGAAATCACACTGTATGAAGGTTCATAAGAGAAGATACTGTATATCGTGAGCAAATACTAGATATTTATTAGAAAACGTTTCGGTCCTGGGACCTTGATCAGAAGTGATCAAGGCCCCAGGACCTAAACGTTTTCGAATAAATATTTACATGTCTTCCTAAACCGATTTGTCGGTATCTGTTACCAAGGTTTATATCATACTGTGTATCTTTGTATCCCTGCGTACGTTAACCAAAAAGTTTTGAGAGAAGTGAGCTTAGACTCCAGCATCCCTTCTATCTCAGCACCCTCCTTCACCGCAATCCTCTCTGTGCTTGGTAATCTGGCAAGTGCCTCTCTCTCTCACCCTCTCCATCCACACAAAATACTTCCCCAGATCTCTATTTTACACACTCGTATCCTCCTCCTAACTTGCTTCCTCCCAGCTTTCTTGTCTCTTCCTCCTTTGCGCATCTCGCAGCCTGTTTGGAGCCTGCCGCCTCCTCCTCACAGCCTGTCTGGTTCATGCCACACCCCTTGACAACCAATCTGGCTCCTGCCACCCCTCACCACAGCCTATCTAGTGCCTGCCACACCTCTTCACTGCGGTGTCAAACCTCTGCCACACTCCCTTACAGCCTGTCTGATTAATGCCACAATATTTGACAGCTTGTCTGTTTCATGCCACATTTTTTGACAGCCTGTGTGATTCATGCCACATCCTTTAACAGCCTGTCTGATTCCTATCACATCCCTTCACAGCCTACCAGGCCTTTGCCACACCCCTTCACAGCCTTCTAGGCCTAGGTTCCCGCCACTCCTGTTTACAGCTTACCAGGCCTCAGCCATACACCATTCACTGCCTTTCAGGCCTCTGCCACATCCCGCTTACAACTTGTCAGGTCTCTGTCACACCCCTAATAGTAGAAGTCTTTGTCTTTCTCAGGGACTCAATCAAGGCCTCATAATTCCTTCCTGGGAGAAGTGAGAAGAGAAGATGTGAAGCAGTAGTATAGTCAAACTCCTTTCACACCCTCTCACAGTGTGTCAGGGCCTCTGTCACCCCCTCTCACAACATGTCAAGGTCCCTGCAACCCCCCCCCTCCTCGCAGCGTATCAAGGGCCCTTGTCATACCCTTTCACGGCGTGTTAGGGCCCTGCCAAACTTTTCAGAACCTTGTCAGGTCTCTGCCACACCCTTTTACAGCCTAACAGGTTCGTAGCCACATCCTTCCACAACCTAACTCTCCTCTTTTCATATTATCCGCTTTCCTGACTTAGCGTTTCTGTTCCTCTCTCTCTCTCTCTCTCTCTCTCTCTCTCTCTCTCTCTCTCTCTCTCTCTCTCTCTCTCTCTCTCTCTCTCTCTCTCTCTCTCTCTCTCTCCACCTCTCTACACACCCTCTCCTCCCTCCTTCTATCCCTCTTACTCACCCCTTTCACACTCCTTCATCGTCGTTTCCTTTCAAGTCTGAGTCCTCTTGACCTCACCTCACACACCCTCGTAATCCCCTTGACTGTCTCTTGACAGTTTTCTTGACCCCCTTCACTGTTACGCCCCTTCACTACCCATGTTATGCCCCTTCACTCCCCACTGTTATGCTCCTTCACTACTCCCTGTTATGCCCCTTCACTACTCCCTGTTATGCCCCTTTATTACTCCCTGTTATGCCCTTCACTACCCCCTGTTATGCCTCTTCACTACCCCCTGTTATGCCCCTTCACTACTTCCTGTTATGCCCCTTCACTACTCCCTGTTATGCCCCTTCACTACCCCTGTTATGCCCCTTCACTACCCCTCTTATGCCCCTTCACTACCCCTGTTATGCCCCTTCACTACCCCCTGTTATGCCCCTTCACTACCCCCTGTTATGACCCTTTCCCCTTTAGGTATATTGTCACTCACTTTTCCCTGTGACCCTCTCCTTCTCTTTTTCTTATTTCCCAATCACCCCCATATCACCCATTCGTCCTCCACCCCTCCTTCATCATTTCCCTCCTTTATCATCTCCCTCTCTATCCTTCCCTCATTTATCACCCCATCCTAAATCACTTATTATCCAAAACCCCTTCTTTTCACCCCTTCCTCATTATTGGATGTCTTCTTACCCCCTCTCCCCATTAACCCCACCACCCCCTCCCATTCGCCATCCTGTTTGAGACTCGTTCATCCTTTTGTTTTAAGCCCGAGTGGGAGAGGGAGGGGAGGACGAAGGGGGTGGTGGGGAGGAGGAGGAAGTTTAGTGAAAGGGGTGGTGGGGAAGATGAGGAAGTGTAGGGAAGGGGAGGTGTCAGTGGATGAGGAAGGGTAGTGAAGGGAAGGTGGTGGGGTAGATGAGGAAGGGGAGGTGGTGGGGTGTATGAGGAATTTAGTGAAGGGGGTGGTGGGGGTAGATGAGGAAGGGAAGGTGGTGGGGTGTAGGAGGAAGGGTAGTGAAAGTGGGTGGTGGGGAGGATGAGGATGGGTAGTGAAGGGGGTTTTGGGGGTGATGAGGAAGGGTAGTGAAGGGGGTGGTGGGGATGATGAGGAAGGGTAGTGAAGGGGGTGGTGGGAGGAGTTTGATGAAGGGTAGTGAGGAGGTGAAATACATTATTTTTACACTATATCTAACTTTAAAATCCGTCGCTGTGAGTTGTAATGAGCAGAGTCGCTCCAGCTAACACCTTCCAAACCTCGTTCAACTCACCTCCAGTTTTCTTCAAGAACACTACTAAATACTATAAGTTTGTATACAACGAGTTCGTTTAGAACGGGTTTAAAACGAGTATATTTTTAAACGGGCTTGGTTAGAATAAGTCAAAAACCGTTTATATCGAACAGATTTTCTTTGGATATCTTTACTGAGTTAAAAAAGAAACAGCCACTGGTTACCGAAACGTTTTGAAATCAAGATAGCCAAGTGTTAAACGAGGGTATGATTCCTCGTCTCTTGGTATTGTATATCATTACCGTACTGACAGAACGGCTGTTAGACAGTTGAATTATTTTAGAAAGGGGTTCCGTAGAGCGGGATTGCTTAGAACGGATTTTATATATAACTGTTTTATTTAGAATTTGTTCATTTGAAACAGGTTTATGTAGAATGGGTTTATTTTGAACAGATTCATTTAGAAATGATTTATAGACATTATGCTTGATTCTGTCCTTAGGAATTAACATATGTGGAGAGTGTGTGTGTGTGTGTGTGTGTGTGTGAGAGAGAGAGAGAGAGAGAGAGAGAGAGAGAGAGAGAGAGAGAGAGAGAGAGAGAGAGAGAGAGAGAGAGAGAGAGAGATATGTGCATATACAAGTGCTTAAAAGATAGATTGTCCAGGGAAGACATGATAGGAACGTACAAGATACTAGAGTAATAGGACAGTCAAGGTCTGGCTGAGCTTAGATTCAGATGAGTTTCAGGGATCTCTATGAACACTTCTTGAGGCTTAGTGTGTCGAAAAAAATAGTTGAAGCAGATTCTATACACAGTTTTAAGAAAAAGTACGACAATATCAACAGGGCAAGTAACCAGTTGAGAGGTGGGGCCAGGAGCTTAGACTCGGCCCTCGTCATTACAACTAGCTTAGGTTAATCATAACCAGGAGAGTAAACACACACACACACACACACACACACACACACACACAACAACACACACACGGTAGAGGCAGCGTAGATTGCGTTACGTAACATACTTCACTATTTATACCCAACAGTCACCTAAGTACGGTGCTCGCGGCGTTCACAGCTGTGTAATTATTCAGGTACTTAACAGATTCGCTCGCTGCCGCTCAGATCGCTGAGTTTTGGCAACTCTGATTGTCGCTGGAGAACAAATAACCAGGAAACAGAAAGTGGTTCGTGCAGTAGAACAATACAACATTTATTATTATAATTATTATTATTATTATTAATATTATTATTTATTATTATTATTATTATTATTATTATTATTATAGTAGTAGTAGTAGTAGTAGTAGTAGTAGTAGTAGTAGTAGTAGTAGTAGTAGTAGTAGTAGTTGTAGTAGTAGTAGTAGTGTTATTATTATTAGTGTTATTATAATTATTATTATTCGTAGTAGTAGTAGTAGTCGTATATTAAACGGTCCTAAGTCTCTCAAGCTTTGACGTAATCAGTCCATTACACGGAATAGGAGGGACTGACCACCTCCTATCAAGTCTTACGGACGGACTACCAGGTCACACAGCACCAGGGGTGAGAAGAATAGTCAGTCACCAAAACAAAGGGGACAGGTAGCTGCAGTTCCTTGGATGAAAAAAAAACTTTATTAGCATCAAAGGAGTAGAACGAAGAGCCAAGAAAACACAAACTACCAAGAAACTGTCTGGAGCTGCCGCTGAAAAAGACAACAACACGGGAGCTTGTTCCTCATCCGTGTGATTCTTGTTGTTTGCTCGACTACTAAACTGCTAATGATGAATCTGCTAAGCGTCTCTACAGCCTTATAAATGTAGAGGAATTGTTATATATATATATATATATATATATATATATATATATATATATATATATATATATATATATATATATATAATATATATATATATATATATATATATATATATATATATATATATATATATATATATATATATATATATATATATATATATATATATATATATATATATATATTAAAATTCTGAAAGTAATGTAGCTTGTAGTCTTGGCATACTGGTGAGTAATCACGAGATTCTGCCGTCTAATCATATTGAGTAATTTTGCAGTATTATCTTGAAATCCTGGAAAACAGAAATGTTAACAGAGTTGAATCCCTGCAGCATTAGTGTGCAGTGTGCGTTTGTAACCATTCCCCCGATATTCCGTAATCTTATACGGTGTATAATCTCACAATGAAATCCTCGAATCATTGAATACAAGCCTGTAGTAACGTGCCGTATCCTCCTCTACTAGAGAAGCTTACTTTATACCACCAGTGTTGGTATGTGTTAATGCTGGGGGAGAAGGTAGATGAATCTCTTGATTCGTGTTCTTGACAGTTTTTTGAAGGTAGAAGATTGATTCGTGTTCCTGAGAGTTTTTTGAGGGTAGAAGGTTGATTCGTGTTCCTGAGAGTTTTTGAGGGTAGAAGGTTGATTTGTGCTCCTGAGAGTTTTTTGAGGGTAGAAGGTTGATTCGTGTTCCTGAGAGTTTTTTGAGGTTGATTCGTGTTCCTGAGAGTTTTTGAGGGTAGAAGGTTGATTCGTGTTCCTGAGAGTTTTTTGAGGGTAGAAGATTGATTCGTGTTCCTGAGAGTTTTTTGAGGGTAGAAGGTTGAATCGTGTTCCTGAGAGTTTTTTGAAGGTAGAAGATTGATTCGTGTTCCTAAGAGTTTTTTGAGGGTAGAAGATTGATTCGTGTTCCTGAGACTTTTTTGAGGGTAGAAGGTTGATTCGTGCTCCTGAGAGTTTTTTGAGGGTAGAAGGTTGATTCGTGTTCCTGAGAGTTTTTTGAGGGTAGAAGATTGAATCGTGTTCCTGAGAGTTTTTTGAGGGTAGAAGATTGATTCGTGTTCCTGAGAGTTTTTTGAGGGTAGAAGGTTGAATCGTGTTCCTGAGAGTTTTTTGAGGGTAGAAGGTTGATTCGTGTTCCTGAGAGTTTTTTGAGGGTAGAAGATTGAATCGTGTTCCTGAGAGTTTTTTGAGGGTAGAAGATTGATTCGTGTTCCTGAGAGTTTTTTGAGGGTAGAAGGTTGAATCGTGTTCCTGAGAGTTTTTTGAAGGTAGAAGATTGATTCGTGTTCCTAAGAGTTTTTTGAGGGTAGAAGATTGATTCGTGTTCCTGAGACTTTTTTGAGGGTAGAAGGTTGATTCGTGCTCCTGAGAGTTTTTTGAGGCTAGAAGGTTGATTCGTGTTCCTGAGAGTTTTTTGAGGGTAGAAGGTTGATTCGTGTTCCTGAGAGTTTTTTGAGGGTAGAAGATTGAATCGTGTTCCTGAGAGTTTTTTGAGGGTAGAAGATTGATTCGTGCTCCTGAGAGTTTTTGAAGGTATATTGGTATCGAGGCTATGGAAAGAAAGACACAGGTGGCTTCACACAGGAACTCTATATTGGACACGTTTGGGACTTAAGTCACACCCAGCGATACTTTCACAGTGTTACTGCCGTGTTTTGTTAATTGATAACACATGTGCATGCAAATAAGCCCGAAAGTATTCGTTGATAAGCCCACATGTACACACATAAATTCGCCCTCAAGTACACACAGATACAGTGGTATTTACAAGCAAATACTCACGCATGTACCAGCAAATCGATCACATGCACACACTAATACGCACAAGTGTGTCCACAAATCATACACATGTACACGTATACGCATACATTGATGTGAAAATACATAAGAGGAAATTGAATAATCACATAATTACTTACATGTCAGGAAATAAATAAAATTGGAAAACACGGAATGGAAATAATAATCACAAAAAATCTATAAAAAACATAAGCAATAACAACTATAACAATAACTATAAATCCACATCGACGCCAATATAACCTCATTTTCTAGCCACCTATCCACCCTTTGCCTACGATTAATCCACATACGGATTGCGGTAAATCTTCATTTTAATCCGTGTAATCCGGAGCCACCACGAGACACTCACGTTCGGATTAAAGCTTGAGTGAAGGTGACTACAATCAGCCAATTAGATCACGTCCTGAATTTTTAACCACCAATCAAAGCGCTGCTCGACCTCTCATCTAGTTACTACGAATTCCGAACTAAAACACTTCTAATTGTTCTAACGTCTCTCTCTCTCTCTCTCTCTCTCTCTCTCTCTCTCTCTCTCTCTCTCTCCCCTCTCTCTCTCTCTCTCTCTCTCTCTCTCTCTCTCTCTCTCTCTCTCTCCTCTCTCTCCCTCTCTCTCTCTCTTCTTATCATCTCACTACTCTCTCTAGTTATCCATCATAAAACAGAATTACAACTAAGGTAACTAGACTGCAGCTTATCCTCTTCAGACTGCCTCGTTGATGTAAGGTTTGGTACTGTGTATTTTTTCACGTACTTCATCATCAGAATCTGTTTTTTTCCCATTTAAAAATCTTAATCCTACCACCACAAAACCAAAATCCTGCTTCTCCCTGTCAGCGTGAATTCCTCCTCTCACTTCTCCGTGATGGCGAAGAATCACCTAGCTGACGGTAATTAAATTGTGATCAATTTAAGCTGCGTTTAGGGTAATTGTAATCAAATGGTTAATTGTCCTGATTGAGGAGGCGTATTGACGTGCGTAAAATTGTCCGGTCCGTCTAGCATATGTAATCACGGACGTTAACATTGTGTTAAGTCCCTCTTGTAACCGAGGCATTTTTGTTCAGTGGAGAGCAGCACTTTGAATCTGTTGGAGGGTAATTTGAGGCCAAAGGCAAAATTATCGCCCATTGGCATGACTCAAAAATTTGTGATGAAAAGATGGTGGTAAATGTGGGGTCATTTATGAATGAATGGTTATTGAAATTAGAGATCTGAATTCTGTGCGATGCTTGGGGAGGTTTTGTGGGAAATCTGACTGAAGCTAGTTTGTGGCAGTCGAGTGTCCTTGTTGTGTTTGTGGACTGTCTTTGTTGGGTGCCAGTCAAGAGTTTGTCTGACGAGTGTCAGTCAGAACTGTGTTTGTTGAGTGTCAGTCAAGGGTGTTTTTGTTGTCCTAGTGGAGTGTTTGTTGGGTGTCAAAAGTGTATTCGATGAATGTCAGTCAAAACTGTGTTTGTTGGGCATCAGTCAGGAATGTATTTGTTGGGTATCAGTCAGGAACGTATTTGTTGGGTGTCAGTCGAGAGTATTTTAACCATTCGCTTCTAAATCATAGCTTAGCTTACTAGATCACAGTCATTCTTCCTTCAGTATTCTGAATGGTACAACATAAAGTAAGCAATCTAAAAACTCTGAATTCATTTTAAGAACACAAGAATGAAGGAACAGTGCAGTAGGCCTACTGGCCCAAACTAGGCGCTGCTCTGTTAGCTGACAAATAAAATATAATAAATCACTAAAAGAGAGAGAGAGATAAACAGAGACAGACAGACAGACAGACAGACAGAAGCGGGCAGCTTTGTACTTCAGAAAGGTAGTCACGGATGTCAGGAAAGCGGCTGTGGTTCTCAGGAAGGCAGCGTGGTCAGGAAGACAGCTGTGTTCAGAAAGGCAGCTGTGGTTAGAAAGGTACCAAAGTTCAGGGAAGACAGCAATGTTCAGGGAAGGCAGCAATGTTCAGGGAAGGCAGCAATGTTCAGGGAAGGCAGCAATGTTCAGGGGAGACAGCAATGTTCAGGGAAGGCAGCAATGTTCAGGGAAGGCAGCAATGTTCAGGGAAGGCAGCAATGTTCAGGGGAGACAGCAATGTTCAAGGAAGGCAGAAATGTTCAGGGAAGGCAGCAATATTCAGGGGAGACAGCAATGTTCAGGGAAGGCAGCAATGTTCAGGGAAGGCAGCAATGTCCAGGGGAGACAGCAATGTTCAGGGAAGGCAGCAATGTTCAGGGAAGGCAGCAATGTTCAGGGGAGACAGCAATGTTCAGGGAAGGCAACAATGTTCAAGGAAGGCAGCAATGTTCAGGGAAGGCAGCAATGTTCAGGGGAGACAGCAATGTTCAGGGAAGGCAGCAATGTTCAGGGAAGGCAGCAATGTTCAGGGGAGACAGCAATGTTCAGGGAAGGCAGCAATGTTCAGGGAAGGCAGCAATGTTCAGGGAAGGCAGCAATGTTCAGGGAAGGCAGCAATGCTCAGGGGAGACAGCAATGTTCAGGGAAGACAGCAATGTTCAGGGAAGGCAGCAATGTTCAGGGAAGGCAGCAATGTTCAGGGAAGGCAGCAATGTTCAGGGAAGGCAGCAATGTTCAGGGAAGGCAGCAATGTTCAGGGAAGGCAGCAATGTTCAGGGAAGGCAGCAATGTTCAGGGAAGGCAGCAATGTTCAGGGAAGGCAGCAATGTCCAGGAAGGCAGCAGTGTTCAGAAAAGCGGTATTCCAGTCCATTTCTAAACAAAATCTGCTTTAGAATAATTGTCTAAACGGACAGAAAGTTAAATATTTCACAGTACTTTATAAACAATGAAAAACTTTGTTATTCAAATAAATAGTTTAGCTGCTAACAATGTAAAAAAACGCTGTGCATAAATTTAATAATAAAAATAACACGATAAATAAAAAAAAGTGCAATTGCTTATAACAGTGAAGTAATAGAAGTGTGAGAAAATAGAAGAGAAAACGTCATGAAGAGAAAATGACAAGTAATAATCAACACTGATAAAGAAGAAGAAGAAGAAACGATAGGGAAATTGTAATCACTGATAAAGAAGACGAAACATGGATGATGTAAGAAGTGACAATGGGTAATGGAAAGAAGGAAGAGGAGGAGAGGAAACGAGTAGTAAAGAGTAGGAAACGAATGGCAGTGAGAGGGCAGCGAGGTGTTGGGAAGGCAGCAGGGAACTGTGAAGAGGAGGTACTGAGAAGTGGTGAAGGAAAGGCAGGGAGGAATGACAAAGAGAAGTGAGGAAACTGAAGAATCTCTAACGATTTACCCACAAGTTTTCGACTAGTGACAAAGAACTGGCAAAGCAACGACAGAGAGAGATAGAGGGGAGGAGGAGGGTAGCGAGGAGAGATGGAGGCAGAGGAGAAGGATAAAGAGTAGGCAGTGAAGAGCGGTAAAGAGGAGGCAGAGAGGGAGGGTAAAGGTGGACAGGAGACGCCTGGAGCCCCTCTAGACTGGTCTTCCAGGCGCTCTCCGCCTCTTCGATCCATCGCCGCCATTTTGTAAGCTCACACAAGAGATTTGGAATGTCAGAAATCTTAATTTTGCGCTCAAGAAACGGGGCGTCTTCCGTTATGATTCCTCTCAGAATTTCGATTTTTGAGGGGAGGGTAAGGAGCCCAATCTTCGATTCAATCTTAAAGATCCGGCGTGGAATTAAATCTGATTACTCGTTAATTGCCTGTCACTTTTGATTAATTAGGGCATTTGTGGAGGTAGAAGAGACGAAGTGCGCAGTCTCCATTGCTGGTGTGACGCGCTGGGCCCCTCAAGCTGGTGGCACCACCACTGTGTTAGGAGGGAGGGGAGACTGGCCCTCACAGGCTGGTGACACCACCACTGTGTTAGGGGGGGGGACTAGCTTTCTCAGGCTGGTGACACCACTGTATTAGGGGGACTTGGCCATGCAGCACTGGTGAACCCATTGCTGTGAGAGGGGGACTGGGACTCCGGACTGGTGGCACCGATGCAATGGTAGTGGGACTGGGTCAAACAAAGCTTTTGACACCCCCGCTGTATTAATAGGGATGACTGTACTCCCGTCCTAGCTGGTGGCACCACCGCTTTGTTAAGGGCAGTCGACCCCCTTAAAACAAGGGGGGACTGCACCCTCTGGGTGGTAACACCACCTTTGTTAGGGGGAACTGCCAGGTCCCTCACTCCTTTATGCCTCGTCAAAAGCTGCACCTAATTTACTCCTTGATTGGATATACACGTGGAGTTCTTGCTTCATTACTTCTCACCTTCGTCCTTTCACCCCTTCCATAGGGGCGCCTCGATAATGGCGAAGAGCTCTTGAGCTAAGGAAATGGAGCTAGTCTTCACTTTCTTGAAACAAACCTGATTTCCTCCCGCTCCCCAGGCGATGGAATTGCCCATGCTGGTGATAGAGCAACAAAATACTATAATCAGAACTAATGAATACATGGGCATTGCAGTTATGCTAGAATTCTGGCTGGTGAAGGATATGAGAAAGAATTGTTTTTGCCCATGGGCATATCGCAGTGCTCCTCTGTTGTTAGGTACCATAGACGAGGCTTACCTGGCATAGAATATATACACCGAGAGGTGTATGTCTCAGTGTATACACTCAGAATTTTCTTCTGTTCCTATTTTAAGGATTAAATTATTCTTGACTGGTGGTGAACAGGCAACATGCAGCCTTAGTAACCCTCGTGTGGTCGACTGGCTCACCTACAGTTTTCCCCTTGCACTTTTTCTTGAACATATAATATTAGAAATGCACACCAATGCCTCGCACTGCAGTTTCCTATTTACATTTCTAAGGCTGTGACGAGCTGGCGAAATCATCTTTTTTATTGTAAGGATTTACCGTGGCGTTCACAAAGGAATTTATGGATGCTGAATCCGATTGGTTTCCGCTTTTATAAGTGAAATCAGTGATTGAGGGAATGTGATATTTAGTTACGTTTCAGTGGCTTTGTGAAGAACTTGGGTGTGTATATGCCCTTAACTCCGCATGCCTCTGTTATTGTTTACCGGTGTAATTTAATTTTTGTTTTCCTCTCTCTCTCTTTCTCTCCCACACGAATTTTGATCTCACTGTGAATTATAATAACATATAAGTATCCTTCTGTTAATGTATTGGTCCTCAGTTTGCGTGTTTTGTTTATTAATGAATGCTGGTCTTTGTATATCTGCTAATGGTTGAAGGAAATATATATATATATATATATATATATATATATACGTATATGTCTGTAAGATTTACCTAGTGCTTTAAATATTCACGAAACAAAAGAAAAAAAGTACTCACCGAGCAGCACTCGCTGTGTTGTGTTTGCTGGGGAGGGAGGAGGGTTGAGACTCAGCTCCTGGTCCTGCTTCTGAATTTTAAAAATTGGCCTGCATATGCTGGTTCCTTGGCTCTCTAGCCCTGTCATATCTACTCTTGAAATCAGGTTACCACTTAGGAACAAAGCGGCACTAGGGGAGACAAACTTACGACGACGTTTCGGCCCGAAACGTCGTCGTATGCGCCTCTCTATGTGCAGGTTATTTGTGTAAGGTTACCACTACTTCATTTGGTTCATTCCACCTAGTAATAGTAGTAGAATTACCGACAATATGGTAGATAAAAGGACACAGAAGGAACTAATGTGACACTTTATTGTGGCAACTTTTCACTCTTCAGGACCTTGACACAGCGTTACGTTACCACAATAAAATGTTACATTATTTGGATTTGTCTCCTTTTTACCTTCATTCCACTGTGCCCCGTGACCTGGTGGCAAAAGCTCTCACTTCACACGGTGAAGGTCTGGGTTCGATTCCCAGCAAAGGGGTGGAAACATTGGATGTGTTTCCTTACACCGTTTGTCCATGTTCACTCATAAGTAATAATGTGTACCTGGGTGTTAGTGGACTGGTGTGGGTCGCATCTTGGGACAAAATTGACCTAATTTGCCCGAAATGCTCTGCATAACAAGCGGCTTTCTATATAGTAGTATGTCATTGATGTCAGCTATGGTATGTATACCTTGTACATATACTTGTAGGAATAAAGGTATATTATATAATTATATTCCACCTGTTTACCATCGTAAGAATGAAGAATTTCCTAACAGCCTTGTGGCTCATCAGTGTTTTAATCCTCCACCGAGTGGCTCTTTTGCCCCTGTGCCTCGCATTTCAAAACAGGATGTCCCTATCTGTTCTTTCGAAATCTCTGTGAACCTTATTCATATGTTGTCTTCCCTTGTTCTTCTCTCTGCTTTGACACCTGGAACAGCACCCATGAAAGTGCTACGTTGTGTTACAGGCTAATTTTGATTAGTGGTCTGTAGCTACGGGAGAATTATCTCGTCCAGAGAGTGTAATTTATATTGTAAGTTGACGTAAATTTCTAGTGGTTGTAGTATTTACTACTTTCCCCTGTCCTGGCTAACTTCCTGTGGTATGTTAGTCTACACGTGAAGACTTATTTTATTTTGTTTATTCGATACGACTCTTTTTCTCATTTTATAATTGGGTATTTTGTTCCACTATCTACCCAGTTGATGGTGCTGAATGTAGTGTGTACTCACCTATTTTTGGTTTGAGGGATCGATTCACAGCTCCTGGCCCCGCCTCTTGCTACAAGAGCCTTACCGTACATCATCATAAAGCTATGTGTGGCTCCTGCCTCCACAACTTCACTCTCCAGATTGTTCCACTTCCTGGTTTAACCATTATGTTGCCTCTGTGTGTGTGTGTGTGTGTGGAAACAAGTGAGGTAGCGGGAGTGACCACCTGAGGGTACCAAAGCTTCGTGAGAGTAGAGGCATCTTAGACACGTAGGGAGGCAGATTTATCAATCTTATTCAAATATTTTCCACTTTGTCTGCCTACCTATTATTGTAATGATTTTATTGCTTCATATTTTCCACTAAAATTAAGATATTTATTTTTAAAAACACTAATTTAAATTAAAAGTAATTAATCTTATAGATTTTGAATAGACTTTTCACATATATTTACAAAGTGAAAATTCATCAAATATAGAAATAGTAAAGACAACCTTTTTCTACTTAATTCTCATCGAAAATTTTCATCATTTTTTTATAAACAAAATGTTGATATCTATGAATATTTTTTTTCCAATGGGATTCTTTTTTTTTTTAGTGATGGAGAGGGTATAAAATATATTGTGCAGACGCTATTTCGCATTTCCCTTACACATAATTTCCACTTGTGTTGAGAGGCCAGAGTAGCGTGACGTCACTCAGACGCTTAGCGATGATTGGCTCAAGTGTGTTGGTGGGCGTGGTTCCACATAACTAGCAGGGAGCTTTCTTGAGTCGTTCCCTGCACGCCCAAGCGCCCACACGCCCACACGCCCGCACGCCCACTCACCCACTCACCAAATAACCAGCTACCTTCTCTCTCTCTCTCTCTCCATCAACACTCAATTCAACACAAATGCTAAACCCAGTCAGATATACACATATTCATCATTATCATCTCAAAAGTCAACAAATTGCAAGAAATTGGTATTTTTTTGAAGGTCTTTTAACCAGTAAATGTCAGAGGTGAACTGCAAGTTCTCGATGTCTTACTTAACCCACATGGGATATGTTGCCTCCCTGCTGTTACCGTTATGTTGCCTCCCTGCTGTTACCGTTATGTTGCCTCCTTGCTGTTACCGTTATGTTGCCTCCCTGCTGTTACCGTTATGTTGCCTCCTTGCTGTTACCGTTATGTTGCCTCCTTGCTGTTACCGTTATGTTGCCTCCTTGCTGTTACCGTTATGTTGCCTCCTTGCTGTTACCGTTATGTTCCCTGCTCTGTGTTACCATTTTGTTGCCTGCTTGCTGACACCGTTATGTTCCCTGCTTGCTGTTACCGCTATGTTCCCTGCTTGCTGTTACCGCTATGTTCCCTGCTTGCTGTTACCAACATATTGCCTGCCTGCTGTAACCACTGTTGTCTGCTTGCTGTTACCTTTATGCTGCCTGCTAATTGTTACCATTATGTTGCCTGCTTGTTGTAAACATAATGTTGCCTGCTTGCTGTTAGCGTTAGGTTGCCTGCTTGGTGTAAATATTACGTTGTTTACTTTGTGTAAACATATCTGTTTGTCGGTTATTTACATAATATTGTTTATAACGTAGTTTGCAGAGAATGTTTATGCGATGTTTATAGGGAATGAAGAGGAGAGTGGTATAGCGTAGGGGAACAGTGGTATGGTGTAGGGAAGAGTAGTATGGTGCGGTGGAGAGTGGTATGGTGTAGTGTAGAGTGGCATGGTGTAGGAGAGAGTGGTATGGTGTAGTGGAGTGGTATGGTGTAGGGAAGAGTGGTATTGTGTAGGGAAGAGTGGTATGGTGTAGGGAAGAGTGGTATGGTGTAGTAGAGAGTGGTATGGTGTAGTGGAGAGTAGTATGGTGTAGTGGAGAGTGATATGGTGTAGGGAAGAGTGGTATGGTGTAGGGAAGAGTGGTATGGTGTAGGGATCAGTGGTATGGTGTAGTAGAGAGTGGTATGGTGTAGTAGAGAGTGGTATGGTGTGGGTAAAAGTAGTGTTGTGTAGGGAAGAGTGGTATGGTGTAGTGGAGAGTGACATGGTGTAAGGGAGAGTGGTATGGTGTAGGGGAGAATGGTATGGTGTAGGAGAGAGTGATATGGTGTAGGGGAGAGTGGTATGGTGTAGTGGAGAGTGGTATGCTGTAGGGAAAAGTGGTATGGTGTAGTGGAGAGTGATATGGTGTAGGGAAGAGTGGTATGGTGTAGAGAAGAGTGGTATGGTGTAGTGGAGAGTGACATGGTGTAAGGGAGAGTGGTATGGTGAAGGGGAGAGTGGTATTGTGTAGGGGAGAGTGGCATGGTGCAGTGGAGAGTGGTATGATGTAGGGGAGAGTGGTATGATGTAAGGGAGAGTGGTATGGTGTAGTGGAGAATGGTATGGTGTAGGGGAGAATGGTATGGTGTAGGGGAGAGTGGTATGGTGTAATGGAGAGTGGTATGGTGTAGGAGAGAGTGGTATGGTGTAGAGGAGAGTGATATGGTGTAGGGGAGAGTGGTATGGTGTAGGGGAAAGTGGTATGGTGTAGGGGAGATTGTTATGGTGTAGGGGAGAGTGGTATGGTGTAAGGGAAAATGGTATGGTGTAGGAGAAAGTGGTATGGTGTAGGGGGAGATTGGTATGGTGTAGGAAAGAGTGGTATGGTGTAGGGGAGAGTGGTATGGTGTAAGGGAGAGTGGTATAGTGTAAGGGAGAGTGGCATGGTGTAAAGGAGAATGGTATGGTGTAGGGGAAAATAGTATGGTGTAAGGGAGAGTGGTATGGTGTAAGGGAGAGTGGTATGGTGTAGGGGAGAGTGGTATGGTGTAGGGGAGAGTGGTGTGGTGTAGAGGAGAGTGGTATGGTGTAAGGGAGAGTGGTGTGGTGTAGTGGAGAGTGGTGTGGTGTAGTGGAGAGTGTTGTGGTGCATTGGAGTGGTATGGTGTAGGAGAGTGGTATGGTGTAGGGGAGAGTGGTGTGGTGTAAAGGAAAGTGGTATTGTGTATGGGAGAGTGGTATGGTGTATTGGAGAGTGGTATGGTGCAGTAGAGTGGAATGGTGTAGTTTAGAGTGGTTTGGTGTAGGGGAGAATGGTATGGTGTAGGAGGGGGAGAGTGGTGTGGTGTAGGGGAATAGTGGTGTGGTGTAGGAGAGAGTGGTGTGGTGTAGGGGAGAGTGGTGTGGTGTAGGGAGAGTGGTGTGGTGTAGGGGAGAGTAGTGGTGTAGGGGAGAGTGGTATGGTGTAGGGGAGAGTGGTATGTTGTAGGGGAGAGTGGTGTGGTGTAGGGGAGAGTGGTGAGGTGTAGGGAGAGTGGTGTGGTGTAGGGGAGAGTGGTGTGGTGTAGGGGAGAGTGGTGTGGTGTAGGGGAGAGTGGTGTGGTGTAGGGGAGAGTGGTGTGGTGTAGGGGAGAGTGGTGTGGTGTAGGGGAGAGTAGTTGGTGTAGGGGAGAGTGGTATGGTGTAGGGGAGAGTGGTATGTTGTAGGGGAGAGTGGTGTGGTGTAGGGGAGAGTGGTGAGGGTGTAGGGGAGAGTGGTGTGGTGTAGGGGAGAGTGGTGTGGTGTAGGGGAGAGTGGTGGGTGTAGGGAGAGTGGTGAGGTGTAGGGAGAGTGGTGTGGTGTAGGGGAGAGTGGTGTGGTGTAGGGGAGAGTGGTTGGTGTAGGGGAGAGTGGTGTGGTGTAGGGAGAGTGGTGTGGTGTAGGGGAGAGTGGTGTGGTGTAGGGAGAGTGGTGAGGTGTAGGGGAGAGTGGTGTGGTGTAGAGGGAGAGTGGTGTGGTGTAGGGGAGAGTGGTGAGGTGTAGGGGAGAGTGGTGTGGTGTAGGGGAGAGTGGTGTGGTGTAGGGGAGAGTGGTGTGGTGTAGGGGAGAGTGGTGTGGTGTAGGGGAGAGTGGTGTGGTGTAGGGGAGAGTGGTGTGGTGTAGGGGAGAGTGGTATGTTGTAGGGGGAGAGTGGTGTGGTGTAGGGGAGAGTAGTGAGGTGTAGGGGAGAGTGGTGTGGTGTAGGGGAGAGTGGTGTGGTGTAGGGATAGAGTGGTATAGTGTTGACACGTGTTCTGTGGAGGAGAAAGGGGTCTTTCCTCCCCTATATTGTACCATTGTTCCAGTGGTGGCCTACAGTGGTGTATTGTGCATTATACAGTACTTTCACTCACGGCTGTACTTACCCCTGTAGTACTCACCCCAGCAGCACTCACTCCAGTAGTACTCTCCGCACTTTTACTCACCCCAGTAGTACTAACCTCGGTAGTAGTACTCACAGTAGTACTAACTCGGTAGTAGTACTCACAGTAGTACTCACTGCAGTAGTACTAACCCCAGTATTACTTACCTTAATAGTAGTCACTACAGAATCCTTCAGCATCTCACAGCATTAAACAGCATCTCACAGCATAACTCGGCATCTCACAGCATCTCACAGCATCACTCAGCAAATCCCACAGCATCACTCAGCATCTCACAGCATTACTAAGCATCCTACAACATCACTCAGCGTCTCACAGCATCTCACAGCATCTCACAGCATCTCACAGCATCTCACAGCAACTCACAGCATCATTCAACTTCCCAAAGCATCACTCAGCATCTCACAGCATTTCACAGTATGTCACATCACTCAGCATCCCACAGCATCTTATAGCAACTCACAACATCCCACTGCATCACTCAAGCGTCTCACAGCTTCTCACAGTATCTCATAGCATCACTCAGGATCTCACAGCATCTCTCAGCATCACTCAGTATCTCACAGCATCACTCAGCATCCCACAGCGTCACTTAGCATCTCACAGGATCATTCAGCATTACTCAGCATCCCACAGCATCCCACAGCATCCCTGGGAGAGGGTGGTGATCGCCCCGAGGAAGTACGTAAGGTGATTACTTGGTCTAGCAAGGGGAACTCAAGCAATACTCACCCTTCACCTAAATGCTGTGCCAAGGACTCTTGATCCGAGGAATTGAATCTATCCTCCCTTGCCTTCTGTCGAATTTGACTTTTTCCCATGACCCAGGTGCTGTATGACCCATACGGGCTTAATGCTTCCCCATTGAATGCAATAATCAAGTAATACTCACAACATTGAGCTGAAGGTTAACCTCGACTCTTTTACACCAAATATTATTCCCAATGTTTTTTCCTAGGAACGGTAGGGCAGCTCTAATTCCTCGGATTAAGAGACCTTCATCATGATGGACACCTCCACAGATGCTGGATATGAGGATTTAATTAAATAGAATGTGATTGAAAAAAAATTATTCATGGTGCCTTGATGCCGGTGAGGGGGGGTCTTGATCCTTGAAATTAGAGCTACTCTCCACATCATTGGATGAAACCGTATTGCCTCCCATTTCCCATCCTCCCCTCTCCCCAGGCGCTAAGGGGCTTCTACCGACAGGACATCAAGAGGCACGGGCCATTGTTTACCCCTGAGGTCCTTGACCGTGGAATTTTTTATACGTGAGTGCTAAATGCAACTGCAAATAAAAACGAGACATCAGTTGTATATTTTATTCATTGGTCATGGGTTCTCTTGCTTTCTCTGCGAAGGCACTGACAATATGGGTAGACTTTAGATCTCGTACAATGTTACAGTTAATGATGAATAAGACACGTGAAAAACTTTGATATCTTTATTTCCAAAACGTTTGCCGGTCTAGTGTGTCACACATCAGAAAGGAAGTATGCTAGACATGAGGAGGTCAATGACATCATAAAGAGAAGCCTCGCCACAGACTTCCTGAGTCTAATACAGACAAATACAACACTGTAAACAACAGTTTTTATATGGCCAACCTCGTCACTCTTGGTAGGAGGTGGCTAGTCCCTAGAGTCTAAAGCATAGGCATGTGGCAAGACCTTATGTATACCAGACCTTATGTATACTATCAAAAATACGTCGCAGTTGATGTTTAGGCATCGCGAACTCATCCAAACGTTCTTGACCCTTAAGATCAGTGATAATTGTTTACCTGCGACAGCACATTGAAGGTGCGTCCACCTGGAGCCCCGGACACTGGTAAACTGACAAGACCATTCCAACTGGGATACGAGGAAAAGCTGCTGAAAGTTCAAGTACTTCTTGGAAAAACTGCTGTGGATTGCATCCCAGGTTAGAGATTGTTGAATCTTGAGGAACATTTCTTCACAGATCTCTATTGATGTACCATCACTGTACTGTCGCTGCAATTGTTCAGCTGCTGTACGTAACTCTTCATTACTTAGACTGTGACAAAGTTGCTCTGATTACCGACAATGTGTTAGGCACAAGTACACATGCATAACTAACGAGATTTTTTTATCGAAGCAACGTTTCCCTATCCATGAGCTCTGATCAGTCAAATCTCCTCGAGAGCGAAACGTAGCCACAACGAAATGTCTCAATAGTTGCCAATGTGTGTCCTCTGACCTAACGTAATTCAGACTGTTGAACTTCCAAAGGTATCCAATAAGGGAGTAAATTAGTTACCGGGACTCGAACCTGCGTCTAAAACCTGAAATTATAAAGTCAGTATTACAAAGTTGTCAGACTTATCAAAGACTATATAAATAAATATTTACACTTAAAAATAAAATAAAAATATAATGTGAGGGGGATGCGCCCCCCTTTGAGCCTGATGCTCTGGCCAAATAGACTTCCTGACCCCCACACCTCCCTCTCTGAATGGCCCTGTGTGCATATTTAGAGCTTAATAATAATAGTAATAATAATTATAATAAATAATGAGTGGCCTTGTCTGTAGATTTAGTGCTTACCAATAAAAATAATAATAAGGAAAATTATTATTATTATTATTGTTGCTACTCGATTAATATATTTGCTATTGATAAAGAGATCTTTATTTGTTCTTGTGTAATATATTTTTTTCTTAAATTCTCATACTATTATTTTATATTCATATGGGAGTGCTAAACCCGTAGAGTTTGTACAACACCTGGGAATGACAGTCAGTTAGGTATGACTCAGTTAATTGGAAATAAAGTCTAGTTTATTAAATTCTTCATTTTTCCTTCCTATGTCTTATTCTGATTCCTTATTATGCTCTAAAACTCTACGTCAGAGTAGGTGCCTGCATGCTGGTGAACGGCTCTTAATCCAAGGAACTGAAGTCTCCCTCCTCTTCCTTGGTTCCATTACGATCATACCTCTAATATCCAAAGCGTTGAATGGCCCCTATGGATTTAGCGCTCCTCCGTGAGTATGATCACCCGCTAAACGTTTCATCTAGTGGTTTTTTTCCTGTTATCGTAAATTTCTGGTGTATGCTAATTTGTTAATAATATATTTCTTACGTTTGCAAGTAAATTTGTATAGGATATATACATATCCATTATATATATATATATATATATATATATATATATATATATATATATATATATATATATATATATATATATATATATATATATATATATGCGCATTGCCTCTGATGGAAAGGGTATTAAATGACGCGAGTGTTTATTTGTTCTCGGGTGTGATAATACCCAAGAGACTTGGGCCAGCAGCCGGTGAGATCCTTGTCGATACTTCAGAGAAGACGTCCAGCTGTCCAGGTAGACACTAGAGTTCTCGGCCCTCTCAACTCCCACAAAGACACACAGACACACACAAAGACACACAGACACACACAAACACACAGACACACACAAACACACAGACAGCAAAGAGGCGGGGCCAGGAGCTGAGTATCGACCCCTGCAACCACAATTAGGTGAGTACACACACAAAGACACACACACCAGTTGAGGCCAGTGAAGAGGAGGGGCCAGGAGCTATGACTCGACCCCTGCAACCACAACTAGGTGAGTACAGACACACACAAAGACACACACAAAGACACACACACCAGGAAAATAAAGAGATTAGCCGAAGAGCCAGAAACGAATATGCACAGGTAAGAAGGGAGGCTCAGCGATAATATGAAAATGATATAGCATAAAAAGTCAAGTCTGACCCGAAGCTGTTGTACAGCCACATCAGGAGGAAAACAACAGTCAAGGACCAGGTAATCAGGCTGAGGAAGGAAGGTGGGGAGTTCACAAGAAACGACCAAGAGGTTTGTGAGGAGCTCAACACGAGATTTAAAAAAGTATTTACAGAGGAGACAGGAAGGACTCCAGGAATTCAGAATAGGGAGGTATACCAACAAGTGCTGGATGAAATACACACAACCGATGAGGAAGTGAAGAAGCTGCTATGTGAACTCGATACCTCAAAAGCGGTGGGATCTGACAATATTTTTCCGTGGGTTCTTAGAGAGGAAGCAGAGATGTTAAGTGTGCCACTAACAAAAATCTTCAACACATCCATTGAAACTGGGCAACTACCTGAGGTGTGGAAGATGGCAAATGTAGTCCCAATTTTTAAGAATGGAGACAGACACGAGGCATTAAACTACAGACCTGTGTCACTGACGTGTATAGTATGCAAAGTCATTGAGAAGATCATCAGGAGGAGAGTGGTGGAGCACCTAGAAAGACACAAGCTTATAAACGACAACCAGCACGGTTTCAGGGAAGGAAAATCCTGTGTCACTAACCTACTGGAGTTTTATGACAAGGTAACAGAAGTAAGACACGAGAGAGAGGGGTGGATAGACTGCATTTTCTTGGACTGTAAGAAGGCGTTCGACACAGTTCCTCACAAGAGGTTAATGCAAAAGCTAGAGGATCAGGCACACGTAACAGGAAAAGCATTGCAATGGATCAGAGAATATCTGACAGGGAGGCAACAACGAGTCATGGTACGTGACGAGGTGTCAGAGTGGGCACCTGTGACGAGTGGGGTTCCACAAGGGTCAGTTCTAGGACCTGTACTGTTTTTGGTATATGTGAATGACATAACGGAAGGGATAGACTCAAAAGTGTCACTGTTTGCAGATGATGTGAAGTAAATGAGAAGAATTAAATCAGTCGAGGATCAGGCAGGACTACAAAGAGACCTGGACAGGCTACAAGCCTGCACCAGTAACTGGCTCCTTGAATTAAACCCTGCCAAATGTAAAGTCATGAAGATCGGGGAAGGGCAAAGAAGACCGCAGACAGAGTATAGTCTAGGTGGCCAAAGACTGCAAACCTCACTCAAGGAAAAAGATCTTGGGGTGAGTATAATACCGAGCACATCTCCTGAGGCACACATCAACCAGATAACTGCTGCAGCATACGGGCGGCTGGCAAACCTAAGAATAGCGTTCCAATACCTCACTAAGGAATCGTTCAAGACTATGTACACCATATACGTCAGGACCATACTGGAGTATGCAGCACCAGTTTGGAACCCACACCTGGTCAAGCACGTCTAGAAATTAGAGAAAGTTCAAAGGTTTGCAACAAGACTAGTCCCAGAGCTAAGGGAATTGTCCTACGAAGAAAGGTTAAGGGAAATCGGCCTGACGACACTAGGGGACAGGAGGGTTAGGGGAGACATGATAACGACATATAAAATACTGCGAGGAATAGATAAGGTGGACAGAGACAAGATGTTCCAGAGAGGGGACACAGAAACAAGGGGTCACAATTGGAAGTTGAAGACTCCTATGAGTCAAAGGGATGTTAGGAAGTATTTCTTCAGTCATAGAGTTGTCAGGAAGTGGAATAGCCTAGAAAGCGACATAGTGGAGGCAGGAACCATACATAGTTTTAAGACGAGGTTTGATAAAGCTCATGGAGCAGGGAGAGAGAGGATCTAGTAGCAATCAGTGAAGAGGCGGGGCCAGGAGCTATAATTCGACCCCTGCAACCACAAATAGGTGAGTACAAATAGGTGAGTACATACACACACACACACGAACTCAAAATAAACACTAGACTCCTCGCCTATTCTTAAAACTTAATGTTTCTGTGTACTGGAAATGTTTGGAAATTGACAATTGGTAATGCATACAACATTTTTTTGTTTTACTTATTTAAAATGTTTTTAATGTGCATAGATTTTTAGGTGTTAAAAAAAAAATTATTCACTGGTTGCATACAAACCGTTCACGGATCTTTTAATTATTACTGAATATGTAAGCTTCCTGGTAAACACGTAGGTGTTGCCTGCACAAGATGACTCAGCCCGTGCAAGTGTTGCCTGCAGTAGTTACCTCAACACATGCAGGTGTGTTGAAGTATAAATAAACTAATTACCTTGTCAGCCTTTACAGACTGATATACATAGCAATGATACACAAATACAGCTAATCCCGGCAACTACACATGCAATGCCCGAGAGCAAGAAACATACATGAGAACAATGATGAACAAATTCATACACAAAAAAACACGAAACATGCGTAACAAAACTGATAAACAACTAGAGCAAATATTCGCAACAACTACACAGACGGAAGAGAGCTGGAACCATGCGTAAGAACACATACCCAAAAACAGGAAACATTATACAATAACACTAACAAACACGACAAATAATGCCAACAACTACACAAACACCAGAGCAGAAAACACTCTAAGGGAAAATGACCCCAGTTCATCGTCCTATTCAGCCACTATATTACTCCCCTCTCCTCCCTTCCCCCCCCCCTAAAAAAGATCCCCCGAGTGTTTGATATTTAACATAGATTAGGTTTTACCGCAGCTCGTTGGCTTGCCCACACCGGGACACTAACTTCAGCCCCATAACTTTTATTCCAGCTTTATGGCTGTGATTGATGCTGGCTCGCCCACCACCGCCACCTGCTGACATACTCTCTCTCTCACTCTTATTATTTTCCTCTTGACTCGTTTGTTACAAGCTAATATTTACGAGGAGGAAACGCCAATTTGGCTTTATTGGCCTTTCTCTGTGTTTATTCACTCACGGTGTGTATTGCGCTTCTGTTTTGGTATTGTTGGACAGAGGATCGAGCCTCTACAGCTCATTGCACTGAATAACCAGCACGGATTTAGCGCTTTGTTTACACACACACACACACACACACACACACACACACACACACACACACACAAGGCAAGAACCATACACAGTTTTAAAACGAGGTTTGATAAAGCTTATGGAGCAGGGAGAGAGAGAGGACCTAGTAGCGATCAGTGATGAAGCGGGGCCAGGAGCAATGACTCGACCCCTGCAACCACAAACATGCGAGTACAAATAGGTGAGTACACACACAACATATATATATATATATATATATATATATATATATATATATATATATATATATATATATATATATATATTATATATATTTCTGTCATCGTGTTTGGCTTCCAGTGGATTAGTCAAGAGGATTGTCCCTGAACGTTTGAGAGGGGGGTGGGAGCTCAAGACCCCAAGTTCATTGAAGCAGCAGTGCAGTGGGACATCCTGGCAGACTCCTCCAGTAGACCAGCTCCTCCCAAAGAGCACAAACAGTCCCACTGGGACAAACCGATCATGGAAAAAATTTCCAACACAATGCTCACCAACGCTTCAGGAAAGGACAAAGCTCGTCTCCTAGCGGTGAAGGCACCACACTCAGGAGATTTCCTTCTTGCTGTTCCCAATTCCTCTCTGGGGACTCGACTCGACCCACAGGCCATTCGGATTGGTGTTGCTCTTCGCCTAGCCGCCCCATACTCACCGAACATAGGTGTATTTGCGGCAGGGCGACGGCTGACCAATTCGGACTTCATGGTCTAGTGTGTCACACATCAGAAGGAAGTATGCTAGACATGAGGAGGTCAATGACATCATAAAGAGAAGCCTCGCTACAGCCCGTTGCCCAGCTCAACGGGAACCCCAAGTGCAGAGGTCTGATGGAAGTCAAAAGCGTCCTGATGGAGCCACCATGCTACCCTGGAAGGATGGTAAGCAGATTGCTTGGGACTACACCTGTGCTGCCACATTGGCAGACACCTACCTGCCACACTCCTTAGCCGAAGGGGTGGAGCTGCCAGCCACAGGGAGACCCAGAAGACCCGCAAATATGAAGACCTTCCCTCTTGCTATAACTTCATCCCAATAGGGTCGGAGACCCATGGAGCATGGGGCAAGTGTGCTCTAAAGTTTCTCAAGGAGCTGGGTGGAAAACTCATCATAGAAACCAAGGACCACAGGGCGACCAGCTTCCTGTTTCAGAGACTCAGTGTTGCGATCCAGAGGGAAATGCCTGCAGTATTCTGGGCACGCGGCCCACTGCCGGGGAGTTGGACGAAGTATTTGACATGTAGCTCTGAGTTGTTATCTATGTTGTTTTACTCCCCATTGTATTTTGTATTTTGTCTTGAAATAAAGTTTGTATAAAAAAATATGGGGTAGTAGGGAAGTGGAATATTCAAATGGCTTCAGAAAGAAATCTAAATATTCTTCCTTGAAGTCTTTTATCCACTTCTCCGAGGCAATGGGTCCCACAATTGACACTAGAGGTGGACCCCATCCTATATATATATATATATATATATATATATATATATATATATATATATATATATATATATATATATATATATATATATATACAATTAGAGTATGCTTTTATCCCAATTTTAGGGATTTAAAATATTCCAGTCATTAGTGAACAGACGAAATGGAGCCTTAATGACCTTTGTGAAGTTGATGGGCGTTTAAACTCTAAAAAAAATACCTCCATACATCGCGCTAAATTTAGGTGAAAATAATGTGTAAGTGAAAATAATGTGAAAGTGTAAATAGTGTGTAAGTGTAAATAGTGTGTAAGTGTAAATAGTGTGTAAGTGTAAATAGTGAGTAAGTGTAAATAGTGTGTAAGTGTAAATAGTGTGTAAGTGTAAATAGTGTGTAAGTGTAAATAGTGTGTAAGTGTAAATAGTGAGTAAGTGTAAATAGTGTGTAAGTGTAAATAGTGTGTAAGTGTAAATAGTGTATGTGAAAACAATGCGTGAGTGAAAATAGTGTTTAATGCCAATAAAATATTGTGTGACTTGGGACCTGAACGCAGCAGAGAGATGAACGTTTAAGTTGACTCGGCGCGTTGTTCACCAGGTGCAAGAGTTGATAATTGGTGCAAGGCATTTTTATGGTGCGGTGAGTTAGAGAGGAGAGCCATCATGGCCCTGACACCGGTGCAGCTTGAGTGCCTCGCTCACAGACAGGTGGGGAAAATCCTGTTTTTGTGTTATGTGGTGTGGTGGATACAAGCAAGTGGAAGGGGGACAGGTGTGTAGGCACGAACACTGGCCGTCTCTCATTCTCTGTGTGTCTGTCTGTTTGTCTTTGTGTGTCTGCCCCTCTCTCTCTCTCTCTCTTGCTGTATGTCTTCATGACTGCCTTTCTTTCTGTATTTCTGCCTCTCTCTTTTTATATATCTCTCTGTATGCCTGTCTCTGTCTTAGTTTGTAAGATTTACCTCTCAGTTTGCATGTTTTCGAGACAGGATGGAAGTATCAGCAGACCTTTCAGAGAGCAAAATGCTTAACAGGCCTCAGTTTCACACTAATTTTTAACATAATTCCTTGACTATTTTTCATGTCATGATCATGTCTTCGCTTTTCTTCCTCTTTTGCAGTGATGCTATGCTAAGTTCTTTAATCTCTAATCATAGTTCATCCCCCCTCGGTTCGTGTTCTAGTCTCGTTGTAAATCTTAAAATTTTATTATGTCTTCACGTGCTTCATCTAGTGAGAGGCTCCATAGTGGCGCCGCATACTCTCAGACTGGACTAGATCTTGGATAAATAAGTCTTGCATATGCTGTTGAAGATACATAGTTCATATGTTCTTCTGGTGATAAATTTTGTGAAATACTTAGAACTAATACTTTCTCTGTGGAAGTTGTAGGCAGAATCACGCTTTTCAGGTTGTCTTCCGTGTCCGGTTTTCTCATTCTTCCCTCATATACCTGTTGCTTTGTACTTCTCAAGATTGAATTGAGTTGTGTGTGTGTGTGTGTGTGTGTGTGTGTGTGTGTGTGTGTGCTCATAAGCATCAAACGAGGAGGCAGCAGTAATGCCTAACACCCCCAGCATCTGACAAGTAAACATCTTCCACGAAGCGGGAATAAGACATCTAACACAGATTTGATTCAATATGCCAGAGTGGGTTGTGGTAGTTAAGGTAGCCGTGAGGCTTAACCTTCAGTCAAGCTTTCTCCTCCACCTCCTCCCTGACGAGCTGACCATTGTTTAGCTGACCACCTTCTACCTCACTTGTGTTTAACTGACGAGGGAAACAAGGCTAACAAGCGGAATATGTCAAATTAGGCCGACCATAATAGCAGGATTGGAACACGCGGTTTAAATCTTGCTAGTGGCCTTGGTTGGAGACTGCTG
Organism: Cherax destructor; assembly: GCA_009830355.1. Classification (NCBI taxonomy): domain Eukaryota; kingdom Metazoa; phylum Arthropoda; class Malacostraca; order Decapoda; family Parastacidae; genus Cherax; species Cherax destructor. The sequence goes on from WNWK01000001.1 coordinate 700,523, forward strand.
GTTGACTGGTAGTTAGGTGCCAAGAAGTGCCTAGTGTCTCGTTGCCTGCTTGTGTGAGTAAGAAATACCAGACCAAGAAATCAGCATCCTACAGAAATTGGGGATGAGGTTAGAACAGAGAAAATCGTAGGTACGCCATTTACTTGCGAAGAATGTATATTAGAAGCTCTTTTTCGTCTTCCACGGGATGTCTGCTGAGAAAATTAAGATTGTATTAGCAGGAAAGAAATCAGAAACTCATGTGAAACGAGGATTAGGAATAAACAGGTGAAACAATATGTTCATGAATTAAGAGAAGAACAGATAGCAGACGATCATTTGGTTTATACGAAGTATAAATGCTGGGAATTTATAGACTACCAAGACCTCTTCATGTAGTTTGATCCTCTAAAATGGATTGAGAAACACAAATTGATTATTATGTATAAATCTGAGGTAGATAGTAGGAGAGAGGAACGTCGACGGAAGGGCTAGGGGTGTGTGGAGAGGGTTTTGATTAGTGACAACTTGAGCATCCAGCAGGCACGAATGAGCGTTTTACACAGAGAATGTATTAGTGTGAGTAGAGTGAATTTAAGACATAACATGCTGTTAGGGTGTGGCTCATATATATATATATATATATATATATATATATATATATATATATATATATATATATATATATATATATATATATATATATATATATATATATATATATATATATATAATGTCGTGCCAAATAGATAAAACTGGTCAATTAGCAAGAGCTCATTTAAAATTAAGTCCTTTCTAAATTTTTCTCTTATAATGTTAAAGATATATATTTTTTTATTTATGTTAATGTAAAATTAAATAATTTTGTACCAAAGAACCTTAGAAAACTTACCTAACGTTATTATAACAAGCGCAATTTAATTTAGCCTAATCCAACTAAATATATTTTAGATAAGTTTACAATAAACTAATAATAAACAAACCCAATGAAACATATTTTTTTTCGTTAGGTTCAGAATGATTTTTGCGAAATTATTGCATACACAAAATTTTCGCTTGCCTTATTCGGTAAGAAGAGCGTTGCTACTTAAGCCACAATCGCAAATTTTACCTATTCGCCACGACATATATATGAGCTTATAAATTTAATATAAAAGTCTTGATTTTTTCCATGTATTTTTTTTTTTATTTTTTTCTCTGGTAGTCTGTGTTACTGAGGCCAGGTCACAAACCGGGCCGCGGGGGCGTTGACCCCCGGAACTATCTCCAGGTAAACTAAGTGTAATTGACGGTGACTTGGAATCCATAATATCTATTACATATTTTTGTACAATTCTTTGCATAATTCTGTGGCAGCATTTACTGCCGCTGGTATTGAGACTTATTCCCTGACTGTTGTGTGAGATCCACTCATGTCTCGTCAAAGACTGTGATATCTGACCCAAATGCGGTCCATAACTTTGAAAAGTTCCCAAATTAAGTTTGATATTCTTTTCGTTTTTTTTTTTTTTTTAATTCCGTCATTTGGTCGAACGTGATCTGAAAAGATTATTTATATGGGTGTATTTGAGAAAACGTCGTGACTTGATGAGGGTCCCGCATGGAGCGAAACGTTATATTTTTTTGTAGTTTATTTACAATTTAAAAATTATATGTCTGAGAATATTGTGATGACAGCGTATATTTGTTATACAAAATGTTGATTTTTGAAGCATGTTGGAGTTCGACCCCCCTTCCCTCGCTCTGGCTCTCTCTCTCTCTCTCTCTCTCTCTCTCTCTCTCTCTCTCTCTCTCTCTCTCTCTCTCTCTCTCTCTCTCTCTCTCTCTCTCTCTCTCTCTCTCTCTCTCTCTCTCTCTCTCTTACACAGGATTTTACAAGGTTAGGGCAATGAGTCCTAACTTTATTTACAAGCTAAGAGCTGTTACCTACATCATCTCATTTGCAAGCATTTTTATTATTACGAGACATACAAATATGGAACAGGATGAAGTTGGAGCCATCTGTGGGCCAGCAATTTCATTTGATTAACTGACTTTATTCTATCTCTCTCTCTCTCTCTCTCTCTCTCTCTCTCTCTCTCTCTCTCTTCTCTCTCTCTCCTGTAATCATCTGCCATGCTTTGTGTATCTATCTATATACTCAGTTGTATACCCACCTCTATACTTACCTGTGTACTCACGTGTAAATGCAGGTTGATTAGCGGACGGAGGCTCGAGCCTCCACCACTCCCTGAGCTGATTGATCCACACGGGTTTAGCGCTCCGTGAAAAGCAACAACAGGTAAGAAGCAGCTAGTCTTCCAGGAGGTGGCTTTGATCCAAGTAACTGTACCTGCCCTCCCCTTTCCCTTCCTGGGATCAGACCTGATTACCTCCCGTATAACCCTTGTGGGTTATACGGGGGCTGGAATTATGGTAATACTCGAAAAAAATTGCACACTGAAGCCGTTAGAATCATAAAATTATTATTATTATTATTAGAAACTCTTATTAGTATTAGTAGTAGTTATTATTTTTAGTTGTAGTAATAATAATTAATTTATTACTATTATTATAAGTAGTAGTAATTATTATTATTATTATTATTATTATTATTATTATTATTATTATTATTATTATTATTATTATTATTTAAAACGTTGAACTTACGTGGGTTCCTCAGCACAAAGATTGGTGAAGAGTCTTTGTAAGATATTGTGTCTCTGAAATGATCCATTATTGGCGTTACAATGTTTGAACCAGCACTCCGAACCTTCGTCTCGGGAGAGAAAATCCTTAAAAAAGGATTAGTAAAACTGAAATTTTACTATGAACAGAGAAAGACTGATATTCTTTACACACACTGATGGCTCCTTTCACGGTGCACTGATGGCACTTTCCACGGTGCACTGATGGCACTTTCCACGGTGCACTGATGTCACTTTCCACGGTGCACTGATGGCTCCATATTCTAAACTACACGTATGGCTCTTTCTCATAAACAACAATAATGGCTCCCTTTCCCAGACTACATTAATGGCTCCTTTTCCCAAGCTACATTAATGGCTCCCTTTCCCAAGCTACACTAATGGCTCCCTTTCCCAGACTACATTAAGGGGTCCCTTACCCAGACTACATTAATGGCTGACTCTACCAACTCACTGGTGAGGCCGGAAGTAGCGTCGTAGTGATACGGAGGTATGCCTCTCGCCTCGAGTATGGTGTCTGCATAAATAACTGGACTTCCACTCCAGCCCCAGTTGTTTGGTATTCTCCCTGCACACAAACACACGCTCGATCTTGACACTAATCGTAAGCTATTCCATATCCTCCCTAATTGTAAGCCTATCCTCTTCATCACTAACTTTTCGAGACAGGGAAATTTAAAGGCACGTTTTATTTGGAGGGGTTTAATCCTGAGATGTTTCACCGGAATTGGGGTGAAAGTGACGTTTTATTATGTTTAAAAAACTTTTAAAGTAACTATTTGGCAGCTAGGCCATTGTCTTCCTTCTTGTAATATTGTACTTCGCTTTTTGTCTGAAACAAAGTATACATGTATAAGAAAATTATAATTATATTTTATGACATTAACGGTATGCGGTGTTGACAATTTGATGAATAAGACACATGTGCAGCCATCTGGGAATATTCATCAAGATGTTTCGCCCAGCAGTGGCTTCTTCAATCCATCATCTGTGTTGGATTGTAAAAGCCAGGTGTTCCACATGTGACTTATTCATCAACAATATAAGTAACTGAGTCCCATAACTAACTGCATACATACATACATACATACATACATACATACATACATACATACATACATACATACATACATACATACATACATACATACATACATACATACATACGTAAGCATATATTTTTCATATGTTCTAACTCTTTTTTTTTTTTTTAAAGAGCTGTGGTCACGACAGCAATACTCTCCGAGCAAGGGCAAAGTTTCTGCCATATGGTCACCTGTCCAGCCAGAATCCACATTTAATACTACTTAACCTGACGAACTCAGCCAACCTCCACGTCATCCAAAGTGCCACACTGTGCCACCTCTCTCAACCATATACTATTTCATTTACGGAAAGTGCACACATGCACTGTACTTAATATCAACTTAACCCCAAAGGGGTATCCGTTGACGTTGGTTAAGTGCTCTTGATCCCAGAGCGTTTAACAAGCCTAACTACTTCCCATTCCCAGGAGCTGTATGATCAGCCATTCGTGTTTCGCGCTTCCCCGTGAAGATAATGATAATGGAGGTGAGGTGCAGCAAGTTTAAGGGAATGGCTGTTGCAGCAGCTAAGATAATGGAAGAGTGGTCAACACTACTCCGTCACCTCACACATTTGTGTCATGTCACCCCTCGAAAATTATGTTCTGCCTTTCACTCCATTGGCTTTCAGACGACGAGCGCTAGAAGTGGTGGTAGTGGGAGGGATTGTTGTTGTTGAGGTGCTGTTGAATTCTGACGATGGTGGTAGTTTTTTTTTTGTGAAGGGTGGCAGGTACTGTTAAATTAGACACATGTGCAACACTTGGGTATCTTTACTGTGGAAACGTTTCGCCCCACAGTGGCTTCATCAGTCCAATACAAAGAATAGTGAAGATCAGGACTGTTGACAGGTATGATAGTGTAGATCAATAGAATATACCGACATGTTAATAAGACGCTCTATATGGTTTATGGCGTTTTGTTGGGAAGATGTTTCGCCCACCAGGGACTTTGTCAAGCCACTGGTAGACTAAACGTCATCTCAATAAACGCAGTAAACAGCATATTATCTCGTATTAACAATATCGCAGAAAGACATTGTACAATTCAAACCTCTGTTGTGGTCAGGGGAAAAGTTTGCATTTATTATTTTGATGCTCATATTAGGATAACTTCGAGTAGCTTCGGAGTTTTTTTACGTTACTCTTATAGGAATGTGTCTATCCGCGATACTTACGAGCCAGGTCCCCAACTCGCGGTGATTTCCCTAGCGACGTGAAAGCATTTCTTTCTCCTATTATCTTTTACGTGTGGTCTTGCCTTGGTTCAGTCCTATGTTTACACTGCCCTCCTGATAGCTTTCGTTTTTTTTTATATATTAACAGTTTTTAGTATCTTTTGTCTGTTTATACTTGGTTACCAGTACTGGTTTTAAAAAGATCCATTGAACATAGCGTATCACTCATGTTTTTTTTTTAGGGCCTTCAGCCTTTATGTTTTCCTGATATTCTTTTTAGTAACCTACATCTAGCCCACAGGATAAGACTTAGGGCAGCTAACTTTGAGGGTTTAGGAAGAGACTGAATTAGTAGTTCAAGCTACAATGGAGTGGTCCTTGGCTTAGTTCCCGTGATGATCACTTGACGTTTTGTGCCTACCTACGAAGAGCGTCTTTCTCGCGCTCAGCAGACGGAGGATCAAGCCTTCACAACATCTTGCGCTGAATGACCCACATGGGTTTAGCTCTTAACATGAAGTACTATTGTAACCATTTTAAATGGAAGACCATCACTACATTTCTTTAATATAATACTAAGTCTCCGGCCTGTCACAAGGAGATCCTGCTAATTTTTCTTCGTGATTAGTAATTCTTACGTAAGAAAATACCCAGACAAATGAAATAAGAAAGTATTTGCTCTTTGCACTATTTGGGTGACCGACAGAGGAAACTGGGTGGTTATGGTATTGTGGGAAGGGGAGTGCTGGTAATTACATATTTGTAATTATTTACTTGTAGTTATATTAGCATAACTATGTTCGTGGTGTCCATATTAAGTGACTTTTCTCATTTTATTTTAATATGGTTTTAACACTTACTGCTTCCTATTTGAAGTCTTTCCATTGATTTTCCACTGTGTGAAGTTTTTTTTTTTTAATGTGTCCCTTCGACTGGACTTTTTTTCTTAATTTACAACTGTGGCCTCTTGATGTTCCTGTTGTAGGTAATGCAAGGTCTTTATTATCGATTGCTTCATGTTCTTTTATAACGTCAAAAGTAATTATTATATCTCCCGGTGTTGGTACTGTAGTGGGGTAAGTGGGGGTGATGGTGGGGATGTGGTGACGTGGAGACGGTGGGGTGGTTGTGTGGATGAGGAGATGAATTGGGGATGATGTTGTTGAGGTGAGGGTTAGAGTGAACATGTAGAGACTAGCATAGGAGTGCTAGTGATAGGTGGTGGGCATATATAGTGATGGTGATGATGATGGTCGTAGTAAAGGCAATATAAGACAAAATCCAGCTAGCGACGATTATAAAACGTCTCCCGATGCCGGTCTCCGCAATGACGACCGTATTTTCAGGCTTACCAGTGCATAAAGAACAAAAAAAAGACAATACCGTGACTGGAACAATACACAAATAAACTTCACATAGGAGAAAGAAGCCTTTGACGACGTTTAGTTTAAACTTGGAGTATTAACTAGTCACACCAGTGCAGGGTACCAGTGATAAAATAACCAATGACTACCTTTTCTGTGACTAAGTAACAAGTGGCCTACCAGTGCTATTTACCATTGGTTAGGCATCCTGTGGATTGCCTGAGATATTTCCCACTTAGATTTTTTTGTTCAATTAAATTTGCAGTGAGGTTAAACAATTTGAAGTATTAGTTTTTTTTTATTTGTGTAACTATTCAATAATGAACATTTTGCCCACACAAACGTCCCATCTTGTTACCACAGCTCCTGATTTTATTGAAGAAAATTAAAAAAGCGTATATAAATCTAGAAGGATACAACGACAAAACAACTACACCCACAGACGCTTTTTCGTGTGTTTGTTTGGTTTGATGCTTTTGATTACACATGGGTCAGTGAGGCTGAAATTCACTAAAATTAAGAATGCTATAATCCCATTAATAGAGATTAAAATAAATTCTCAGTGCACACTGAGAGATACACAATTCTCAGTGCACACTGAGAGATACACAATTCTCAGTGTATATAATTTCCGATATACACCCTTCAGTGTATATAGGCTGTCGTAGATTCCTTGACACATAAACACTACATACTCCTCAACTTCCCACAAAACAGAAACATAAAGGAAAATATTCTCTAACGTTACAACCTCAGCTGGTAGTAACCATTGAAGCTCAAACATTGTGGCCCCAATAACACGAGTCCCACTCAGCTGACTAATAGTTGTGTTAAAACACACACACACACACACACACACACACGCACACACACACACACACACGCACACACACACACATACACACACACACCAAAATGTTTTTAAAGCTGCACTGCTGTGGCCTCTGAGAGAGCTTTGTTGACTGTGAATGCAGCCTCGCTCTGTCCACTTAAATCTTTCGATAGGGCGCCCGGTTGCCTCTGCTTTTCTTTCTCTTGTTTCTTCAATACGTAACATTGATTAATAGTTGCTTTTTTGCACTGCTGCCAATTTCCTTATCAGTTTTGCGACACTTTATATTTTCACCAATTAAAAACACCAACAATATTTTTGAGTTAGATTACCACATTCGTCGGTAAAAATCAACTCTTCTATTCGTATAAAAAAATATATTTTAAAATTTAAAATATCTAAAATCATAAATTATTGGCGTTTCTAATATTCAACAAGGTTTTGCCAAAATATATAAACTTGATTTGCCGCCGTCAAAACTCGGAATGTTTTGCGTATCCCGTTTAAAGCTGCATGTACAAGAGCGCCGGATAAAAATAAAACGAACCAGAGTGAGAATTGTTGTGTTCCCGACATAAAGGCATCGCGTATCTCCCTCAGCGACGCAGTTCGATCACCTGTGTAGAGTAAAACTTTTTTTCACCCTAGACTTTTACTCTGTACTCTATCTCGTGTTTCATTCAAATGCGGCGCTTACGTTCATTCATGGGCCGATCCATTCATGGAACTGCTAGTAAAAAAATGTTAGGTGGGTGGAAGTGTAGTAAGGGGGGGATGGGATGTGTGGGTGTTGGGGGGGGGGTTGGCTTGTGATCAGCAGGTGGAAGCTGCGACCTTGACAGTGGCAAGTGATGCACATTGCTAATGTTTGCTGTGAACGGTAAGTGCAGTTTAGAGGCTCGTGTTGCAGAGGGGGCAGTGTTGCAGAGGGGGCAGTGTTGCAGAGGGGGCAGTGTTGGTGTTGAGAGTAGAGGTGATGCTGTGGTTTAGTGGTGTTTCTTAGACGAACGGTTCTCAAGTCTCTCGTCTGTCTGTCTCTTTTTTACACAGGGTTCAACAACGTTAGATATAGGGTTCCTAACTAAATTTACAAGCTAAGAGCTATTCTTTAAATCAGTCTCTCTCTCTCTCTCTCTCTCTTTCTCTCTCTCTCTCTCTCTCTCTCTCTCTCTCTCTCTCTCTCTCTCTCTCTCTCTCTCTCTCTCTCTCTCTCTCTCACACACACACAACAGTACAGCTTTGATAATTATTATAGCCGATGTGATCGTCTGATGGGTCTGATGGTTTGAGGGTTTATAATAGTTCTGATGGTCAAATGGTTCACTAGCAGTCTGATGGTACAGTTGTGGTTTTGATTGTTCCAATTTCTATTGCTTTTCTGATGGTCTACTTAGGCATTTATGTTTCCGATAATCTGATAGTGTAGTCTTACCCTTGTCGATCTTCTCGTGATCTTGATGATGCTGCTGTACTGATGTAACAGCGTTTAAAAGTTTGAAGCCTAGTAGAAGAGGCATTCTCCAGTTATCGCAAGGATACTAATATCCCAACTATTTTCAAGTAAAATTGGCCTCTACACAATTCGATAACTGCGATAATTACGATTTCCTGAGTCATAAGTAAGATTTGTTACTATTAAAAGTTTAAAGCCGATCAGAAAAGGCATTCTCAAGCTATCGCATGCAATCCGTGAAGAAAAAAAAATGTTAAAAGAGATAGAAGAAATTAACGATTGCTATTGTTATTAACCTTTGGTGGAAGTTTTAATAATAATAAGATATTATTATTATTATTATTATTATTATTATTATTATTATTATTATTATTATTATTATTATTATTATTATTATTGTTGTTGTTGTTGTTGTTGTTGTTGTTGTTGTCGTTATTTTACCGCTCAGCTACGAAGGTTAAAATTACTCCCTCGGAAATGTTTAATTTGATGATTCTTAAAAAGGCTGACTGGTTCTGTAGCTCAGATGGTGTTGGTCTCTATGGGATAATGCGATCAGGTAGCAGATGTCCCTTCAAGGGGAAAGGGTTGGTTTGATCCAGGTAATTGGGGTTACCCTTCCCTTCCTTGAATCGTATCTGATAGCCTCCCATTCCCCAGGCGAGGTGTGACTAGTACTGGGAATAGGCAGAGAGTTGGCCCTCTTATCCCTGGGTTATCACTTCGGGGCATAAGATAGACCCTGGTGAGGGAGTGGCACTGCTTATGGTGGTGTCCATGTCCCTGCTACTGGTGCCATGACACTGGCTGGAAAACATTCACGGAAGACTGACAAAATTAATCCATTGCATATGAAATCTTCCATGCAAAGAAAGATTGAAATCCCTTCAACTACATTCTCTTGTAAGACGAAGAATGAGAGGAGACATAATTGAAGTGTATAAATGGATATCCCTTCAAGAAACAACTCGAATGGATTCAAATTGGATAAGTTTAGATTTGGAAAGGATATAGGAAAGGATTGGTTTGGAAATAGAGTAGTCGATGAGTGGACCAGGGTGCCTAGTAGGGTTATTGAAGCTTAGAACCTTGGGTAGCTTCAAATTTAGGTTAGATAAATACATGAGTTAGAGGTACTGAATTTGATTGGGACTTAACATTGACAATGGGTTGGACAAATATTTTTGTTAGTGGTTTTGGATTTGAGAAGAATGTGCCTAATATGGGCCAATAGGCCTACTGCAGTGTTCCTTCTTTCTTATGTTCTTATGGTAGTGCTATGGCCCTGCTGGTGGTGGTGCCATGACCCTACTGGTGGTAACACACTTCACTACAACATGCAACACGAGCACCTTAGGTACAGCAGCCTCACCAAGTCCCAGCAGGCCTGGCCCCGCCACCTGACATCGCCTGGTCTCCGAATTTCATGACCACTGCATGAATTCTTGAGGGCCACTCCCACCCTGGCGGCGGCCCTGAGGGCCACCAGAGGGGCCACTGCCATGTCACACGTGCCCGCAGAACAAAACCCCGTGTTCAGAAACACCCCCACGGCTCTTACATCTCTCTCTCTCAGTACAAGTGTTCGATTGGTTCTCGATATCACTGACTTTATACTATATTATAAATCACAGCACGCTACGCAGAATATACGCAATGATGATGTTGCCAGTTTACGCTGGGATAATATACATCATAATGACATCATTCTTCTCGGAATATGCGATATAATGATGCTAACCAACGTAACAATAATTTATACACTATAATAGCTACCCTTTACGCAAGGATAATATACGTTATAATAACGATATATTACTTCAAGATAATATATACGATATAAGCTATGATTACATCTCGTTACGCAAGGATAGTACGCTATAATAGCGTCACGTTACATAATGATAATGAAGTATAAAATACCATTATATATACGCTTAATAAAGCCATCATATGCTAGGATAATATACTCTATAATGAAGTTAGTTTATACAGGTCTAGCATACGCTATAATGAGGCAATGCTACGCAAGTTTATTTTTATTTCTCTCTGATTAAATGATTTTTAATGATATTGTATATACGCCAAAATGGTTAAGAAAAATACGTAAACAAACACTAGGACCTTGATCACTTCAGAAGTGATCAAGGTCCCAGGACAGAAACGTTCTCTAATAAATATGTCTAATATTTGCTTATGTTTTTTTTCAAAACCAGCTTGTCGGTATCTATTACCAAGGTTTTTACCATATGCCAAAATACACCGAGAAACGTATTTTAGCGTATTTACAGTATGCTGTGAGTTTAATCTCTGTTTTAGGGAACAAGGAATATTCTTGTCTGGTGGTGAAGAGGTTACGTGCAGTCTTAATGGTCCTAGTACAGTAGATGCACTTTAAACCCCATTAACCAATTTAATGAAAAAGAAAAATTGGAAAGGTCCTTCAGAACTTGGGATATAGAACTTCCTTGGAAAGCTCTATATTCCTGACGTGAAGAACTCTGAGGTCATTCTTTGCACCTTGCTCCCTTCAGCCTTCCTCTCATAAGATTTATTGTGATTAATATCTCACGATAATAACAATTTGTTCAAGAAATAAATATTCTTGGGAGATTAAAAAAGGCAAAATACCGTGACTGGAACAATACAAATATATATATATATATATATATATATATATATATATATATTATATTATGCTGGAAAGTAGATCAAGTTGGGTATTGTTGTAAATATAGGGAACAAGTGGTAGGTTATAAATCAAAGACGTGTAGAGAGAGAACCAAGTGATAGCTTGAACAAGTTGATAAAGTTTTCAGTGAGCGAAACGTGTTTTTTTAATGAAGGTTGGCACTGTCTGCGAGTGTTTGATTTACAGCATGTCGGCTCACTGCCTATCTTTCACTTCAGTTCGTAAGTTACTCTAAGACGAAAAAGTTTCTTTATGAAACTGAAAATATTATTTTTAAGTTACCTCCTGTTCTGATGGACCCCAAACTGGTTTAGTTTTTCTTTATGAGAACGAAATTTAGGCTAGTGAGAGGGACTGGATTTGCCTAACCTACCAAGGGCCTATTAAGGAGACTTACGGAGCTGAGTCTCAAGACTATCGCATAGTAAGCTCACAATATTCAAATATTTTTAAGACATTCTGAAGTATCTCAGGTTAAAATGCAAATGTTTTTATTGTAATAAGTACAATAAAAGTGAAAAACATGTTTTGGATACTAGTGAGTTGCGTAGGCCCATAGGAAATTTTATGTTCCAGGTTCCCCAGTAGGCTCTTAATCCAGCCCTGGGTAAGTATATAGAAAAGGTATATTTTCAGTACAAGTTGGATTTAATCAGAGATGGTTATTTAATATCTTGATAGAAAGGGCTGTAAGGGAAGTCAGTTATAGTGTCAGAGATGTGATCGTAAATGACAATACATCTGATGTGAAGTTGGATGTGTCACAGTTGCTGTTTGCCGATGACACAGTGCTTTTTAAAAATCTAAAAAAGAAACTGCTGATGTTGATGGAGGTGTTTGGAAAATTGCGGAGAAGAAAAGTGAAAGTAAATGCACGAAAGAGCATGATGATGAGAGCAAGTAGAAAATTAGAGAATGGAAAATTGGAGGTCAGAATGCCAGAATAAAGAGTGGAGGAAGTGAATGCATTTAAATGTTTGGGTGTGGATGAATCGAAAGATGGGTCAATACTAGATTTTATGCATTATAGTATAAGCGAAGAAAAAGAAAGTAGCGGGAGTGTTGGTGTACGTGGAATAAAATATATCAATGGTTGAAACAAAAAAAAATAATAATATAACATAATGGCGCCAACGCTTTTATATGGATTAGAAACAAGGTCTTCAAATATTGCAGCGAGGCGAACGTTGGAGACAGAAAAATTAGCGTCTGAGACCAATGTGTCGCGTAAATTCACAAATAACCCGCACTTAGGGGAAACTATGACAACGTTTCGGTCCTTCCTTGACCATTGTCAAGCCGAGTGCAGGTGCGATATATTTGTGAGTTGTTTCAGCCACGGCTTTGTGACTTTATATTGATCGTATCGTGTAAATATTATCAAGATAATGAGTACTTAAAACATATGAAGACGGTGTTGGGGAAGTCAAGATATTTTTCAAAAGGCAGAACAGGAATTTGAATAAATGGTTTAGAAAGCAAGATGATAAATAAGATACTTGTGTAAAACTCAGAAATCTTTATTCCTGAAACGTTTCGCCAAGATTGACGGACTGAACACATCGACTCCAGGCTAAGGGACTGACTACCTCAAACTCCTCCTCAGTTTCTCGGTATTGGACTGAAGAAGTCACTGGCAAGCTAAACGTTTCCAGAAAAAAAGATTCCCAAGTGTTGCACAAGTGTTGGTGGGACGGAAGCAGTAAGAAGAGCCCTAATAGCCAAAGCAAAGCTACTAATCTCAGTAGATTCTAGCCACAAGGAGATAGACTGGGAGAACCGGGACTCACATGGGGACCAGAAACGTGGAAGACCAAGATGAGGGAAGTGGAAATGAAAACCTTGCACCAGAGAGAGAGAGAGAGAGAGAGAGAGAGAGAGAGAGAGAGAGAGAGAGAGAGAGAGAGAGAGAGAGAGAGAGAGAGAGAGAGAGAGAGGGAGGGAGGGAGGGGGGAGGAGGGATGAGCCAACAAGAGTGGATCTACTATTTACTTTAAGGGCATATTATATAGGCGAGCATTCAGTATTGTATTATGAATACTATGAATGAAGAAGCAACACAGGTTTAGAGATGACAAATCACGTCTTACAAACCTGGTGAAGTTAGGAGGTAGAGAGAGAGAGAGAGAGAGAGAGAGAGAGAGAGAGAGAGAGAGAGAGAGGGGGAGGGGGAGAGAGAGAGAGAGAGAGAGAGAGAGAGAGAGAGAGAGAGGTGATTGGACTGCATATTTTTAGACTGCAAGAAGGCATTTGACACTGCACCTCACAAGAGACTGGGATAAATACTTGAGGGGCAGACAGGAATAACAGTGAATGCTCAACAGTGGGTCAAAGAATTCCTGGAGAGGAAACAAAGAGTGGTTGTTCCAGAGAAGGTGACCACACGGGAAGGTTTTGAACGTGGGGTTCTGCAGAGACCAGGTACGCTTTCTTGCATATGTTAATGACAAACCGAAAGAGATGTATCCCTGTAAACAGATATAAAATTAATGAAAAGATAAAGCCAAGTAAAAGCTGGTAATACACTTGGATAAACTGCAAGACTGGCCAGACAAGTGGCTACTGGATTTTAACCCCAGCAAATGTATGGTTAGAAAAATTGGGGAAGCGATAAGAAAATCGACAACTGAGAATAGACTCAACAGAAGCTGAAAACCTCATGAGAAAAACCTTGAGTTAAGATTAGCACAAATAGGTGACAATTAGTTGAGCGCGCGCGTACACACACTCACACACACACACACACACACACACACACACACACACACACAAACACACACACACACATACACACATACACACATACACACACACACACACACACACACACACACACTCATATATATATAGATAGATAGATGGAAAGAAAAATATGATCTTAGATTAATTAAGTCGTAATAAACGATTGTAAATTAATATTTTATATATATATATATATATATATATATATATATATATATATATATATATATATATATATATATATATATGGACTGAGTCATGTTTGTGTTCGGGTGCTTGTGCTTGTATTAATAGCTGAGAGTATTGCAACAGATAAAGACAAAATAACTAGCGAGGCTTATACAGACCAGTAATTGGTGTCAGTAGTAGGTGGATCCGTGGTTGGCACTGCGGTAGCACTGAGGTTGGCACTGAAGTTGGTACTGTGGTTGGCACTGAGGTTGGCGTTGCAGTAACACTGTGGGATACATCCTGGCGAGCACTGTGACTAGGTGTAAGTGTGTGTGTGGTCTGGACGCTAGTGACACACTGTGTTTGCAGGCTGACTGTTCTCCCCTAAACAAGCAGGAGCGAGTGTAGAGGCAGTGTCACCCCTCGCTGCCCGACCCCTCACCCTCCCCCTTCCTGCACCCCTCCACAGGGTCCTCGTCCACTCTGATTACCAGCGATTACACGCAGCACACCCCCATGTGCACACTGCTGTAGCAAGCAACTGTGTTCTGCCACACTCACCCTTCTCGTCTCTCTCCCCTCTAGCTGGACCCCTGCTCAGCCACAGTAACTACACTCCCCTCTCTCGCTCTCTATCTCACCCCATCCACCGTCCAATGCTTCCTGCTGGTGGTGCTGGCGAAGGGGAGGAAAGATAGGTCCACGCCCCACCACTTCAAGTACTCCACTGACCAACTGGGTAAGCTGACCAGTACCCAAGCTCAGGCACAAAGTAACTCACTCAAACCTTTGGAGTCCACATGGTCGTATTCACTCTCTTGACGTAGCCCATCACTCTTTTTTCAATAGCTTTATCCAGGGGTGTGAAAGTGAGTGTTGCAGCAGGCAGGTCCCTCATCCTTGGTGCTTTTCTTCTCATGTACTCTCTCTCTGTCTGTCTGTCTCTCTCTCTTTCTGATTGATGGCCGCCATCACGAATGAGTAGCCCATTCACAACATTAAAATACAATACACAACATAACACCATGCGAAATATAACAAACTAATGCATGGCACATCCATGCACAACTTGACTAAACCATACAAAACACAATCAGAGTTGTACACAGAACAACAAAGTCATACAATACTAAACAAAGCCCAACACACAACATATCAAAACCACTCGCATAACTTTAGATAAAAGCTCCATCAGATCAATACTCTGGTCAGAGATAGAGTGTCAAGACACTGAGGAAGGAGAGTTATCGAATACTTTTTTTCCCCTCTGCTTGACCGTTTATTTCTCTTCCCTCCCTTCCTTCACTCCCTCCTTCCCTCCCTCCTTCCCTCCCTCCTTCCCTCCCTCCCGTTCACTGTGATCCCTTCCCCTTAGTCCTCTTTCTTCTCTGTCCTCCCCCAACCCTCTGCCGTCTGCACATTCTCGCTTTTGCTTGCTCAGTGATATATTTATTAAGACCTTTGGCTTGCCCTCTGGTGCATTTGTTAACAGCCTTTACTTGACCATTAGTAAGGTTGTTAAGGGCTTTTGCTTGTCCTTTGGTACTTTTGTTAGGGGCCTTTACTTGACCATTCACTCATTTGTTAAAGGCTTTTTGCTTGCCCATTTGTACCTTTGCTAAGGGATTTTACTTGGCAAGTCATTCATTTATTAAGGGTTCTTTAACTTGTGTTCTTATATTCAGATATGCTAAGAATTATTCCATATGGATTCATCAGTCTCTCGATATTCTTATCAGTTCAAGAAGGGAAAAGGACACCTTAATACTGATGAAGGTCTCTTGATTCAAGGAATTGGAACTTTCCTTCCCTTCGTTGGATCAAAGCTGATTGCCTCTCATTGCCTAGGCTCTTCCCCGTTAACATAATTAATATTTTAACTTCTTTCATTGTGGTATATACACAGTGAAGTGTATTCCATTCAGTTAATATACACAGAATTTACTTAAATCCTTAGATACAGTGAACCAATATAGACGCATGTATAAGAACTAAAGTAAGTCACTTAAATATGTATGTATTCAAACAAAATTTAATAAGCAAAAGGACTTTATATTCGTAAAAAAAATTAATACAAAAAATACAATAATTTGTCTGAAGTATCCTTTTTAGGCTATATCACACACGCTCTTAAAACTCGCTGATCCATCAGTTAAGCAGCTATAGAAAAAACTAAAGACACAGCAAACGTCCCACCTTATTAAAATCTTTGAAATTATTCATCCTTAAAGGGCCTAGTACAGTAAATAATAGAGAGACTTTTGATGCAGGGAAAATCTTCAATTTGCATCACGTGTAGATTCGGGTACAATTGGTTTAAAGGTTTATTCTGCAGCAAATGTATTTCTGCTATGACTTGAACCTAACAAACTAAACTGTTTTAAGAAGAGTGGTGGGTGTACACTGCACTGTGCAACATATCTAGTGTGTGTGTACACTGTGCAGTGTAACATACCTCACCTAGTGTGTGTACACTGTACAGTGTAGCATACCTCACCTAGTGTGTGTACACTGTACAGTGTAGCATACCTCACCAAGTGTGTGTACACTGTACAGTGTAACATACCTCACCTAGTGTGTGTACACTGTACAGTGTAGCATACCTCACCTAGTGTGTGTACACTGTACAGTGTAGCATACCTCACTTAGTGTGTGTACACTGTAAAGTGTAGCATACCTCACCTAGTGTGTGTACACTGTACAGTGTAACATACCTCACCTAGTGTGTGTACACTGTACAGTGTAGCATACCTCACCTAGTGTGTGTACACTGTACAGTGTAACATACCTCACCTAGTGTGTGTACACTGTACAGTGTAACATACCTCACCTAGTGTGTGTACACTCCAGTGCAGCATACACATCTCACCTGATTCAAGCTGAACAAGTGTACATGGCCAGGCTTCTCTACGCGCAATCTCCCTTGAGATATATATATATATATATATATATATATATATATATAGAAGGGTTTCGGCTCCCCTTTCACACAACTCACACTATCTTGCTGGTGAGACGTGCACATGTACACCCAGGGAGACACGATGGAGAGTGAGTGTGTAAGGGAAAACTTGAGTGGTTTAAAGTTTGTCAGATGAGTACAAAATAGTGGGAGGATTAGATATTCATGTGAGATATTGTCCTGTATATGGAACAGTCTATCATCTTGATTGTGTCAGATTGGCATTTTTATTTTCAAGACAAAGACAACTTTATTTTTATAAAGCAAGGTGCACTATACGATTGACATAGTTAACCAATACGTATGAACCACTTATAAAAAATCTTGTTATGCGGAGCATTTTGGGCAGTCAAAAATTTACCTTTGTGTATAATCAAAATTATACAATAAGGATAGTTTTCCAGAATGCTATGGTTTGCAAATAACTCACGAAATCGTAATACCACGACTACAAACGAACCACGGTATGGGTGAGGTTTGAACCCATGACCTGGAGTTTTACGACCCACTCGCAATGGGTTCAGATCCCTCCCGTTCCGTGGTTGGTTTGAAACATGAGATATTTTATAAATTGCAACAACTGGACTTACGATTAATGACGCTTGTATAACAAATTATAACTTTTGTAGTGGTGAATACTGAGGTGGACCAAGTTTTCGGTTACCACGTCTGTAGTAACAGTTTTGTGACGGTGAGAATCAATAGTTATAATTATAACTATTATTTTTAAAGGGGTGGAGCGGTAAGCCAACGGAAGGCCTCGGTCAGATGACCAGAAGCTCCAGCTGCGGGTCATCTTATAACTAAGAACCGCGTCAGGAAACACTTGTGCTGTTTCCTGATAAACCTAACCTAATAACGTCGAAAGTTTTCTAAATATAGAGAGTAAGTTTGTCGGTGGCCATCCAGGTTGATACCTTCACCAGCTCCTCGTTGACTGTGTGGCTGACAACAGCGGGATATGGGTTAGATATAACAAAAGTTGCGTCCCCCGCAAACAGGATTGGTTTAACTTTCTGGAAGCCATTTAATAAATCACTAACGATTAAACGAAACACAGGAAAACACACAAAGCGAAACAAAGTCTCGATATCAAAGAAAAAGGCTTGTTGTACAATGTGTTTCTTCGCTATTGTCTTCAGTACGATATATTGATGAGTTAGACTGCATGCTAATTACAAAAAAGTACATTTCCCTTCAAGAGAAGGGATGAGTGGGAGTCCTTGATGATGGCGAAGGGCTCTTGATCCGATGAATTGTAACTACTCACCCTTTCCTCTGATCAAACCTGATTTCCTCCCATATACCATGCGCTGTATGCCTCATACACCCACAACACTTAATAATAATAATAATAATAATAATAATAATAATAATAATAATAATAATAATAATAATAATAATAATCATATACAAAATATAATTTTCCTGTATATACTATAAAATATTTGTTCTGCTTCCTATTTTAGGTTAGGTGAAAGGTGTTGGTGAAAGGCTCTTAATCCGAGGGATTGAAAGCTACCCTTCCCTTCCTCGGATCAGCCCTGATTACCTGCCATTCCACAGGCGCGATGTGACCCCTCAGTTTTCAGTGCTTTCCATGACTTTAATAATCCAATAATGCCAGACAGCCGACCTTGCATTCTTCTTCTTCTTCTTCTTCCTCTTCTTCTTCTTCTTCTTCTTCTTCTTCTTCTTCTTCTTCTTCTTCTTCTTCTTCTTCTTCTTCTTCTTCTTCTTCTTCTTCTTCTTCTTCTTCTTCTTCTTCTTCTTCTTCATAAAGGGTTGAACTTGTATGGTTAACTCAGCGCGAGGAGTGAACAAGGCTCGATCCTCCGTTTGCCAATCTGCGACGTCAGGCTGTATGTGTGTATGTGTGTTTTCCTATACCTGTAAAATTATCAAATGACTTTTGTAAAAATTGAATAAAGTGACAGAAGAAATAATATAGATGTTTTCAGTCTCTCTCTCTCTCTCTCTCTCTCTCTCTCTCTCTCTCTCTCTCTCTCTCTCTCTCTCTGTTATTCACACAATTGTTTTTACAGGGTTAGGTTAAGAGTTCCTAACTTTATTTGCAAGCTAAAAGCTGTTACCTACGTCAGCTCATTCAAAGTCTTTTTATTGTTACGAAATGTATAAATAGGGAACAGGATGAAGGTGGATTCCTCTGTGGCCCAGCGATTTCATTTGGTCAGCCGTACGAACATGTAGTTGCTGTTTGCTGCCCGTCTTGTTGTATAGAAGTTATCTTTTCACTGTCTGCGAAGCAGACAATATTGGCTATGCTGGAATGTTAGGTCTGTCTAAGCAGGGTCTAGGTTATAGATAAATCGTCTTGCTCGGTTCTCTATTCTGTCGTAGATGAGACGGGAAGGGAGGGGTATTGCAGGCAATCCAAGACAGTGGAGTATACTCAAGGAATGAGCGCACTTATGCCTCGTACAGAGTTGTGTAACCTCTACTGTCGATGCTAAGAACCTTAGTGCTCTTAGCATCTTGGTTGTCTTGCTTGCAAGATTTATCACGTGATTCTTTATAGACAGTTTGGAATCACATTTCACCCCTAGGATATCAAACTCATCCTCGTTTTCCAACACTCTCCCATTCATTCTTACCACTTCTTTCTTTCTCCCTCATTTATCTCTCTCTTCTCTCTCTCTCTCTCTCTCTCTCTCTCTCTCTCTCTCTCTCTCTCTCTCTCTCTCTCTCTCTCTCTCTCTCTTCTCTCTCACCTCACAAATCCGCATCTCTTTATCAACATTTTCACAGTAACTTTCTATTTCAAGTGACAGAGAAAACGGCTCTTCTAGTTTACTTTCCCATTCACAGTCTTTTCTCTTGCTTCTCCCCTCGTCTGAATGCCATTACCCTCGACCTCTCAGTCCCCTCACTCGTGTCCACTCCTCCCCTTACCTCAGGGATCCCCCTCTATCCTATGCTCCTTTCCCTGTTTTCCGCTCCTATTCAATCTATCTGGCCCCACCTGCTTTCCCTCCTTCCTCTCCTCTCTATCCTTTCTCTCCCCTTTGTTATAGTCGCTGTTTTTTTCAATCACTTTCACCCCCTATCAGCATCGCCCCAACCACCCACGCCACCACCCACGCCACCACCCACGCCACCACCCACGCCACCACCCACGCCACCACCCACGCCCTCATCAGTGCCTCTCCATCACTTCCTACATCAACCCACGCACCTGTCTGTCTGGGGGTCAAGGTAACTTCTAGTCTGTGGGTCACACTGAAATTCAGCCTTAATGCAGTCGATAAACTTGTTGTAGTTATTATTATTGTTGTTGTAGTTATTATTATTGTTGTTGTAGTTATTATTATTGTTGTAGTTATTATCCTTATTGTTGTTGTAGTTATTATTATTTTTGTAGTTATTATCATTATTGTTGTTGTAGTTATTATTATTATTATTATTATTATGGGTAAGAGATAAGCCACTAATAGTTAATCAGTCAGGGGAACAGGAGGCAATCAGATCTGATAGAGGTAAAGGAAGGGTGGCTCCAGTGGCTTGGATTAAGAGCCCCTCCCTCCATCCCTCGCCAGCATCAAAGAACTCCATTTCAAGAGATTTAGCGTTTCAACAAACCGAACTCGGAGCTAAGAATATCCACTCTTGCGAATCCTGACTAACCAAGCTCTTAGCTAAGAATAACCGCACCAGGGAATTCTGCCTTGTTCAGGGGACTCAGACAGCAACCTGTTAAATCTGTACGTTCATTAAAGTTCTCAGTCTCGCTTGTTCCCCAATGTTTATATCCTGTTGTGGCCTCAACACATTTGCAAGCTTTCCTCTGTTCTCAAAATTTATAGCTGATGTATTTATTTTGTTTACGTCCTTGTAGAGGACTGTTGTTTTAAGCATTTATTTAGGTTAATGATTACTGTGGATGGAAATGTGTGACCATTTGTTGTGTGTGTGTGTGTGTGTGTGTGTGTGTGTGTATACTCAATTATTTGTACTCTCCTATTTGTGGTTGCAGTGATCGAGTCACAGCTGCTGGCCCCGCCTCTTCGCTGGTCGCTGCTAGGCCCACTCTCTCCCTGCTCCAAGAGCTTTATCGTGTGCGTGTGTGTGTGTGTGTGTGTGTGCTTGTGTTCTTGCGTGTTTTTCACGCTGCTGAGTATGCATTTGCATATCATACTCTCAGTATGTTGACCCTAAACAAATTTCGAGACCAACCCAATTATTCTTTTACGGGAATAATAATTAGGTTTTGTGCAAAGCTTAAAGGGGATGTAACCAGAAATTTAAGCTTGAATCTGACGCTGACATTGGAATACTACTGTGATGTCCTCGCTGTTACTTGTCCACACCTCTGCTTCGGTGCCGCTGAAGGGCTCTTAATCCAAGGAATTCGAGCCACTTTCCTCTCAGTTGAAGCGCTGCATTACCCCTGAAATACAAAAAAAAAAAAAAATCCCTCGCAAAAATGGATCACTCTTCACACTTTAGAGATTACATTATCCAGTAGGGATAACTAAAACTTACCAGCGAGGGGAATCAAACCAAAATAAACAATAGACAGTTGTATATAGCTAAAGTTTGCACCTTATGGGAGATTTATGCCACCTCTTGTTGGAATGGCTGAATAGTATAGACTAGGTTATTGTGCTGGGATGCTAGTGATGGATGTAAAAGTTGATGCCTTGTATGTTAGCTGCTCACGCACGGTGGAGCGAGCTTCCATCGCCCCTTCCTCTGAACAGTTAGTGTGTTAAACTTCTTACGTGAAGCAAAAATCATGTAATGCTAAATGAAGAGGAAATTTTCGGAGATTCCTCAAGACAGACAGAGATATTTTAAACTTCTATTTAATTTTAAGTTACGTCTACCATGTAAGTGTACACAATATTCTCTTGTTCATAATTTTTCTCACTATAAGGCAGTTGATTTCGGTACCTCAGACAATAAATATAATATATATATATATATATATATATATATAATCGCCAAGTTAAATGTGAAAGACAGCAATTAGTGTGGACATTAAAGGTGTGAGACAGTCTTGAGTTAAAGGTGGGAGACAGTCATTAATCTGGACGTTGAAGGTGGGAGACAGTAATTAGTCTGGGCGTTAAAGGTGGGAGGCAGTCATTAGTCTGGACGTTAAAGGTGAGAGACAGTCATTAGTCTGGACGTTAAAGGTGGGAGACAGCCTGATATTAGACTGGAAGTGAAATGTGTACAAAGACCTGGTCGTCAAGACCACACTGGTGGACTAGTATTAACCGAAATACACAGACCAAGTCGTGAAGACCACAACGGGTGAGGCAGATTCACTGAAATACAGAAACATTGTCGTCAAGACCTCACTGACGGAGACGGGCTAGCGCAGTCTTCAAGACCGGCGGGGAAGGAATATGTGCAAATCATTGACTTCTCTTCCTCTCCCCCTTCCCTTCCTTTCCCTCTGTCTGCTCTCCCTGAATAAAAAAAAAAAAGTCATATGCCGATTCTCTTTGAGAGTTGATGGGATGCGTGCAGAGATGTGTATTGGGGTAAGCTGGTGTAGTTGGCAGTCAGCGATCTCCACAACGCGCTCATCTCTCGCTCAAGTATTCAATATTCTTAATATGAAAGCTCCTTAGTACTAATTAGAGTTAGAGACAGCCGGACCCCAGACTGCATAACAAGCACAAAGCCCCATTAATGACTATCACTACACCACTCTCCACCTGGGGTGCTGATAGCCACCACTACATCACTACCCTGCCACCACCACTACGCTATTATTACACCATCCCATCACTACTTTTCCATCCCTATAATAACTCGTTGATAAAGATTTAATTCCTAAGTTTATTTTGTTGTGATTCTTAAATTTAATTCCTACCATCTTTCCAGAATGTCTTGACTAACATTTACCATTTGTCAGAGGCACTTCTCGATTGACATTTGGCCCTTTTTTGGCCCTTTTTTGGTGTGTGTTAGTTACCATTTTGTCCTAGGCACATGTCGATTAGACACTAGGCCTGTTGTATGTATGTGTGTGTGTGTGTGTGTGTGTGTGTGTGTGTGTGTGTGTGTGTGTACTCACCTAATTTTACTCACCTAATTGTGGTTGCAGGGGTCGAGACTCAGCTCCTGGCCCCGCCTTTTCACTGACCCCTACTGGGTCTCTTCTCTCCCTGCTCCATGAGCTTTATCATACCTCGTCTTAAAACTATGTATGGTTCCTGCCTCCACTACGTCACTTGCTAGACTATTCCACTTCCTGACTACTCTATGGCTGAAGAAATACTTCCTAACATCCCTTTGACTCATCTGAGTCTTCAACTTCCAGTTGTGCCCCCTTGTTTCTGTGTCCCCTCTCTGGAACATCCTGTCTCTATCTACCCTGTCAGTTCCCCGCAGTATTTTGTATGTCGTTATCATGTCTCCCCTAACCCTCCTGTGTGTGCGTGTGTGTGTGTACTGAATATTCGTAACAGTCCATTGTAACAATTCAGTGATGTGATTAGACCTCCTCCCGAGGCGTGGCAGCCATACTACCACCAACCACACCCTTACTAGCAACCACCTACCATCACGACAACCCACCAGCGACCAGCAGCAGCCTTGGAGCAAGCAGCTGCTGCAGGACTGCAGCTGCTGTTTTGTCTCGGGTTTGACGTGTTTGAACTGCGTCTTAATGACGTCCGGCACCAGTGGTGAGGATCAAACAAGCGTGGTGATCAGTGTGCGTGTTTTGTCTCTGCCAGCTGATCCCTCACTAAGTTCCTCGCCCTATATGACCCCGCTACTCATTTCCCCATCTTAGAGGATCAAATAGGACTCCCGTTCCTCCTCTTGTCTCTCACTTCACGCCAAGATATGTCGTCTCAAGCCTATGATAAAATAGTATCCCGTCCTGCATAGGATGATGTGTACTTGTATCCTAGCCTGTCTAGGATTATGTGTGTCTGAGTATCTAGGATGTCTTTTAGCCTGTCTAGGATGATGTGTGTCTGAGTATCTAGGATGTGTCTTAGCCTGTCTAGGATGATGTGTGTCTGAGTATCTAGGATGTGTCTTAGCCTGTCTAGGATGATGTTGACTTGCAAGTTTAGGATAGACCAGTTTCATACCCTGTCTGGGATGCTTGCGTTGCCTCTCCTGTCTAGGATGATTTCTTCTGTGTAGAATAACGTAGAGTCCTAGCCTATCTAGGGTAATATTTCTGCATAGCATATCTTCTCATACCTAGAATATTTATTTCGTCTTCTCCCTTGGTTATTGTGCTTTCTCCTGCTTAGGAAAATGCCCTATCTCCTGGCTAGGAAGATGCCCTATCTCATGGCTAGAAAGATGCCCTATCTCCTGGCTAGGAAGATGCCCTATCTCCTGGCTAGTAAGATGCCCTATCTCCTGGCTAGGAAGATGCCCTATCTCCTGGCTAGGAAGACGATGTCTTCTGCCTTAGATGATGTTGTCTACCTCTGCCCAGGATAATGTCCTGTCTTCTTTTGCCCAGGATAATATCCTGTCTACCCTTGTTTAGGATAGTGTCCTGTCTACTCTGACTCAGGGTAATGTCTTGTCTTCTGCCTAGGATAATCTCCTGTCTACCCCTGCTCAGGATAATGCCCTGTTTTCTCCTGTCTAGGATAATGTCCTGCCGCATTTTGTCTACGATAATATCCTGCCGCATTTTGTCTAGGATAATGTCCTTCCGCATTTTGTCTAGGATAATATTGTTTCCTCTCTAAGTAATCTTCGAAAGATGACCAAGTTTGTCTTCAATCTTGATCTGGGAACTTCTCAGAGGAGACACTTCAAATAACATGTCAGTGTGCATTAGCATTTCTAAGTAGAACACATATTAATAAAGATTTTTTTCCATACATAAATAACTCGTACATAGCAAAGAGGAGCTTACGACGACATTATTTGTGCATTCTGGACACGGAACTGAGTCTTTTTGTTCTATATATTTGTTCATGTTTTCTCACATAGCATGAAGAATGGGCTGCCGCGATTTATTATATATTGGTGCTTCGAAAACAGCATCCTCAAGATTACCTTTAAGGCTGACTAAAACAAAATATATGGATATTTCCATACAAGAAGAGGGGGACTACGTTGCCCAAGTGTCAAACGAGACAGGCTGTGAGGGTTATGTTAGACCTGCGGGGTGCTAGTAGTAACAGCCTGGTAGAAAGGCACTCTGCAGAACAAACCTTTATTGACGGAGAACGTTTCGCTCAGGTAGGGACTTTACCAAGTCATGATAATGTTGATAGAATTACAGTGTATTATGTAAAAATTACGCACGTACAGCTAATGAGATATTTATTTATTGTAGTTGTTATTGTTCTGTCACCTCATTGTGTTGTCTGTATGTATGTATATATATATATATATATATATATATATATATATATATATATATATATATATATATATATATATATATATATATATATATATATATATATATATATAAATATATATATGCTAGGAATTCGCAAGAGCAGGCGAAATATTCACAAACACTAATCTCTGGCCGACGGAGACTCGAACCTACGAACCTCATGACAAGGTACGCAGTGCTTTACCGACCGTACCACACTGGTCCAATACCTTGGCATCCAGCTTTCGCTAGACGTTATTCCAAGGCAGCCAGCTTTCAGGCAGGAAGGCTTACAGCTTTTCATCTCATCCCCTGCATGCATCGACACAACTAGAGATTTTTACAATGCTAGGAATTCGCAAGAGCAGGCGAAATATTCACAAACACTGATCTCTGGCCGACGGAGACTCGAACCTACGAACCTCATGACAAGGCTGGCTGCCTTGGAATAACGTCTAGCGAAAGCTGGATGCCAAGGTATTGGACCAGTGTGGTACGGTCGGTAAAGCACTGCGTACCTTGTCATGAG
The DNA here is from genome assembly GCA_009830355.1 of Cherax destructor. NCBI lineage: Eukaryota > Metazoa > Arthropoda > Malacostraca > Decapoda > Parastacidae > Cherax > Cherax destructor. The sequence continues at coordinate 726,543 of WNWK01000001.1, forward strand.
GTTCGTAGGTTCGAGTCTCCGTCGGCCAGAGATCAGTGTTTATATATATATATATATATATATATATATATATATATATATATATATATATGTGTGTGTGTGTGTGTGTGTGTGTGTGTGTGTGTGTGTGTGTGTGTGTGTGTGTGTGTGTGTGTGTGTGTATTTTCTTGAATTGATTGTATTGCCTTGACAAAGCGAGACGTTCCCATAAAATGTCTTCTTAGTTTTGCACATGTGTTCTTTTCATCTAGCTTTTCCATGCCAGTTAATTGGGCGAAATGTTGTCTGTAAGCGAAGGTTCGCTCTGTACATAGTGTGCTCTTTTTTCATATTTATCGGCATCCTTGAGATTCAACACAGCAACAACCTGGTTGATCAGACACAGGGAAAGCCTAGTCTCAGACCGAGATGCGAGAGTACAAAAGCCCTCGAAACAAGTATCAGATATAAATAACAAAAAAGGCACAATACCGTGACTGGAACAATACACACACAACCCGCACATATAAAAGAGAGGAGCTTACGACGACGCTTCGGCCCGACTTGGACCATTTACAAAGTCACAGTGTGACTTTGTAAATGGTCCAAGTCGGGCCGAAGCGTCGTCGTAAGCTCCTCTCTTTTATATGTGCGGGTTGTGTGTGTAAGTATCAGATATGTCAGTTGTGTGTCAAAAGAATGTCACAAATATGTTTCTGCTGTATCACAAATACTTACACGTTTTCTCCCATATTTCTTCCTCTGTCGATCAAAGGCACCAGTATTTTATTGGCATCTTGAGGGAGGTCATCCTTGAAGACGCTGACTCTTCACTCGAGTAAAAGAGAATCACTGTGGAGAAAAACTCTTCCTTATGTATTCCAAAAGAAAAACAAATATGTAAAACAAGTTAACTATCTTGTTATGTTGCAAGTTCGTGTGTGACTCACCTCTGGTGGCAAAGCTAATAAGTTGCATTTTGACTTTGAGCTATGTTGCAATCGTGTTTATTCAAATAAACTGAATAACTATCAAAATAATCTGAGTGAAGGTTGCAGGACTTACGCTGCTACAGAGATATTATATATTTTTTCATGGCGAAATCACAAGGAGTAAAAAGACCTGAGTTAATGAGTATATAAACGCTTGACCTGCTGACCTCAGCGAGGTCCTAACTCTGTGACCTTCCTGCAGTAAAGTGTTATTACTGCAATAATGAAGAAACTCTAAACGTGTAAGGGGTAATAGAGCATCTAGGGAATGGAAGGTGTTTAAGTATGAAGAAGAAGAAGGAGAAGACAGAAGAAAACGAAGAATAAGAAGAAAAAAAGAAGTAAACGAAGGAAGAAGATTTTATTTAGATTATTAGCCTGGAGGGATAGAAACCCAGGGTAATCGAGTAGTTAACACCCGGGTCCCTATTTACTGCTATGTGAACAGGAGCAACAGGTGTAAGCAAACATTTTCATCTGTGGATGAGATCGAACCCAAGTCCCTCAGATGTGAGCTGAATGCACTACCCTTTGAGTCACGATCAATCCACAGACCCAAGAGGAAGGAAAAGAGGTTCGGAATATCTCCGCTAGGGGGTTTAATCTTCGAATGGACGACAGCTAGCAGAGAATTCTGTGGTAAAATCCTTAAAGAGAGGAGTTCTGAAATTAGTGAGGAACCAAAACTACTCTCATATATATATATATATATATATATATATATATATATATATATATATATATATATATATATATATATATATATATTGAATTAAATGTTCCAGCTAATTTATTCTATTCTTAATATAAACCTTAAAACCAAGCGAATATTCCAATTACAAAATTTTCAGCCAAAATTGGCAATTTGCTATTAAATAAAAAAACTGCTGACACCAGTGGCTTCAATCATAAATAATTTTTGTATTTCATTCGCCTCATTAATTCCGGTAAGAATGAGAGAATTTCAAAGTTTTCATCGGCGCAAATTTCATGACAGCTGCCGTCCATTTCCTGACAAGGCTGCAGTATTAGAGAGTTAAAAATATATATAAGTATATATATATATATATATATATATATATATATATATATATATATATATATATATATATATATATGTCGTGCCGATTAGGTAAAACTTGCTATTTTGGCTTAAATAGCAACGCTCATCTTGCCATATAAGAGAAGCGAAAATTTGTGTATGCAATAATTTCGCAAAAATCATTCTGAACATAACGAAAAAAATATATTTCATTGTGTTTGTTTATTATTAAATTATTGTTAACGTGTCTAAAATATATTTAGTTGGGTTAGGCTAAATTAAATTGCGCTTGTTGTAATATGGTTAGGTAGGTTTTCAAAGTTTCTCTTGGTACAAAATTATAAATTTTTACATTAACATAAATGAAAAAAAATATATCTTTAAACGTATAAGAGAAAATTTTAGAAAGGACTTAATTTTAGATGAGTTCTTGCTAATTGACCAGTTTTACCTAATCGGCACGACATATATATATATATATATATATATATATATATATATATATATGCAAGACAACCACTATGAAAAATAGAGGAATTCCAAGCGCTTGGAATTCCTCTATTTTTCATAGTGGTTGTCTTCATATTTTGATATCACCTGTTTACTGTGATCTTTTTGCATATATATATATATATATATATATATATATATATATATATATATATATATATATATATATATTAAAATTAAGACTAAAATTATTTTTTTCCAGCGAGGCTGAGAGTTGTTTTAGATTTTGCCGACGGAGTGGTTAGTTGATTGTGAGCTTCTACATACATCACCGGTAAGCCAGCGGAAGGCCTCGGTCAGATGACCAAAAGCTCCAACGGCGGGTCATCATCTGACTAAGACCCACGTCAGGAAACACTTGTCCTATTTCCTGACGAACCTTACCTAACCTACATCCATCCTGTGGATGGTAGTGGATAGTGTATTGTGTGCCCCTCATCCTGTAGATTTAGCCACAGGTGGAGAGAGACATATATATGAGACACAGGTAGTGAGACACAGGCGAGACACATGTATTGAAGAAACGCAGGTGGTGAGAGATGGAGGTGGAGAAAGGCATAGGAGATGAGTGAGAGAAAGGTGATGAGAGGTATAGGTGAGACACAGCATAAAGATTCAATATGAAAAAATATAGGTAGTGAGAGATACATATAGGAGACACGGATAAGAGACACAGAAGGTGAGAGCTACAACAAAATGAACCAAGGGGCAAGAGAGACCCATGTGTTAAGGGACACAGGAGACGAGAGACGCAGGTAAAAATGGCAGGGCGGTGAGAGATACAGGAAGTATGTGACAAAGGTGAAAAATACAGAAAGTATGTGACAAATGTGAAAGATACAGGAAGTATGAGACACATGTAAGAGATACAGGAAGTACGAGACACAGATGAGAGAGACAGGTGGTGAGTGCTTCATGGAGACGACACAGGAGACAGAGCCAGTGTCTCGCGTCTCACCCGAGCAAGAAAACCACCAACACTAAGGAAATTGGCAGAAGGAACGAGAGAATAAAGGGGAGAAAGGGGGAAAGGGAAGCTGATAATTGGACAGGAAGGAAGAAAAGTGAATGCAGGGGGCATGATGGCTAGACCAATAGTGAGAGTGGTGAGAAGACCCAAGTGTGGAAGAGGGAGTGAGGGAGCAAGGGAAAGAGAGGGAGTGAGGGAGCAAGGGAAAGAGAGGGAGGGAGGGAGGGGGAGAGGGGAAGGGATAGAAAGGGAGGGAGGGAAAGAGAGGGAGGGAAAGAGAGAAGACGGCGTAGTTAAATTGATATGAACTTCCGAAATGTGGTGTGTTAAACCCGTAGACTTTATATTCAAGATGCGCGCGTCAGTTTACGTGAGTTTCCCCTTAATACTTGCTTATTTTTTTCGTTTCTTCTTTACTTCTTTTTCTTTTTCTTTTCTTCTTCTCCTCCTCCTTCAGTTTCTAGTTTTGCTATTCCTCTAATCAGAAGAGGAGCTTCCAAGAAGTGAATATAATTACTGAACGAAGGATCTATGTTGATACAACTTTTAAAAATGATAATTAAGAAATACCACATGTAGAACAAATGTATTATTATTATTATTATTATTATTATTATTATTATTATTATTATTCTTGTTGTTGCTGTTTTTGTTATAATAATTAATAATATTATTATTAGAATATTTATAAGTGAACTGTTAATAATAATAATAATAATAATAATAATAATAATAATAATAATAATAATATATATTATTATTATTATTATTATTATTATTATTATTATTTTAATATTTCACTTATAAATATTCTAATAATACTAATGATAATAATTATGTTAATAGTTCACTTATAAATATTCTTAATCTTCGCTAGAGGGATTAATATTAATTCTCTGTAATGTGCAACGAAGGGTGGAAGAGGGAGACAAGATAATAAAGGGAGGAGTTTGGGGAGAGTGTGGGACTGATGAGGTGGGAGTCACAAGTAGGTTAACATTGCAACCAACAGTTTAACCAATAGTGAAAATTAACACTGTAAGCCAACAGTGCCACCAACAGTGCAAATCAGCAGTGTAAATCAAATCAACAGTGTTAGTAGGAGAGTCGCCCCACAAGACATACCTTTGATTTTATCAAGAGTCCTCGAAATAAGAGTCAATATATTCATGGGTGGGCCTAATCAGGTTTGATTCGAGGAAAAGGAGTATGGTTCCGATTGAATCCAGAGCTCTCTATCTCCCCTACTTCTCTTCTCCTCCGTTTCCTCTACTTTATATTCATGTTCCTTCTTAAATGACTGAATATATACACCGAGAGGCATATCTCTGTGTGTGTGTATAATGAGATCTTACTTTCATCATTCTTATAGGGATTATAGCATTATTGTCTGGTGGTGAAAAGGTTTAATGCAAGTTAGGTTAGGTTAGGTAAAGTTAGGTAAGGTAAGGTTAGGCTAGGCTAGGTTAGGTTGGGTAAGGTAAGGTAAGGTTAAGTAAGGTTAGGTTAGGCTAGGTTAGGTTAGGTTGGGTCAGGTCTGTCAGGAAACAGGACAAGTGCTTCCTGACGCGTATCTGTCATATGATGACCCGCAGCTGGAGCTTTTGGTCATATGACCGAGGCCTCCCGCTGGCTTAACCGTCTACCCCTTTTGAAAATTATGGTTAAAATTAAAACCATTTTTTTTAATGCAGTTTTAATGTACCTCCTGTAGTCGATAGACTTACAATCCCATTAACCAACTAAGTTTTACCTTAGTCCCTTTCTCTTCTTCCGCTATTTCTGGCTTATGTCCATCCTATATTTCTTCAGTGTACTCCTCTTCCTCGGTTTTTCCTCCGTTTTCTCCTCTACTTCCTCGTCTTTCTCCCCTTTACTGAAGTCTCCCCCCTCAGTCTGACAACTATCAACACCTTACATGGTCCCCGTCTAACGTGACGGAATGTGTCAAGGGATCCGCAGTTTTTGTTCCCACTTTGTAATTACCGTACAAAATAAGGTAGCGGAACATCACTTGTGTATCCGGATTTGCTAAAAAAAAAAAAAATCCCAAGTTATTCAATCTCATTGTCGCTTCCTTCATCACTGGCCTCTTCCTTCTTCCATCTTAACGTGTTTTCCCATCCACCCTTTGTTCCTCAAGCAAAAAAATGATGAGTCAGCCTCTTTGAGAAAACTGGAAAACTGCTCGGGGCGTTAAAATTATTTAATACATTTTGTGTTGAGGAAGCGGTAAGCTTAGAGGAATAGGGAAGAGGAGAGCTTGTGGGAATGGGGAAGATTACAGCTTGGAACAAGGAGGAAGGGGAGGATTTGAAGAATAGGGAAAAGGGATATTGAATTGATGGGAAGAGGTTCTGAAGAAATGGAGAAGGGATCCTGAAGGAATGTAAAAAACGGTCCAGAATGAATGGGAAGGAGGGTTCTGAGGGAAAAGAGAAGGTATCCTGAAGGAATAGGGTCCTGAAGTAATCGTGAAGGAATCTTAAAGGAATAGGAAAACAGTCCTTAAAGAATGGGGAAGGGATCCTGAAGGAATGAGGAAGGAGTCTTGAAGGAATGGGCAAGGGGTTCCTGGAATGGGGTAGGGGTCGTGAGGGCTTGAGAATAGGATCCTAAAAATATGGGGACGAGATCCTCAAGGAATAGGGAAGGGATATTGAAGGAATTGGGAAGGGATCCTGATACAATGAGGTAAGGATTCTGAAGGAATGGGGAAGGGATCCTGATGCAATGGGGAAAGGATTCTGGAGGAATGGGGAAGGGATTCTAAAGTAAGAATAGGTACAGAGACAAGTTGGTTGCGGAGAAAAATCTTCATCAGGTAACCAGCAGGAAACAGTGAAGAGAGAGAGAGGAGAGAGAGAGAGAGAGAGAGAGAGAGAGAGAGAGAGAGAGAGAGAATTTCTTCCCATCCTCTGAACGATCATCTTTCCTATATTATTGATGATATACAGTACCGACAAGAAATAAATAGAACACACGTGTAACACCTCGGTATTTTTACTGTTAAAACGTTTCGCCCCTTCTCTTGCCGAATACTGGAGAAAAAAAACAAAACTGGAGATTGGTATATTCATTTCAGCAATTAAAAAAAAAAACAGTGTGTTGCACATGTTTCTTATTCGATAATCATAACGTTCCTGTGCATTCTCAGACCTGTGCATCTCTCTCTCTCTCTCTCTCTCTCTCTCTCTCTCTCAACCTCCGTCACTGAAGTCATATTGTTCCGTGATCAACCTCTCACTATCTTAGTCACAAAACATACGAGGCAGCAAGAGCTACTTGGGGTTATAAGCCAACGTGGAAAGATTGAGGAGCATCTGTTGACATGGAAGCGACCGTTCTCGGGGGACCTCCAAGCCTTGAAAAATATCCGGATTTTTGGTTGTCGTCGCCAATGTGAAAACGGAGCGGCTGGCTCCAGAATGCAATGTGGAGGAAAACAAGTCAGGGGTGAGGTGAAGGAGGAGGAAGAGGCGGGTGAGAGGTGAGGAGAATGGGGTGGGTGTGATGCTGAGATGAAGTGGGAGTGATATGGTAAGATGGGGGGATGGGGTGGGTTATGGGATTAGGTGAGGGTGATGGGGTTTGGAGGCGGTGAAGGGGATAGGGTGGATATGAGAGGAAGGGGATAAACGTCGTGACACATGATACATCAGACTGTTCTGTTGCACTTCACGAGACCTCGTTTATGTAGTTAGATATCTTTTCCCTAAAAGGCATATATTGCCTAAATTATCAAACATGTTCTGCATTATTATTTACACCTCACACTACATACTTTTTACATTATCCACCCCATCACTTTTCTCACTTAAATTAAGGGTTTTGGTGAAGCAAATCACACATTCTCTCAGCGAGATCAAAATATACATTCACTAACCCTTCCCATAATATCTGTCTAGTTTACACACAACTCTAGGTACTTTAACATTGACAACTCATTTTTATTCCAATCCATGTAATTTATGTTTTGACCCCCTTCTTTTCTTTCCGCAATTGGTCATACGACATTTCCGCCTCTCCTTTAGCTCTCGTTCTCTAGGATATATGTAACATAATTCACTTTCTGCTACCTATTCAAACTCTATCTAACTTTTAGTTTAGTTTCACTTAGCGATATGACATCCAGCATCCTTTCGTAGTAATAAAAATTAGTTCCTAGATATACGAATTACTTCCACATACATTCAAATAATCCATCTTTAAAATTACGTCGTCAATTTGTGTGATTGAATAATGGAAAATGGGTAACTAGCCCCCTGCTCTAGGCATTTTATTAACCTGTAAAATGTTTAGAAAGGGGGAAGAATTCTATAAGAAAATGAAGAAGAAAACTTATATTGTAAAGAAATATTAGATGAGTATTACCCTAACGTAAATATAAGTTAATAAGCATTATCGAAAGTCTTAAAACGTTTTTGAGAAGGTATGGAATAGCCACTGATGTTGCTATAGAGTAAACATAAAAGAGCTTTCGTTCTCACTTATGTGAGAGTATGAATGTATCTCCATGGGTGTTTGTTATATGATATTTGTGAGGCTCTATGTAACCTTTGAGGAGGTAAAACTGGTTGCTCCGGAATCATTGGTCTCACGCATTTACAGGATCCTAAGTACACTTTTTTTCTTCCCAGAGGACAATGTGCGAATCCCTTGTAGTCGTTATTCTTCTGGGTCTCCCAAGTGCTAGCAGCGCCACCTCCTTAAGAATCACTGTATCAAAGATTGTCGGCATTTGTAGAAGCACATGTGTAGCCCCATACTATCTCCTCATCAGTGGGCGAAACATGATGACTCGATCTGAGTGTTTTTTGCTGCCATCAGGACTGCATATCTAGGGCTACCTTCGTGATGGGTTGTGGCTAGGCTTCTCTTGCTGATATCGTTAACCTCTTCATAGTTTTGACAGTCTTTTCCTCTGATCCACGACAGATGAGATTATGTGGGGACAAATTGGTGTATTTTGCTTTGCCAATATATAGATCTTTTTTCGGCGAGGGAAGGTGTGGCTATGCAAGGGGTTAGGCAACTGTGAGTGGCTTGAAGGCAGAGAATGACCAGGGATGAATTAGGGCCAGCTAATAGCTAATTCGTAGCGTGGAGGACTTTAGATTCAACGAATCGGAACTAACATACCTTTCAAGGGATCAAACGAGATTATCTCCCGTCCAGGCACCGTACGATCTCTATGCGTTTAGTGCTTACCCATGAGAATAATAACAGCCATAGACACACTCTCAAGCATTGTCGAGGCGATGTTTTCTACGATGAGATTATTCCAGTGCGATTATTCATGTTTTATAGGAAAACTTGGTCTGCTTGAAGAGGCTGTGAGGTTATCCCACTGAATGACTTCTGCAGTATAAACTTGGCAGAATCTTCCCCATACGTAACATTAAAATGGGAGTGCAGCTAATGCTGTTTGTGCTGCCTCGGGAACTCCTGCCTTTTAAAATCTAGTTGACAATGTTGACTGACCCCATCAGCAGTCTTTTGCACAGATGTTGAGATTTCATTAAGAACAATGAAAATTCCCAAACTTATTTTAAACAAATACAAAAAGGTCATATAAAAATAAAAATATGAGATAAAATTGTATATATATATATATATATATATATATATATATATATATATATATATATATATATATATATATATATATATATATATTATTAGATTGTGCAAGAAGTAGAAAAGAAAGAATTTATATAGAAGGAGAGGAGAAGTGAAGGAGAGGAATATTGGCTGCGGGAGCACGGCAAGAAGAATAAAATACCAGTTATTGTGTCCGCCCAAAGCCAATATCAATTTATCACTAGAGAAAAAACTCGTTTCAGTTTTTACGAGTGCGACACCACTAAACCCTCGCCAGGATATGGCTTCCTGTGCTTGTTTGACTGCGTCTGCTGCCTTGGTCACTCGGGTTAACCTACTGGTTCTTGTAGTTGCTAGTTGTTAAAGGCACATGTGTGGTGTGTGTGTGTGTTTGGCTGTGTCTGCGTTGTCTGGGACGTGATGGTCTACGTGCTTGTTTGACGGCGTCTGCTTGATGACTGTGCTTGCTTGACTGTGCTTGCTTGACTGTGTTTCCCTTTGCTGCTTGGACGTGAAGGCTTTTATGCTTGATCTTTTGCTATGGTCACTCACACACGTGAGTTCCTATGCTTGTCTGACTGTATCTGCCTTGAATACAAAGGCATTCATAGAGTTGTTAATTCAACAAAGACATGAAGTATTGTTTATTTTTATTGGGGTCCTTCCCTAGAATACTCCTCAGCAGTCGACTAGCTCCTAGGTACCTATTTACTGCCAAATAAACAGGTGCAGCAGGTTAACGGAGATTTGTCCCTATATCTAGCCCATCCAGATATCGAACGTGGGTCCTTTTGGTTGTGAGTTGAATACAGTGTCACTGAGCTCTCTCTCTCTCTCTCTCTCTCTCTCTCTCTCTCTCTCTCTCTCTCTCTCTCTCTCTCTCTCTCTCTCTCTCTCTCTCTCTCTCTCTCTCCGTATTATTGTGTTCGTGAGAAAGGTTAACCCGTAAGGGTCATGCAGCTCCGGGGAATGGGAGAGGTGAGGGGGCAATAAAATTTGATTCCACGATGGATAAGATAACTCCAGTTCCCCGAATCAAGAGATCTTAAGGAAAAAGAGAGCTGACAAGGCTACTAAGACGCTTTGTTTACAACATGGAATTAATTAAAGCCGATATTAAAATCCCATAACAAATGGCAATTACCTGGAAATTAAAAAAAAAAAGGCCAATATAACAAGATTTATCAACGACTTTGTCTTTGGAAGATTCTGAAGTGAAAGACTGATTGAAAAACACAGTCAGCGAGGCGTTAATTATATCAAGAGGAAAAAAACGATCTATTGTATTAGAAAGAAAACATGTAAATAAAATTTAGAGTATAATGAGGTTAGAGTTCTCAGAACCAAACTTGTTATTAGGGGATCGTCAGTGGGTGTGGGTGGGTGTGTGGGTGGGTGTGGGTGTGTGTGTGGGTGTGTGGGTGAGTATGTGAGTGTGTGTGTGTGTGTGTGTGTGGGTGTAGGTGTGTGTGTGTGGAGGAGGGTGTCTGTGTGCGTGTCTGTGCGTATATCTAAGGGTAACATTTATGAAGGGCTTCAGGGAAAACAGGTTAGCCTGACAAGAGTCCTGGAGGTGGCAAATACAGTCTCTGCACTCTGGTAAAGGGATTGGGATATTGATGTTTGGAGGGGCGTCTGAACTGTGATGTCTGCACACTGCTAGTAACACAGCTATGGAATGAATGATAGTGAAAGTGTTTTCACTTTTGGGTCATTTTACCTTAATGGAATGTAGCCTATATGGTAACATATATAAATACACACACACACACACACACACACACACACACACACACACACACACACACACACACACACATATATTGCAGGTAGCGCTGTTAAACTGACAGGACTCTGGTTCGAGTCCTCTCGACAGGACTCTGGTTCGAGTCCTCTCACTTTTCTTCATTCTTTATTAACTTTCTTCGACCCTTTCTTCCATTTCTCATTGAAGGTTGGTTCAAACAGACGGAGGATCGAGCCTCATCCACTCCTAGCGTTGAATGACCCATATGGGTTATGAGCTTCTCATAAATGTAATAATACTAATAAAATAAAATAAAAACAATAACATTCTTGAAGGTATCTACAGTAATTAGCATGTCCCTGATACCTTAGATATTACACCGAGGTGTCCCGCTTGCCTTGAGTCAGGCAGTGTGGTCCTTCATGGACTCCCCAGAATGTGTGACTTCTTGCGTTCTCTTAATGCAGTGCGGTGTGCTTCCCCTCATCCAAGCGAGGGGAATATCTGATGTTTTGAGGTAGTCTCCCCTCGTCTTCCCTCGCTCTCCTTAATGATAATTTGTTGCCATCACTAATAGCGTGATCGCCACTCATCGTTAAGAGTCTTTTTTTTTCCATCTCTATGTTCTTCGTTTCTTCTTCTTCTTCTTCGTCTTCTTCTTCTTCTTCGTCTTCTTCTTCTTCTTCTTCTTCTTCTTCTTCTTCTTCTTCTTCTTCTTCTTCTTCTTCTTCTTCTTCTTCTTCTTCTTCTTATTATTATTATTATTATTATTATTATTATTATTATTATTATTATTATTATTATTATTATTATAGTATTATTATTATTACTATTATTATTAGTGCTGTTTTATGACTAATTTCATACATGTAATTATTTATTAGTGATTGTACTGACTGCCTTGAAGGGGGATGGGGATGATCCGCTTTAGTGGATCACAGCAAATTATCTCCCATTCCCTCAGACGCTGTATGACCCTCACCTACGAGTTTAGTGCTCCCTCACCAAAAATAATAATCATGGAAATTATCTGGGTGGGAGAGGCTGCATCCTCCCTCTATCATCTCCACTCACCTCTGCCAGCCTCTCTCACTGTGAAAATCTTACCAACAACTCGAGTTGTAGATTATTCTCAACGTCTATTTTCATCTCTCTTGTAAATTCCATGAATTTTGTTTTTAATGTGGTGTATTTTTTATTTCACCGGAGGAAGTGGAGGGTGTGGAGAGAGCCTTCTGATTTGTTGTCCTTGCCTAGGACGTCTAGATAACGGTTGATAGTTCTTAATCTACAGTAGAATGAAATAGATAGTTCTTCCCAATAGATAGCCTCGGTTTGGACTTTAAAGTACATCCATCCCCTCTATCTATCTCCTAATCCTTCACGTCCACTCTCCTCATAATACCACCACCTCCTCCTCCCCCTCCCTATCACTTCTGTCCACTTCACCACTCCTCTCCATCCACTCCACTCCTCCCCTCCCTGACCCTCCTTCGCCTGGCACTACCCAACTCACCCATGATAATTACGTAGCGGAGATGAGTCTGCGTTAAAACAACTCTTCACTACTACTACTACTACAAGTTTCAATTTTCCAGCACCAGAGATAATCTGCCAATGCTAAAAAAAAATTACGATTCATTCTGTAGTTTCTGTTTAGAAATATTTTGTAATGTTTTATTCTGCCTTTGAAAGCCAGTAGGAGGAAGATTTGGAGAGAGAGAGAGAGAGAGAGAGAGAGAGAGAGAGAGAGAGAGAGAGAGAGAGAGAGAGAGAGAGAGAGAGAGAGAGAGAGAGAGAGAGAGAGAGAGAGAGCTCTCTAAGGGAGAAAGGAAGTAGACAGAGAGGTAAGAATAAGGGCAAGGGACGTGGGTAGAAGGGGAGAATGACATAGACACAAGAGCAGGTAACAGAGAAATAGTCACCAAAGAAGGGGAAAAATAGAGACAGTGAGACGAAGGTACAGTTAAATAGAGACTTGACAGAAGGGGGAGAAAGACAAAGAGGCAGACAAGCAGAAAAGGGGAAGCAGACAGACAGACACAGACGTAAATTGAGAAACAAAATACTGCCGTACAACACAGTCAAATGAGAGACTGACGCACGGAGCCTGTGGACAGCGCCTACCACACACCTCTAACAAATAAACCAAATAAACAACTAAATCTTCTTATATTATTCTTCACTTCTGTGTACAGAGGAAATCGATTTGAGCATAACGAAAAAATATATATCATACATTTTATGTAATATTAAAAATTGTGTTAATTTTGAGGAGGCTAAGTGAGGTTTTTAAGTTAGTTTTTGTGCACAAATAAAAACCATTGTATAACTGTTATTGAAAAAAATAGCTATCAATCTGTAAAAAAAAAATTTTTGGAAAAGTTTAATTTTTAAGGGAGTTCGACAAGTTCGGCTTGTTTAGTACGGTATATATAAAGGTTGGCGGGAGGGGGTAAAGAAGGTTTTGTGGACGAGGGGCTTGGACTTCCAGCAAGCGTCCGTGAGCGTGTTAGATAGGAGTGAATGAAGACGAATGGTTTTGGGGACCTGATGAGCTGTTGGAGTGTGAGCAGGGTAATATTTTGTGAAGGGATTCAGGGAAAACGGTTAGCCGGAATTGAGTCCTGGAGGTGGAATGTACAATGCCTGCGCTTTAAAGGAGGTGGTTGGGATATTTGCAGTTTGGAGGGACATCTAAACTGTCGTATCTGAGTGCCTCTGCTAAGAGTGTGATTATGGTGAAAGTGTTGAAAAAAAAAAAAAAATATATATATATATATATATATATATATATATATATATATATATATATATATATATATATATATATATATATATATATATATATATATATATATATATATATATATATATATATATATATATATATATATATATATATATATATATATATATATATATATATATATATATATATATATATATATATATATATATATATATATATATATATATATATATTTATATATATATATATATATATATATATATATATATATATATATATATATATATATATATATATATATATATGTTATAAGTAGTTTATTGTTACTAAGTGAAACGTGAACTGGACTGCGGTTCATGTGGACCGTGAACTGGACTGCGGTCCATGTGGACCGTGAACTGGACCGCGGTCCATGTGGACCGTGAACTGGACCGCGGTCCATGTGGACCGTGAACTTGACCGCGGTCCATGTGGACCGTGAACTGGACCGCGGTCCATGTGGACCGTGAACTGGACTGCGGTCCATGTGGACCGTGAACTGGACTGCGGTCCATGTGGACCGTGAACTGGACTGCGGTCCATGTGGACCGTGAACTGGACCGCGGTCCATGTGGACCGTGAACTGGACCGCGGTCCATGTGGAGTGTCACTGGTTCATCGGAAGTCCTTAGACCCTTACTGGATCGTTGGTTATCTCTGGACCGTCACTGGTTCGTTGGTAATCTCTGGACCATCACTGGTTCGTTGGTTATCTCTGGACCATCACTGGTTCGTTGGTTATCTATGGACCTTCACTGGTTCGTTGGTAATCTCTGGACCATCACTGGTTCGTTGGTTATCTCTGGACCATCACTGGTTCGTTGGTTATCTCTGGACCTTCACTGGTTCATCCGCAATCTTTGGACCGTTACTGGTCCATTACCAGTTTCTGTGGACTCTCAAACCAACAATCACCGTGGGCCGTAACTGGTCCATCACTGGTATCTGTGGAGTGGACCAATCGTGTGTACGTGCTGTGTGTGTACGTGTTGTATACGTGTTTTGTGCTGTGTGACCCTTATGTGTGTAGCGTTTTGACTATTATGTGTTGTGTGTACGTGTTGTGTGTGCACGTGTTGTGTGTGCACGTGTTTTGTGTGTGTTTCGTGTTGCACGGTACGTATATACGTACCGTGCAACAGGTGAAAGTTTATTAGTGCTTTAGTGTACCAGGTTAAAAAAAATACTTTGGCGGACGGTCTGCCAACCATAATATTCACTCCAGTGTGTCAGCTAATCACTTCAAAGTTAAGTTCTTCCTACTGTCTTAGTTATAATGACGCGTCGTGAGAACAATTACGCAGTCTGCATTGATTATCCCGCAAAAAAGCGACGCTGATGAACAATTAAGCTGGGTAAGAGCACTTAATCGCTTCTGAGAATTTAATTAACCGAGTGACGAAGGATATGGTTTTCTAAATTAAATGATAATGGATTTGAGGTAAACAGTAATGCTTCTTACAAAATTTTTTTTTTTAAATGAAGGTTATTAGTGAGTCGCAAATTTGAATTTGAATTGTTGCGACTTTGTAATGGTTCAGGACGGCCCGAAACGCCTTCTGAAGTGTCGCATGTAAACTGTTGCATAGATATTGCAATTTTTTGTTCTCGTTGGAGAGAGAGACGATGCAGAACAAGCTTATAAAATGCCAAAGTTTCGCTCTGTGTAGAGCTTTATCAAGTCATGACTTGATAAAGCTCTACACAGAGCGAAACTTGATCCTAATAAACGCGCTTGTTCTGCAGTGAGCTTTTTCCTAGCTATTTGAATTCAGTGTGATTCGTGTTTACAGTTCGGTGCCCCTGTGAGCCGCCATAATGATAAACACTGGTGACAGAACTACGTAAATTATGTATCCACGGCTCACAAGTTACCACCTTTCTCCTCTCTTTAATTAACCTAAACCCATACAAATGCTGCTCTTTTCTTGGAATACGACACTGTGTAATGAGATCAGAGATGCTTGAATAATGTAGGTAATAAAACGACTAATTTTAGGTCACAATGTTTAAAAATTGTTATTTTTGGGTGGGTACGTTGCTGTTCTGAAGGTGGGAAGTGCAGTGTCCGCCCTCTTGAATAATGGGTGGTGATGAGAAGTGTGGTGCACAGTGCCTGTATTCCCAAGAGTTAAGTGGACATTTTACGATTATGGTGATAGGAAGTACAGTGCCTGTACGCTGATAGAATGATAGGATGCTGTGGTTCGGAGGATCATCTGGCATGTAATGTCCACGTACGTACGGAAAGAGCTATTGAATGAGTTGTGGTGAATGTGTTTCCCTTTTTTCGGGGAAGGACGGGAGGTCTACCATAGTGGAAGACGGCCGATGTTTCAAACAAAAACCACTACTGATTCAATTAAGAATGTTCTTTACAAAGCAGCAACTATTCCTAAAGAATATTTCAGAACGATCCTGAAAATCCTTAACACAAGATGCAACTTAAACACCTTAAGCCCTAGCAACTATAAGGCCATTAATATCGTAATTCACTTAGACATCAACATATTAATTTTAATGTGGAGCGTTAAACACGTATGGGTTATTCAGTGCAGGGATGGGTGGAGGTACGAAACTATCGGCATAGCGTGAGACATTTGTGAGACATTTATCCCCAGCCATCATCAGACATACTTTAATGTTTTGAAAGATGGGTCTGAATTAAACTCGCAGCCTTAAAACTGGGAGATAAACACGTGTGTGTTTTATCCGTTTAACGTGAGGTTTTCAATTTTACAAATCAACGATAGTTTTGGCTGACAGTTCGTGATATACCTGTTGCAGTAACATCGCGAAAATCAGTCTGGACTTCCCGAAACTCGCATATTTCATCCAGGTTACAAAATACAAACAATTTTTAGGTTCATCTATGATAGGTTCAACAGTGATCAAGGTCCCAGAATCGAAATTTTTCCTAACACTATATCTTTTCTCAAATGCGCATTTCGTCTTCTTTCTGGTATCACTTAACCTGGCTGTTGCCTGGCCTGAAAATGTCTGGGGTTATCTACCTCACGTATATTTTTTTTCCACCTCGCCTCTACTTGCTACTTACACCAGGGTTTGTATGTCCTTGAATTAATAAAGTCCACTTTATGGGCGAAACGTCGTCAATGTTTCCGTGCCTCTTACAAGCCTTGAAGGAGCTCTGTACCATCAATGAGTAAGTTTCCAGTTGAGAATACTGATAACGTAAGAATGCAAGACAAATTTTCTATTATATAAATAGTGTCAAAAGTATTTTGACAGGAAGACAGTGTGTATATTACGTATACCACATCAGTGAAAATATCACGCTGACACTGACTGTGCTTGTGGGTGGCTGGTGTGTACATTCTGTGGTGGTGGGTCGCGTGCGTGTACATATTGTTTTGTTTATGGGAACTAGTAAACGGGTGGGGTTTGATGTACTGTTGCCGAGGTGTGGATTGTTGACGAGGTGTGGATTGTTGCCGAGGTGTGGATTGTTGCCGAGGTGTGGATTGTTGCCGAGGTGTGGATTATTGCCGAGGTGTGGATTGTTGCCGAGGTGTGGATTGTTGCCGAGGTGTGGATTGTTGCCGAGGTGTGGATTGTTGCCGAGGTGAGGATTGTTGCCGAGGTGTGGAGTGACACTTCAAAGGGAAGGGGAAGGAGGATAAATACCTCTTGATATAAATGAGTTACTTCCTGTTTAACCCTCTCCTTTCCCATTTCCTCAGACGCTGTATAACCTCACTGTGTCAAACGCTTTCCTTTGATGTAAATAATAATAGCAGTAAACATTTGTACTAAGATAATCATCTCAGCATTGCTTTTAATTTTTGTATCTATATAATACCTACTAATCGTAAAAGTTTGAAATTACCTGCATTTTTTTTAACTGTCCTCTAACCAATGAAACTCTCATTGTCGGATTTTATATGGGCAGATATGTTAAAAGTTTTCTTTAAAGCAAACTAAATGGCACTTAGGAAGCATTTGATGGACGATAAACTTTTAGCTTTAGTGACGTGAAATAGGTGGAAAAAACTCGTAATAGCATAGCGAGGTCGGTGTGGCTAAGTCCCCGATGATTTATGTGGTAATTTACCAACTAAAAATCTCTTAATGGGGTCGAGATAAATCTTTAGTACT
This sequence comes from Cherax destructor, assembly GCA_009830355.1. Classification (NCBI taxonomy): domain Eukaryota; kingdom Metazoa; phylum Arthropoda; class Malacostraca; order Decapoda; family Parastacidae; genus Cherax; species Cherax destructor. Next base: position 744,297 of record WNWK01000001.1, read on the forward strand.
CTCGGTGTGCTCCCTCAGTCACTGTGGACAAGGTCAAAGAAAAACTCGTTTTGACACAACAAGACTAACCTTTTAAGGTTGTCGCTATAAAAATGCCGCAAATCTCTGTTCTTTCCCTCCTTAACAACCTGGTTTATGTGGAATATATCTTCATAAAAATTCTCCTGTGTTTGGCATAGGCAGTCCTGAGAGATGGTAATTCTTGAAGTACGAGAAACTCCAGTTCTGCTGGAATAAAACCATCGAAGTTTCCGTAGCTGATGAACCTTTAATGAAATATTTGATAATAACCTCATTGCCCTACAGAAGTTTACCAGCTCAGGGTGAGAGATTTCTGTGTTATATACGTAATCTATCCAGTAAATAATATTTTTATTTACTACATGTACAAGGTTTACAGCCTAGCTGACATCAATGACATACTACTATATAGAAAGCCGCTTGCCATGCTGAGCATTTCGGGCAAATTAGGTCAGTTTTGTCCCAGGATGCGACCCACACCAGTCCACTAACACCCAGGTACCCATTTTATACTGATGGGTGAACGAGTGAATGTGACAGGGAAACAGCTAATGGCTAACTATTTTCCTACAATGTAACTCTCGTATAGAATAAAAATAGCAGTATATATTGCTGGTTTATTAAGTTTTGCTAAAGAAAAAAAATGCTATATACGTTCCAACTTTTTGGGTTTTATCTTTTCAGGAAATCTTCAGGGACGCTTTTGTTGCAGCTCCGTTACTTGAATCACTGTTTTTGTCGAACCACTTGAATAAAACTCCAGAATCAGAATAGTATGGTCTGGAAGGGACTATAAAAAAGGAAAAACGGGATATTCAGCGGAATCTTTCGAAGATTCGCCAGATGTTTCTTGTTAATTACTTTGTGTATGGTAGGATGGTTGGCCGAGAGCCACAATGACTTTCAGTTTAGAATAGTTTCAGTTTATTTCAGAGTACGAGTATAGGTCACGAAATGTAAAGCACTAAACCCGTGTGGTTCACTCAGGACAAGAACTGACCGTGGAGGTTCGATCCTCCGTCTACCCCGCTTGAGGAACTAAGGCTTAGTTTAGCTAAAATGAGCCCAGTAACCTAAGATCTTGTCGATACAAGCATGTTTGCTTATAGGAGAGAGGTCACAATATCTAAAATTTGGTGCATCCGTAGTGTGCTGCGACAATATTATTTTGTTACATTGTTGGATCACTCTCAGTATGCAGTTTTGCCATTCTGTATGATAGTTACATTGTGGGAACACCGTAGTGTGTTCTGCTACTCTGCACGATGATTACATTGTAGGACAGTAGTAGTAGTAGTAGTGTGCTGCTATCCTAGTTTGCATAATAGTTACACAGTGGCGACACCCTCATTGTGCTGCTGCATTATTCAGCATGATAATGACAGTGTGGGAACACCATCAGTATGCTGTTATTCCATTTTAGGCAAGTTACACTGAGGGAACTCATCATTGTGCTGCTGCAGTTTTATACGTAAGAATCACATTGTGGCAACACTAGTTATCACGAGAAGAGAGAGAAGGTGAGTTATCTTAATCTGCTGTGCTCTCAGGCCGAGTTGGGTCCGACACCCAGGCTAATTGGGCCAGTAAAACGATAAGTATCTAGGCGGGCCGTGGGTACTTAAGATTTACTACGTCCAAGCCGCCCATCCCGCCCACCCTGGCGACACAACAACGCCCATAAACCCTCAGATTTCTCCATATACAGCCGCCTTTGTCGTGTTGCTCTCTGATATTGCTTTACGACTTCTGCCCACCTGACCCTTCAAGGGGGCAGGGGTGCCTAGGTGCTGGCGAAAGGCTCTTGATCCATGGAATTACAGCTGCTCTTGCCTTTGTCTAATTACTTTCCGCTTCCCCTTATGGCTTTAGCGCTTCCCCATGAACATAAAAATCTACCCCCGTGATGAAGCCTTGAACGACAATGCTTAAAAATGGTATGTCTATTATTTCCGTCCAATTACCTGTACCTGATATCCTAGCTTCTGACAAAGACTACATTTAGAAAATGAAAGGCCTCAAACTCGTCTGTGCGTGCATATATACATGTGTGTAATTATATATATATATATATATATATATATATATATATATATATATATATATATATATTATATATTGTTTACTAGCTCGTTGATTTTACGGAGAGTACGACTTGCAGTGGACGATGCCTCGGTGCTGATGATAGTTTTAGCTAGAGGATTCTCAGCTACCCTATTATAAACTTAATTTTTAAGGGGTGTGGACTGGTAAGCCAGCGGACGGCCTCTGCTTCGGTTCGATGATCAAAGCTCCAGCGGCGGGTCATCATAAGACCCGCGTCAGGAAACACTCGACCCGTTTCCTGACGAATCTTGCCTAACTTAACCTACCTACTTCCCATTCTTCAGGCGGTTTGTAACACTTATGGTTCGTACGTTGGACTACGTGCGACCAGTAGTAACAGCCTCGTTGATCTGGCCCTGATCCACCTGGAGGCCTGGTCGTGGACCTGGCCGCGGGGGCGTTGACCCCGGAATGCCCTCCAGGTAGACTCCAGGTTTATATATATATATATATATATATATATATATATATATATATATATATATATATATATATATATATATATATATATATATGAAAAACCACTATGAAAAAATAGAATTCCAAGCGCTTTCGTGACTACTCACATTTTTCATAGTCGTTTTCTTGCATATTTTGATATCACCTGTTTACTGTGATCTTTTTGCATATATATATATATATATATATGTCGTGCCGAATAGGTGAAACTGGTCAATTAGCAAGAACTCTTTTATAATTAAGTCCTTTCTAAAATTTTCTCTTGAACGTTTAAAGATATATTTTTTTCATTTATTTTAATGTAAAAATTAATAATTTTGTACACAAAGAACCTAAGAAAACTTACCTAACCTTATTATAACAAGCTCAATTTAATTTCGCTTAATCCAACTAAATATATTTTAGACAAGTTCACAATAATTTAGTAATAAACAATTAAATTCATTTTTTATAAGAACATAAGAACATAAGAAAGGAGGAACACTGCAGCAGGCCTGTTGGCCCATACTAGGCAGGTCCTTCACAATCCGTCCCACTAACAGAATATTTGCTCAACCCAATTTTCAATGCTACCCAAGAAATAAGCTTTGACAATTCTACCCACTCATGCGCGAGTCCCACTCAAATCCAACCCCTCTCACTCATGAATTTATCCAACCTAAATTTGAAACTACCCAAGGTCCTAGCTTCAATAACCCTACTAGGCAGACTGTTCCACTCATCAACTACCCTATTTCCAAACCAATACTTTCCTATATCCTTTCTAAATCTAAACTTATCTAACTTGAATCCATTATTGCGGGTTCTCTCTTGGAGAGATATCCTCAAGACCTTATTTATATCCCCTTTGTTAATACCCATTTTCCACTTGTATACCTCGATCATGTCTCCCCTCATTCTACGTCTTACAAGTGAATGTAATTTTAGGGTCTTCAATCTTTCTTCGTAAGGAAGATTTCTAATGCTATGTATTAATTTAGTCATTCTACGCTGAATGTTTTCTAACGAATTTATGTCCATCATTCTACGCTGAATGTTTTCTAACGAATTTATGTTAGGTTCAGAATGATTTTTGAAAAATTTTTGCACACAAAGATTTTTTTACCTTTTCGGCACGACATATATATATATATACATATACATACATACATATACATACATAGAGAAGCATCTTCCGGTATATGCGTCCTTGTGCAGGCAAAGGTCTGGCTAGAGCATCTTAAAGACGTCTTCTAAGGAGAGCGCATTACGCGCCTCGCCGCGCCTATCAAAGGTCAGGACCGGTGAAAGAAGAGGCGAGAATGGAGTCATTAAAGACCCAACATGTCGTTACCTCGACCAGTAAAAACCGAGTCAAATTAAGCCATTTCCTCGATGACTCTGGCCATGCACTGGCGGCCAAAATCAATGGGAAATTGCCTATGTGATTTCTTATGAGGCTTCAGGGATGTTACTCCTTGGCTGTCATAAAAGGCGCTTTCTCCAGCGGCGCTAAACACGGTGATGTGATCACTGCGTAAGGTTGTCACAAGGGTCGTTCTTCCCCCCTTCCCCCTAGTTGGTTATAGGTCAACAAGGGGGAGGGATCATCATACACGTCACTTCTGCATGAATAGGTTCAATATATCATCCCGGTTTTGCTGTATATAATTCAAGAGGGATGATTGCGACCGCTGCGGTATGATTTTCCTCTGCAGATGGACAATAAATCCTGGTGGTCTCAGGTTAGGTTGGTTCAAGATTTTTTAAGTCTCTCTCACGATTGTACAAACCTTTTAGGGCACGAAAACTTGATTCCCAGTAGCCGTTCACAGCAAGGCTACTTAATGGTCTTTCTGGTCATCATTTGATAAAGACCCGTATATATCGTGTATTAGAGATATGTAACACTCCTGTGTTGCATGAACTGTAAAATTTTAGTGTTTTATTTAGTGTTTCGTCATCACTTACAAATTCACTGAACGCTGAAGTATTTATGCTGTTGCTGCTGTTATTGATGTTGCTGTTGATGCTGCCACTACTGATGTGGCTCTTTTGCTGTTGATATTACTGCTGTTACTGCTGCTGTTCGTACGGCTGCTGTTTATGCTGTTAAAGTTGCTTCATCTGTTCCTGCTATATCAGGAAATATGGAGAAAGAGAACCAAGATATGAGAACGAGGTGATAAGAGAGAGAGAAAGAGAGAGAGAGAGACGGGGGATGATGGAGAATGTGTGGGTGGGAGGGAGGGAGTTAGTGGGTGAAGGAGGGAGTGAGAGTGGGAATGGGAGGGTGACGGAGGGAGGGAATGGGAGGGTAGGGAATGGGAGGGTAGGGAATGGAAGGGTAGGGAATGGGAGGGTAGGGAATGAGAGGGTAGGGAATGGGAGGGTAGGGAATGGGAGGGTAGGGAATGGGAGGGTAGGGAATGGGAGGGTAGGGAATGGGAGGGTAGGGAAGGAGAGGGTAGGGAAGGAGAGGGTAGGGAAGGAGAGGGTAGGGAAGGAGAGGGTAGGGAAGGAAAGGGTAGGGAAGGAGAGGGTAGGGAAGGAGAGGGTAGGGAAGGAGTGGGTAGGGAAGGAGAGGGTAGAGAACGAGAGGGTAGGGAAGGAGTGGGTAGGGAAGGAGAGGGTAGGGATGGAGAGGGTAGGGAAGGAGAGGGTAGGGAAGGAGAGGGTAGGGAAGGAGAGGGTAGGGAAGGAGAGGGTAGGGAAGAAGGGAGGTAGGTAGGTCAGTGTAAACAGTGCAGAGTTAATCATATACAAAACAAAGTTGCTTTATAAATGATTTTCTTTCTCTCTCTGTGACGATAATTCTGTAATAAGATCAAATTTCCCGACAAGACGAGGGTTAGCACAGTGACAAGACGAGGGTTAGCACAGTGACAAGACGAGGGTTAGCACAGTGACAAGACGAGGGTTAGCACAGTGACAAGGCGAGGGTTAGCACAGTGACAAGACGAGGGTTAGCACAGTGACAAGACGAGGGTTAGCACAGTGACAAGACGAGGGTTAGCACAGTGACAAGGCGAGGGTTAGCACAGTGACAAGACGAGGGATAGAACAGTGACAAGACGAGGGTTAGCACAGTGACAAGACGAGGGTTAGCACAGTGACAAGACGAGGGTTAGCACAGTGACAAGACGAGGGATAGAACAGTGACAAGACGAGGGTTAGCACAGTGACAAGACGAGGTTAGCACAGTGACAAGACGAGGGTTAGCAAGTGACAAGACGAGGGTTAGCACAGTGACAAGGCGAGGGTTAGCACAGTGACAAGACGAGGGATAGAACAGTGACAAGACGAGGGTTAGCACAGTGACAAGGCGAGGGATAGCACAGTGACAAGACGAGGGTTAGCACAGTGACAAGACGAGGGTTAGCACAGTGACAAGACGAGGGTTAGCACAGTGACAAGACGAGGGTTAGCACAGTGACAAGACGAGGGTTAGCACAGTGACAAGACGAGGGTTAGCACAGTGACAAGACGAAGGATAGAACAGTGACAAGACGAGGGTTAGCACAGTGACAAGACGAGGGTTAGCACAGTGACAAGACGAGGGATAGAACAGTGACAAGACGAGGGTTAGCACAGTGACAAGGCGAGGGATAGCACAGTGACAAGACGAGGGTTAGCACAGTGACAAGACGAGGGTTAGCACAGTGACAAGACGAGGGTTAGCACAGTGACAAGACGAGGGTTAGCACAGTGACAAAGCGAGGGATAGCACAGTGACAAGGCGAGGGTTAGCACAGTGACAAGACGAGGGATAGAACAGTGACAAGACGAGGGTTAGCACAGTGACAAGGCGAGGGATAGCACAGTGACAAGGCGAGGGTTAGCACAGTGACAAGACGAGGGATAGCACAGTGACAAGGCGAGGGATAGCACAGTGACAAGGGGAGGGATAGCACAGTGACAAGACGAGGGTTAGCACAGTGACAAGGCGAGGGTTAGCACAGTGACAAGGCGAGGGATAGCACAGTGACAAGGGGAGGGATAGCACAGTGACAAGGGGAGGGATAGCACAGTGACAAAAGGAGGGATAGCACAGTGACAAGGCGAGGGTTAGCACAGTGACAAGACGAGGGATAGCACAGTGACAAGGCGAGGGATAGCACAGTGACAAGGCGAGGGATAGCACAGTGACAAGGCGAGGGATAGCACAGTGGCAAGGCGAGGGATAGCACAGTGACAAGGCGAGGGATAGCACAGTGACAAGGCGAGGGATAGCACAGTGACAAGGCGAGGGATAGCACAGTGACAAGACGAGGGATAGCACAGTGACAAAGCGAGGGATAGGCTGTCATGACTGTGTACTTTCTCCCAGCTGAGGTTCTTATGTTTATAATATTAATGGGAATTTACAGGGAATTCATGTAAAATCCCTAGTATTTAACTGTACCTTAATGATTTATAGTGTGGCATCACATTTTAGGCTGGAGAGCTAGAGAGTGCACATAGAAACCATACTGTACTGTGATGTCCTTCACCACTGTTCTCTCTGGGGAATGCTTAGCTGTTAGCAATCCTGAGATCTCATCTTCCTACAGAAGGGGACTTTCACTGCTGGCATGGCGTATGTTCCGTATATATACCTCACAGGCCTCAGCTGAGTACATGCCTCCCAAAACTAGTTGGTACTTTTCTAGTAGCTACTCAGAACCATATTTAAATTAAACCAGGGGCGTTCAGACGCATGTCCGCCTCCAATGAAAGCTGCCGTCAATCTGACGCTAATGTCGCTTTTTCTGATGAAGTAGAATCGCTCAAGCACCCAGATGTTATTCCTCTCAGAATTAAGCGTCAAAAAATAACTAAATAAAAACTAAGAATTACACTATGTAATTCCAACTCATTAATATCCTACATTTGTTTGAACCTACTTGTAAGTCCCTTATTATGGTCTGCCAGTTGCTTGCAATTGTTTTTGCAAGCGATTTATTCGACAGAACAAGATTGTTTTACTCCAAATCAATCCAATATAGAATATACATGTTTTGTTTACATAACATCAGAATAACAAATCTTAAAAGCCTGTGGCCTGTAGTGCACGTGGTAGTGGTTATGTGGCCTGTAGTGCACGTGGTAGTGGTTATGTGGCCTGTAGTGCACGTGGTTGTGGTGCTGTGGCCTGTAGTGCACGTGGTTGTGGTGCTGTGGCCTGTAGTGCACGTGGTTGTGGAGCTGTGGCCTGCAGTACACGTGGTTGTGGAGCTGTGGCCTGCAGTACACGTGGTTGCACACTCCTACTTACCCCTCCCTACCCGTTTACCGGGGAGGAGGAGAGGGGGAAGGAGGAGGTGGAGGGAGAGGAAGAAGGGGAGGAGGAGGAGGAGGAATCGGAAGAGGGGGGTCAACAGGTGGGTAGAAACAACGTTCACTATCACTATAGACGTGATTCGTTACAGTTAAGTAACGCAACTCCCCCTCCCCCAACAACGGCATAAAATGCAACCAACTGCGCATAAGCCTTTTGGACAATTTGCAACCCCAATGCAGTTAACCCAGCAATGCACTCGAGGGCCCCAACGGTCGCTTCTACGCCACCCGTACGCAAAAACCCACCCATCCTGGAGGCGTTCGGTGCGTTCCTGGTGGTGGATCCATGCTGACGGGTGCGCGATTCGTCCACAGGGCTGCGCATGGAGATTCTGCAAGAGAGGTAATGGCTTTCGCAGGAGTGGAAGTGGAAGTTCGTAATACGGAGGCTTGTGGAGGCCGGTGCGGGAGACGCTGGAGGCTGGACAATGCAGCTCAAGGGAAGGGAGTTTTTACCCCCATATGCATTATTATGGTAATGTGATGGGAGGAGGCTGCATTGAAGGAGGGAATTGCAGATGGGTGAAAGAGGGGGGGATAAAGGTTGCAGAGGATGACGGGAAGAAGGGGGATTGTTTGGTGGGGGTGAGGGAAGGGGATTGCTCTGGGGGTGATTGATGGGGAGTTTTGTGGTGGGGACTTTGTGGTGGAGATGCTGTGTATGTGTACTCACCTATTTGTGGTTGCAGGGGTCGAGTTATAGCTCCTGGCCCCGCCTCTTCACTGGTCGCTACTGGGTCACACTTCCTGCTCCATGAGCTTTATCATACCTTTTCTTAAAGCTATGTATGGATCCTGCCTCTACTACATCACTTCCCAGACTATTCCACTTAGAGGATGATTGTAAAAAGTGTTAGACTGAGGATGGAAGAGTTTAATAATATTATTATTATTAACAATGATATAATATTATATTTTTTATTTTATATATACTTGTATGATAGACTAAGTGAGTGTATGTTGGGGCTGTGATAGATTGTGGTGTATGTTGGAGAGTGTGAGGGTGTATGTTGGTGCTGTAGTGGGGATTGTGAGGGGTTCATGTTGATGTTGTAGTGGACTGATGGTATATGTTGATGTGGTGGAGATTGTGAGGTGTGTATAATAGTGCTGTCTTAGTGAGTGTATAACGGTGTTACACAGTTGAATACCATTCTGTATGAGAGTGGTATCCATAGAAGACACAGTGAACCTCCAAGCTAATATCAATCACGTCTTCAGTAGCCACTAACAACAATGATGTCCATCGAGGTCATTTCATTTACTACGTTTCGGAAAGACTATGGAAACGAAAATAGGATCGGAGTAAAATACAAACTCAGATCACTGAATTGAACGTAAGTCTTGTATGAGAGACCTTTGAATGATAATGTCAGACGATGTCACGTTGAAGAAGCACAACAATGTAGTTTTCAAAGATGCAAGGAAAACGATAGAGTGGATAACAAGTACTTTCAAAACAAGAGGGACCAAGCCCAGCAATGACACACTTCTGGTCACTCATTCTCTAAGCTGGAATATTGCTGAGCTGGAGAATATACAGAGAACCTTCACAGCTCGCATAAATTCAGTCAAGTACCTAAATTACTGGCAGCGCTCGAAGTCCCTGGAACTGAACTCCTTAGAATATCGTCGAGACAGATAGGTGATAATCTACACCTGGATGATTCTGGAGCGACTGGTTCCACACCTGTACACCAAAATAACCGCATGAGGACAAGAAGCTTGGCAGACTGTGCAGGATAACTCCAGTGAAAAGATGGGTGAGATGAGTATACAGAGAGAGAATTCAATAAGTTTAAAGGCACCAAGACTAAACACCCTCCCTTCTTGCATAGAGGGACTTACAAACAAATCCATGTTTGTCTTCAAGATGGAACTCAAATCCCTCAAATCAGTTCCTGATCAGCCGGGTTGTGGTGCATACTTTGAGCTGTGGGCACCAATAGCCAGCTCTATTAGACCAGCAACAAGGAGGCCAGGCTTCGGTGACCTCTGGAAGCTACCACAAGTAACCTACAGATACTGTGAAGGAGTGTGAGGGGTGTGTACCGGAACTGTGATGGGGTAAAATGCTCTGTTGTGAACACAGACACACAGCAGGTTTAAGGGTGAATATTTTTGCGTAACATATCTGTGTGTAGTCACGTTGCGCAGCGGCTGTGCTGGGTATTAAGAGTTTTAGGGTCAGATAGACTGCTATCATAAAATTTATAGAAAGTGGATTTGTGAAGACGGAGGAGGGAGAGAGGAAGGAATGAATTGGAGAGGGTGGGATGGATAGAGGAATAAGAAGGTAGGTGTGTGTGTGTGTGTGTGTGTGTGTGTGTGTGTGTGTGTGAGAGAGAGAGAGAGGGGGGATGGGGAGGGTGGTTAGATTAATGGGAAGGGGGAAAATAGGAGGGAGGGAGGAAGGAATGGAAGGAATGCTAAGGAGAGAGAGAGGAATGAGAGAGGGAGAGATGCGTGGTGAGGTAATAAGAACACATACATTACTGTATTGTTGCATGATGTATGGGTAATGATGGGGGTGAGAGGGGTAGAGAGGGGAGCGTCAGTGAGGGAGAAAGAAGCCTATATTGGAACGATGGTGTTGACTACGAGGGAGGGAGGGAGTTAGGGATGGGAGTAAGTTAGTGAGGGGGGGATGGGAGAGAAAGGAGAATGGGAAGATGGGAAGGAGAGGATGAGGACGGAGGGAGGGTGAAGGGAAGGAGGGAGAAGTAAGGGGATGGGGTGTAGGAGGAAGAGAAAAGGGAAATTTTTTTTAATTAGCACAATTAGCAACACTAATATCCTTCAACCGACACCTGAATACTTCCAGCAGGTACTGGAGTCTCTTACACTCATTGTATCTACGCAGCCCCTGCATTGTATCAACTACTGCACTGTATCCGCTCGACTACTGCATTGTATCTACTCGACTACTGCATTGTATCTACTCGACTACTGCATTGTATCTACTCGACTACTGCATTGTATCTACTCGACTACTTCATTGTATTTACTCGACTACTTCATTGTATCTACGCAGCCCCTGCATTGTGTCTACTACTGCACTGTATCCGCTCGACTACTGCATTGTATCTACTCGACTACTGCATTGTATCTACTCGACTACTGCATTGTATCTACTCGACTACTGCATTGTATCTACTCGACTACTACGTTGTATCTAATCGACTACTACATTGTATCTACTCGACTACTACATTGTATCTACTCGACTACTACATTGTATCTACTCGACGACTACATTGTATCTACTCGACTACTGCATTGTATCTACTCGACTACTGCATTGTATCTACTCGACTACTTCATTGTATCCACTCGACTACTGCATTGTATCTACTCGACTACTTCATTGTATTTACTCGACTACTTCATTGTATCTACGCAGCCCCTGCATTGTATCTACTACTGCATTGTATCCGCTTGACTACTTCATTGTATCTACTCGACTACTGCATTGTATCTACTCGACTACTGCATTGTATCTACTCGACTACTACATTCTATCTACTCGACTACTACATTGTATCTACTCGACGACTACATTGTATCTACTCGACGACTACATTGTATCTACTCGACTACTACATTGTATCTACTCGACTACTTCATTGTATCCACTCGAGTACTGCATTGTATCTACTGCATTGTACCTACTAGACTGTAGCATTGTATTTACTCAACCACTTCCTTGTATCTACTCAACCACTTCCTTGTATCTACTCAACCACTTCCTTGTATCTACTCAACCACTTCATTGTATCTACTCAACCACTTCCTTGTATCTACTGAACCACTTCATTGTATCTACTCAACCACTTCCTTGTATCTACTCAACCACTTCATTGTATCTACTCAACCACTTCTTTGTATCTACTCAACCACTTCATTGTATCTACCACTTCCTTGTATCTACTCAACCACTTCCTTGTATCTACTCAACCACTTCCTTGTATCTTCCTAAATTCTATATTTGTAAAGTGTTTATCTTCACTGGCTTATAAGAAATTTTAGATTTACTTTACTATTTCACAAAGGAAACTAATACAGGGGTAGGGGGTTATCTTGGACAGGGGTAGGGGGTTATCTTGGACAGGGGTAGGGGGTTATCTTGGACAGGGGTAGGGGGTTATCTTGGACAGGGGTAGGGGGTTATCTTGGACAGGGGTAGGGGGTTATCTTGGACAGGGGTAGTGGGTTATCTTGGACAGGGGTAGAGATGGTACAAAGTATACATGCATAAGATGTCGTAGACGAAGCACAAAATAAATGTGTATACGTATGAAGGCGGGGAGGGGTCGTGGTTGTGATGGGAGGGGTCGTGGTTGTGATGGGAGGGTCGTGGTTGTGATGGGAGGGTCGTGGTTGTGATGGAGGGGTCGTGGTTGTGATGGGAGGTGGATCGTGGTTGTGATGGGAAGGGTCGTGGTTGTGATGGGAGGGTCGTGGTTGTGATGGGAGGGTCGTGGTTGTGATGGGAGGGGTCGTGGTTGTGATGGGAGGGGTCGTGGTTGTGATGGGAGGGTCGTGGTTGTGATGGGAGGGGTCGTGGTTGTGATGGGAGGGGTCGTGGTTGTGATGGGAGGGGTCGTGGTTGTGATGGGAGGGGTCGTGGTTGTGATGGGAGGGATGGGAGGGGTCGTGGTTGTGATGAGAGGGATGGGAGGGGTGGTTGTGATGAGAGGGATGGGAGGGGTCGTGGTTGTGATGAGAGGGATGGGAGGGGTCGTGGTTGTGATGAGAGGGATGGGAAGTTTCGTGGTTGTGATGAGAGGGATGGAGGGGTCGTGGTTGTGATGAGAGGGATGGGTGGGAATGATTGAGGCGCATGTGATGGGGCGTTATGAGTGGTAGTTGGTTGATGGTGTGGGAGGGGAAGGCAGCGTCTGGTTGACTAGACCGGAAGGGTACAAGGGGTGTGGGGATGAGGAAAGAGGATTTGGGGAGCAGAAAAAGGGTGTGGGGAGGAAAAAATGAAGTATGGGGGACCAAGAACGATGTTTGGGAAGGGGGAAACTGAGTGTGTGGAGGAGGATGGATGGGGTGGTGGATGGAAGGGGTGTGTGCAGATGATGGAGTGGGCGACACAACAAGAAAGTTGTTTAAGTATGAATAGCTTTACATTAACACTTCCAAGAATTTCTTCTATCAAGAGAGTCGCGTCAAGAACCTGGCCTGTCAACCAGGCTGTTGCTGTCTGTGAATGTTAAACAATACCGACAAGATCTAGAATTAGACACAGGTGAAACATATGGATATCTTTAATTTGTAGACTCTTCGCCATCCAGTGGTTTTTATGTCCTCGAATGTCTACAAATAGTCTACAAATTACAGATACCCAGGTGTTACACATGTCTAATTCTTCAGACTGTTGCTGTCCGCAGGTAGCTACAGCTGCTTGTCAACCATAACACCGTGACTCATACGCTGCGGAAACATGTCCATCTTCCTCTTGGCAACTCACACAGTATTTATATTTCAGTAATGTCTTTTATCAGATGGTAGATGTTAACCCAGTCTCTTCTCACTCTAAAAAAAAAAAAAAAAATCATGGAACGGTTAGTGCTTGAACCCATAGCAGGTGAGTTCTTAAACTCTGAGGCCAGTGCGCTAACCACCCGATCCGTGATTTGGTTGCAATCGTCTGACGATTTCGTGCATTTTCTCACTGTTCCATAGAAATAAATTTGAGTTACACTGGCTTACAGCCAAAATGCTTCAGAAATAAAACTAGTCATTCTGATTTTGGGTCACTAAATACGGTAATGATGCTTAAAATGGCAAATTGGCTCAAGAAATATAAGGATTCTGCCCGGTTGCTCTTATCTTTGATTTAGGAAAAGAGGAAAAATAAACCGTACATGGAAAAGACTTGATTCAAACCCATACTGGATAGTTGTTTAAAACATACATAGTTATCTATAGCCAAAAATGCGAATTTTTAAAAAAAATATATAGTTTCTTTTAGCCAGACGATTGTTATTATGGTTAAATTTGTTTTTTAGCACCCCCCCCTAAAAACAAAAAGTGAAATATCTTTTTTGTTTCCTAGTAGGCACAAAATTGTTCAAAATGTGTACACCAGCGTTTGTATAGGGAGAGTTAGTAATCCAGGTTAACTCCAGAAACCCAATTACTGTTTCTCATTTCCATTGGGGTCCTCTGATAATCTTTCTCCAACACATCCTATGTATTTCTTACTGTTCGTGCGAAAATTAATGAGCTGAATTTCAGTGTACGTCCCGTGCTGCCAGACGTAAGGCCCCCAACCAGTTAGTTATAGGTAATTATAGAGAAATACAGGTTAATATACGATCGTTGCAAAGCTGCGACTAGCGACAGACTGCTAACACCTAGGTACCTACTTACTGTTAGGTGAACGAGGGAAAATAGATGCCAGAAACGTGTTTATCGTTTTCACTCTTCCCGGGATTGAATCCGGGGCTTTCAGATGTGAACCAGGAGCCCTCACTGGAGCACATTCGGATTGCTTTGAGGCAATCAAGTCACAGAAGTTAGAGGTTTATTGAATCTATTCGGATAGTAAATGATCTCCACGTGTTTTCTACCTGTGATAACCCTTCAGGGTCGAATGAAGTAGTGAGCCCGGAACAATATTCTAGATGAGAGCTCCTAAGTGCTTCATAGAGTACCATCACTGACATGGCCTTTTACATTTGAAAGTTCTTATCAACTAACTTTCCATTTCAAAGTTTTTTTTTTGGTTACAGTTGTTTTATTAAGTCCTGATATGATTATTTACATTTCTTTTGCCGGTTATGAGGAGGTCTCTCTTATTTTCGAACCTCGCACTCGTTTTAATATTTATTTTTCTCGTATCGATGTAGCTGGCATTTGTAACCTCAGAACATTTGGTTTTCCTGGTCCAATTCTCACACCATGAATGGTACGCGTGCAGATGTGAGCGTTGCCAGGCGTGTCGTTGATATATTTTTGTGTGAACAAGGTTAGACCTAACCAAAATAAACGAAGCAAATACATCTTGTAATTTAAAAAATATGACCCTATAGCATAGAAAGCAACAAAATACAGGAATACAGAATTGATTTCACTAGCATATATGAACAATACAAGTATGTCGTAACCAATGTTCATAGAATTAAAAAGTGTGCAGGAGTTTTTGCAATAAGAATTATTGGAAATGAGAATTTTTAAAAGGTATTGATTACAACAGGTCAGATGAAGTTGATGCCAACAGTGATGTGTTTACTATTGGGTTAAATTTTCGGTGTTTATGAAGGCAGTTCATTCACAGGTTGAGTGGCACTATTGAATACTGTCTTCAAAGCGGTATGTTAAGTTTATGGATAAGTGGTACTGAACACTGGTACGTTCACCCACAGGATGAACACTGTGGTACGTTCACCCACAGGATGAACACTGTGGTACGTTCACCCACAGGATGAACACTGTGGTACGTTCACCCACAGGATGAACACTGTGGTACGTTCACCCACAGGATGAACACTGTGGTACGTTCACCCACAGGATGAACACTGTGGTACGTTCACCCACAGGATGAACACTGTGGTACGTTCACCCACAGGATGAACACTGTGGTACGTTCACCCTCAGGATGAACACTGTGGTACGTTCACCCACAGGATGAACACTGTGGTACGTTCACCCACAGGATGAACACTGTGGTACGTTCACCCACAGGATGAACACTGTGGTACGTTCACCCACAGGATGAACACTGTGGTACGTTCACCCACAGGATGAGCACTGTGGTACGTTCACCCACAGGATGAACACTGTGGTACGTTCACCCACAGGATGAAAACTGTGGTACGTTCACCCACAGGATGAACACTGTGGTACGTTCACCCACAGGATGAACACTGTGGTACGTTCACCCACAGGATGTGTGGTGTTGCCTAATACTCTCTACAGATTGCCTCTCTGCAAATTCGAAATATCTGATATAGCGAAAATTTACTGCATTGACACTGCTCTTCGAGTGGCTTTTTTTAAATTTAATTTAAGAGGGGAGAAATATAAGTGTTTTATAGGAAGAGGCGATGATCCCATGTGAGATCGAATTCTTTATAGGATGAGATGATCATCTCCTATGAGACCGGATGCTCTGAGATGAGATTCCTCTATTGTCACCGGATGTTTAAAAGGCCAGGAGCTGAAACCCGACCTCACCAACACCTCGGTGAGCACACAAACATAATCTCTGGAATATGTACAAATTTATTCCTCTGAAGTACGGCATCCGATATATTATACCAACATGCATTCATGTTAGCGCATCAACACATCAACGCGCGTGAACGTAAGCACATAAATGCACCACACAACTTAGTTTCAACATATCAGTGCGCAAAAGAACGCCGAAATGAAAGATGCTGAACGCGCTTATTCGTAAGCGTAGGAGCAGCCAACACGAATCAATAAACACACGAATAAAGAACCAGGTAATAAAATGCAAAATCACATTTTCAGTGGCCCTATATTTTCTGCTTACTGTATCTCCAATGAAAACATTCACGCCGTTTTTTTGGTGTAATGTAAATCTGCATTTACACTAATCTCGTTTTAATTATCTTTTGCACGAGCGATTTGTTTAGTTAATATGGAAGAAATTCAGACTTTGCAAGCGTTGCCGTATGAGGCACAGTATGGGATACTTAGAGCTTAAATGAAGCTTACTTGCATTTTACATGATTTTTTTTTTTTGTGCAAGTTCTGTGGGAGGAAATTTTAATAGAGCCGGTGAAGCGTACGTACACACGCACGCACGCGCGCGCACACAGAGCTAAGGGGATTGTCCTACGAAGAAATGTTAAGGCAAATCGGCCTGACGACACCGGAGGACAGGACGGTTAGGGAAGACATGATAACGACATATAAAATACTGCGAGAAATTGACAAGGTGGACAGACATGATGTTCCCGAGATGGGACACAGAAGCAAGGGGTCATAATTGGAAGTTGAAGACTCCGATGAGTTAAATGGATGTTAGGAAGTATTTCTTCAGTCAAAGAGTTGTCTGGAAGTGGAATAGCCTAGAAAGTGACGTAGTGGAGCAGGAACCATACATAGTTTTAAGACGAGGTTTGATAAAGCTCATGGAGCAGGGGGAGAGAGGACCTAGTAGCAATCAGTGAAGAGTAGGAGCCAGGAGCTGTGACTCGACCCTTGCAACCACAAATAGGTGAGAACACACACACGCACCAGTGAAGAGGCAGAGCCAGGAGCTATGAATCGACCCCTGCAACCAGAATTAGGTGAGTACACTTAGGCGAGTACACACAGCCACTTGAATTTCTGACCCGCTTTTACTATCTACTTTAAGTTTTGGTGTTAATGACGCAAATATGGAGCGCACTTGTTGGAAAAAGATTTGTTGGTCGAGTTTAGCAAGACTGTTAACGAATGTGTGTGTGTGCTTGTTCTTGTCATTCGCGTAGTTCTTTCTGCGTAGCTCTTGCGTAGCTCTTGCTGTGTATGCGTTCATCTATTCCGTTGTTTTGTTATGAGTTGTTAGTTCAATGTTTTTTTTGTGATCTCTTGTTTAGTTTTGAAATTTCTTGTATTTTATCTATTGGCTATTTTTTTGCTGTTTTTCTTTTTTAATGTTTAATGTGAATAAATCTGAGAACTTTTATCCTCACCATTGATTTTGTTTTCCCATTCTCTTATTATTAGTTCTCTCGCGCTTTCCTAGCACTCTCTTCAGAATGCTAGATTCCTGTTTATCTTCAAAGCTGAGAGAGAGAATCACCTCAAACTACCTCTTCACTTCCTCTGCAATATTGCAATCACCTTTGTATTCGACTGATAAAGCTAAACTTTACGTCAGTTAAGATATCCAAGTGTTTCACTCAACTTCTAGGCGCTGTTTACCATTATTAAGATCTTTGTCATTCTTCTTTTTCCATCTCCCACTATGTACTTACTAGCTCATATGCAGGACTTAAGAATTACCCACCTAGACGTCTGAGTGATTCTGGGGGAATATCAGGTGTAGCGTGACTGGTTCATCAACATTCTACATTCTTGTGAGCGATTCGATATGCTGACCCGGAAATTTTTCCCGTTATTGACGCCAATCATTTTGCGACTCCAGGACGGACCGAAACGTCGTCTAAAGGTTTATGTCCTCAGTACAGTTTTTGTTTCAGAATTCTTCCGCCACTGCACTGTGACTTTATTCTTCGCTCTCTGCTTCTCCTTGCATATAAAAATCTCAATTTCCATTTTTTTTATCTTAAAGTTTTGTCCTTAAGTTATTTACAACTGGCGAAATTGTAATGACACGACTGTAAACAACTCGGCGAACGGAGGGTTCGAACTTAAGGTACAGTGGATAGTACATGGGTTCAAATCCTCCATCTGGTGCCATGTTATCCAGTCTTGTCAGCCACAAAGCTTGTCATCTCCAGGATGGATGATGATCATAGCATTTTTGCTTAGCTTAATGCTTAAGGTGTATTGTAAAATGTGAGGTGGAAGGGGAAACAAAAGTTTGCAGAGCAAGATTTTACTGTGCCAACGTTTTGCGCTGTGTGGAGCTTTATTGAAGCTTTATATAGCGAAAAGACGTCCAACTTAAAGCTTTAACTGAATTTTGTGTATTTTAGCAACTATCTCTGGAAATCTTTTCTCCGGTGACTTAAATGACTTGTTTTTAAATTACTAAAGGGATTTATGTTATTCTAATGACTGTTACTTAAATGATTGTTACCTTAATGCCTGTTACTTAACATTTAAATGACTGTTACTCAAGTGGTGCATAGATAACTGCTATTAATACTTAAAGGATTGTTACTGAAATGAGTGTTACTGTGTATGATTGTTGCTGTTGCAACAGCTGTTGCAGGGTTGCTGTTGTAGTAAGGCTGCTCTTGTTGTAGGGCTGGTGCGTGGGGATACAGCTGTTGAGAAGCTGTTGTTTTGGGCCTGCTATTGTGGGTCTAATGCAGTTGTGGGTCTAATGCTGTTGTGGGGCTGCTGCTGTGACCGTGTTGCTGGGTGGGGAGGGTATTGTGGTGCTGTTTTGGGTGGTGGTGGTGGTGGTGGTGGTGGTGGTGGTGGTTTGGTTGTCGTCGTGGTGTTGCTGTGATGGCGATGGTGGTGTTGCTGTGTAAGTGGTGTTGCTGTTGTGGAGGCTTTGCTGCTGTTGTGGTAGTGCTGCTGCGATGGTGTTATGAAGATGATGCTGTTGTTTATTGTTGTGTTGTTACTGTTATGATTGTTGTGGTGTTATGATTGTTTTGGTGGTGTTTCTCTTGTGGTGGTGGTGTTGTGATTGTTGTGGTGGTGTTACTGCTGCAAGTTGCTGTTGTGATGCTGTTGTGGCGGTGGTGATGCTGTTGTGGTGGTGGTGGTGCTGATGCAGGGGCTGTTGCTGGGACTCTTGCTGCTGGTAGCCTGAGCCACAGTTGCATTGTCAAGCTGTCATTGTTGCAGGCTGAGTGTCAGATGTTGCATAATCCTCCCCTCTCCTTTTTTTTGGGGGAAAGGTTGCCAACCTCACTGAAAACGCCCTGCAGTTTTTAATTAGTATTTTCTACCATTACTTAAGGTAGAAGAGCGAGTAACCAACGGAACAGTGTTTCTTGAGGCCGCGTGAGGGTAATATGCCAGATCGTTAGGGGAATATTCTCGTAATATATGGTATGAAGATATGCTTCTAAGACATTTGTGCAACACCAGGTATATTTATTGACGAAACGTTTCGCCTACGCTGCAGGCTTCATCAGTCTAATACAGAGACGAATTACACTCCTGAAGACAGCCTTGGTGGAAGACGAAATAGACGAAGCGAAGAAGTCGTCAGATGTAATCAGTCCAACAATATTGCTAGTGTTGTACATATTTCGTACTCGGTATTGTGTACCATTTATTATATGATAGCTAAAAATAACAAAAAGGCACAATACCGCACAGAGAGAGAAACTTACGACGACGTTTCGGTCCGACTTGGACCATTTACAAGTCATAGGTTTCTCTCTTCTATGTGCGGGTTATTTATGTACGATAGCTCAGTTTGTATTTAAGGGGAATCAATAGTAGTTTCAGACGAGATGCTGGCATAGTGAAATGCAAAGAGAGTAGTTATGAGAGACGGTAAGAAAGAGGGTAGTCGGCTTTTGGGACCTGAGGCAGGGGGGGTTGCTGCTGGAGAAACGGGCCCCTTAGTGACTCATGGGCCCACGCCCCTCAGTATTGCAACACTGCATATTGGAGGGGAAAAAATCGGTCCCCTCTAAAAGTTCCCCTCTTAGGCCGGTCATTTTGCCAACCCTTTTTAGGGGGAGGAAAGAGAGAGACGGAATGGGGGTAAGGGGTGAGCAATGCAGCTCACCACCAGATGCACGATGACTCGACACAAGGTGGTTGATTAATGGCCTGTGTATACTTCCACGACGGTCAAGGTGGTGACAGCTGCCTATTACGTATCTTTCCCCACGAGTCATCTCACCAAAATTGACGTATATGCTTGATGGGAAGCAGAGTAGATCCGAATACGCCAGGGATGCGTATTATGGCAATGGTTTTCTAATTTTATGCAGTGATCCAGCCTCACGGATATGCAGTAAGGGGAGACTTTTATCCTACCCCACACTCCAAGCTTCATCTTTTTCTTATGATATTTGATATAATTACAGCTAAATCCTCCTGCCAGCCATCCCAGACCTGCATCTATCACTTGTCTGAAGCCACTCTTGTAATGCACTTGCTTACCACAGCTAAGACACCGAGAAGGCAAGCATGAGGAGAGATGCAGAGGAGAGAATGCAGGTGAAGGTTTGTGGGAAGAGAACGTAAGGTTGTGGTAAGGGCAGGAAGGCGCGTGTCGACCCACCCTGTCATTGGCAGCTGTGCCGAGGTGGGTTTCTTTTAATATATCCTCCGTATGAGCCCAGTATCTTTTTACTACTACGAACGGCATTCGTTAGCGCCATGGAAAAGATCACAAGGGCAGTTCTTGTGTACTGACGAGCGAATTCTGTACTTAAGCGGTGTCTATCGTTACTCACGATATCTCCGCCACTATATCGTAAATGAACCATTTCGTAGTTTTTAACTAGATTTACCTTTGATATTGCCAATAAAGCTCCCGTCCATTACTTGGTTCATTAAGGGACCTGAGTCTCGCTTTAAAAAGAGAACGTTACTTTGAACATACCTACTACTACGACCTAGGTGTTAGTCTTTACTCTGCAGTAGAAGTCGTAGTAGAAATTTGGTATAAACATAATTAACCTTGTGCAGTTGTTTAAATTAGTGGGTTTTATGTTCATCTGAGATCTTGATTATCATACTTTATATTGTATATGCATTATTACATATTATTTATGCACATACATTGCATTTAACAATTTATTTTTCCTAAGAGTTTATTCGTGCGAACAAAATATGCAAAGGTGAAAATACATTCAAGGAAGCACAAAGATGACGTAGCAAACTACCTGATTGAACGTAGGGCTTTACATGGTTAGAGGAGCACACTGCCTCGCTGACATCATACACAGCTTTAAGGGTAGATACGAAATGGCCCACGAAAAAGGTCTTATGCAATTAAGAAGAGGTGCCAGGTTCTAGAACCCAACCCACGTAACCCAAAGTAATGAAGCAGTAGTTTCGTAGACGAGTGGAACCAAGACCCCAAGTAGTCATTGAAGCGACAACTTTGTGTAGTTTCCACAGTAGGAGTGGGTGTGGGTGGGTGCGAGTTCGACTTGCCTAGCATGAGCCAGTAGGCCTTATGTAGTGCCCCACTATTCTTATATTCTATTCATAAAGCTAGTTCAGTAGAACTCATGTGCAACAATAGATATTTCAATTGACGAAACGTTTCGCCTGCGTTACAGGCTTCATCAGTAGAATACAGAGATTAAAATTCTGTAGACAGTAGACGAAGTGGAGAGGTAGTGTGAGGTAATCCGTCCCCCAGTCTTGGTGGGAGATAATAAGTCAGAAAATCCGACCACCTTAGATTATCTCTTCACTTCGTCTACTGTCTCCAGGATTGTAATTCATACTTGTATTCGACTGATGAAGCCGTCTGCACAAGCGTAACCTTTTAAGAATTGCAATATCTAGTGTTGCACATCCGGAAGAAGCCACTCCGGGCGAAACGTTTCCTCCAACAAATGTCCTGAACTGTAAATAAATGTGTTTTTCCACACACATCAACATATGTTGCATATGTGTCTCAATTCTTTATCTTGTCGGTTTTCAAAACCATTTATCACAAGAGCAAATTTAAATGCTACGTACAAATTATAACGAAACGTTTCGAATCAAGGCGGATACGAAATCAGGGACAGGGAAGGGTGGCGGCGTCATGCGTCAAGTCACCAGTGCGTCAGATCTCGTTATGGAGTACGTCTATAATGCAGTACTGCCATAATGTACCCCAGGGGACCCAAGTTAACTCTCACAGTACAGAATTGTCGGCGAAGACTTTTTTGACAATGGATTTTTTTGTTAAAACATTTGTTAAATGTTTTTTTCGTTGGTGGGCGGTTAAAATATATTGTAAAGATGCAGTGAAGTAAATAAAATACTCGGTGAAGAAAAATATCTCAGATAAAAATAAAGATTATCTTTATTTTTAAGATATAAAATAATCAAGATGAAGACAAAAATATAAAAGATAAAAATAAAGATAAATATATTGAATGAAGGCACTGTAATAAATATTTAGTGAAGCTAATGAAATAAAAAAAACATTAATAATCTACATGGTGAAGATAATAAATAAAATCACAGTCAAAATTATTAGATATCCATGGCAGACACAGTGCTTAATTATGCAAAGTATGTGTTCGCTGGTACGCTCTTTATATTCAACTAAGGAGTGGGCAACCTTGCCTCTTAACAGAAGCATGGCCAACACAAAAGATCATCCCCTCCTTTCAACCCCACCCAAAGCCCTGCTCATCACCCCCATCCCCCACACCCTCCACACACCCCATAAACCCTCACCAGTCCCTGTTAGGACGAAAGCTGTCTTGCTATTAGAATAAAGATCAAGAAGACAATAGCGTGACTGGAACAGTCACAGTGTGACTGTAAATGATCCAAATCGTACCGAAACGTCGTCGTAAGATCCTCGTATGTGTGGGTCTGTGCATTGATATTGGAATGTTACTTTTTTAAGGAAGGAGGTTAGGTGGGGCTAATATCGGTCTGCTTCGGTTGACTCCGTGAAAAATATCGCTTCTTTCGCTATTCTTTGCCTAACGACTTGCAGGGTTTTAGCACTGGTTTTAGATATGGGTTCGACTCTCACTCCTTTCAGGGAATCAAGTTGTTTCTGCATGTTTATCTCGTAAAGTTGTGTCGCTTGTAGTAGCTATTGCAACAAGTGCTCAGTGATAACCCACAAGGTCAAACTCAGAAGAATAATGACATGTCTTGAGGAAATGCTTGAATTACTAAAGTTTCCGCCTCTATTCCTTCAACGATGGGATAGGTGGCCCTTGATACCGGTGGAAGGCTCTTGATTCATGGTGTCGATGCTGCCGTATTCTTCCTTGGATAAGGTTTCATTCCTTCTAACTTCCCAAGGCACTGTATTATATCTACGAATATATTAATTTGTAAGAGGGTTATATGACGAAGGTTAGGGAGATCGCTCGCGCGAGGGAATCGACCAGAGAGAACCCTTAAGAGTAGGCCGGAGCTGAGAGAAAGTAGGAGAGGAAGTCAGGCTCCGTGATGGGTTTCGCATCCTCTGAAGACTTATCTGGGTTCTGGAAATACTTTCTTCTCAAAGCAGTTCGTCCTCTTAGCCAAAAACATCATGGCACTATTATATAAACCGTCAAATGGGTGACTGTTGACGGCGCGTTGAACAGTTGAAATACGACTCTCTTACTGCAGCCGCTTGCAATGGCTTCCCGTTTTCTGTTTTTTATCGCCTTTTATCTTGCATTTAAAGACTTACTAACTTAAACCTAGAAATATAATGTAAACCATATGTGAAGAAGTGAAATAGTTTTTAAAATAATGGATTACTCAGAGACGCAAGTTGCATCCATCAATACAATTACGATACATTGCATGAAACTGTACCCAATTTGGCTCCACGGAAAGCAAATGCATTAGTAATCTGTGGTACATTCACCGGGGTGTTTATGTAATCTCGTTCTGTGCTCGCAAAGGTAACACAATGAGATTCTTTGGAACATATGGACTGTGTGTGTGTGTGTGTGTGAGAGAGAAAGACACACACACACACAGACGAGTTAATGCACCAAGTTAGACCGAAACGTCGTCATAAGTTTCTTCTACGTACTGGCTGTGTGTGTTGTTTTAGTCACGGTAATGTAGCTTAATATTCTTCAGAAACAGTTGTACACCTTACACCGGCACATTACATATCGCTGGCAGTATCATGGTGTTCCTTTGGTACGACAGAACCCGTGTGTGGTGCAGAAACAATTAGGAAAGGTTGCATTTGTTCAGAATAAATATCAAGAGCCCTTGATAATATCCCACCAACGCAGGTGACTCTCAGAGGACATGCGTAAGCAATGGTACTACAGAAAGGTCCAACTTGGCCAGTCTTTCAAACTGGCCAAGTTGGAAATGTATAAACCTTAGTAAAACTTAAAACAATAATTATCATGTGGTGGAACACGGCATTGGTAAATCAACAGCCAGGATAGATAATTCACAATAACCTTCATGTTTTCTATATTTTTCTTGGTTCGGGCAAAACAAAAGTCCCTGAGCTAGAGTGCAAAAATAGGACTAAAGCTCCATAGTTAGGTGGGATTAGATTAGCTAAAGTTAGATTAGGTTAAATTAGAGTTAGATTAGTTTAAGTTAGGTTAGGGTTCTTTTGTCCACGAGGACTATCGTCTTAGAAAAGTGAATTATAGTAATGGTTTATATACTTTTGTTAACTAACATACACTATACACACACAAACCTAATCTTCCAAAGAAAACTTTTATCTAATGTGAATTCGCGTGTATAGGCCAATAATAGAGCATAATATTTATGACATACGATATTACCTGAATATTGTTTTAATAAAATAAAATATTTTAATAGTATAAAATAGTATAAAATATTTTAATTTAATCGATGATTTAAAACCTTTTTTTTTTACGTAAATAGTTGTCTTGGTGACAAAGTTCATCGATGCCTTTTAGTACATGAACCTGCACTCTCTCAGCTACGATATTTGCATATTAACAGCTGTTTGCCCAGCATCCAGCTAAGCCTTGAGCACACGGCAGTGATTTTTGCACACCGCTAAGATATTTACACTCGCACAAAATATATAAAACACACAAATGCACACACGCACACATGCACATCCTCGATGCAATTACTATTGATTTTCTTTTGGACGAAATTCAGTGTGTACAGTGCTCCATTGTTCCCCGAGGCTCCATACGGTGTTCTTGTTGATGTGTTTCCTTCCTTACTTTACTTGGCGCATTTCAAGCGTAGCAACATGCCAGACAACATCTTTCATCTGCAAACTAATTTTCTTCTCTGGTGAAAGGTGCAAGGCTTGCACTCGTTGAATATAGGGCACGCTATCGCTGTGTCTCCTTGCTATCATGTGTAACTCTCCTCGCAACCTTGGGAGGAAAAAAAAGGTGGGTTGGTTTGTGTGGGAGTGTGAAGGTTCTCCCAGTCTACCTTCCAACCTGGTTTCCCTACCAGCCCCTTCTCTGCCAGCCCGTTTCCCTGCCAGCGCGTCTGCCGCCTCCGCTGACTGTCCCTCAATCTCTCGGATGCACAGTCAGCCCATTTAGTAATTATTTATAGTCCTAATTTATAACGCAAAGTTTTTATTCTATTTTATTTCAGCGCGGCGTGATTTACTCCTGAGTGGCGCTGATGATTTACGCCACAGTGCCTTCGTTTTGTGTACAGAGTGCGTGGGGTGTGTTTTTCATGCTCGTTCGTGGGGAAATAAAATGATTAGTGGGAACCATCTCTTGGCGTGTCTAGTGGGAAAATGAAATGATTGGAGGGAACTATCTCTTGGCGTGTCTAGTGGGAAAATGAAATGATTGGTGAGAACTATCTCTTGGCGTGTCTAGTGGGAAAATGAAATGATTGTAGGGAACTATCTCTTGGCGTGTCTAGTGGGAAAATGAAATGATTGGTGAGAACTATCTCTTGGCGTCTCTAGTGAGAGAAAAGTGAAATGAAAGAGGGGAACTACCTCTTTGTGTGTCTTGAAGCAGTTAAGTTCGGCAACAATTTTTTTTTATATTTAAATATGGATGGGTAATGTTGACGGGTCTGGTTATGAAGACAGTATACATAACAAGAAGTCCAGTCACTCTAGCAGTGAAATAGTCGACCTGGAACCAACTACAAAAGAATTTATTTTTAATGTATTACATTGGTGAATATCCAAGAAGCTTTATACCGAAAGTGGAGACGAAAGGAAACTCTACAATGTTCTGTAAGTAAAATTAACTACAGGTACACTACGTGTATATTTAATTTGGTCGTAATTGAAATTATTTTTACTGTGGGTATGAATTTTTGTGATTTTCAAACTAACCCAAAAAAATACATTGTTTTAATTAAAATTCAGTTATGTATTTTTAAAAGTACTGGCCAATACAAGCGAATAATGTGTGTTGGGTCGGGGGCGGGGAGATTGATTCTTTGCAATATGCATATGGTCCACACTAGATAGTGGTCAAATTTTTAACAAAAACAGCATAGCATAACCAGTTAAAGAAAACTTCTCACAAAGAAAGTTCTTTATACTTCACATGGGATATTTTAAAGGCTGTCCATGTTGTCTTATCACGGACTGCGATATGAAACAACAGCTCTAAAAGCTCTACTTTCAGTAGAGCTTTTAGAGCTGTTGTTCTTGGATAAAGTTGACCATTAACCGGTATAAATTCATAATTTTGTGCATCAAAAAACATGTCCATCCAATGAGGACTTGGAAATAAACACGGGCGCTGTGACATCGTGGGGCTGTGGCTGCTACAGCTGTTGGTGCTGTGACATCGTTGTGCTGTTGCTGTTACAGCTGTTGGTGCTGTGTGAACTTGCAGAGAAGAGTTGCTTGCAGAAACTCTCGCAAAATCGTCAGTAACAGTTAATGGAGTCCTTCACCTGAAGTACCATTGTACAGGCAAATATGCCTCTCT
Source organism: Cherax destructor (assembly GCA_009830355.1). Lineage (NCBI taxonomy): Eukaryota > Metazoa > Arthropoda > Malacostraca > Decapoda > Parastacidae > Cherax > Cherax destructor. The sequence goes on from WNWK01000001.1 coordinate 771,338, forward strand.
TCTCCAGCTGAGGTGACTTCGTCTGTGGCTGCTACTCTCCAGAATACTTCCGTCTGCTTCTTAAAAGAAACGTTGGTCTTCAACTACTTCTTCGCAACCCCCTTTTTCAATACCAAGTCGTGACGACCTGTCATGGCCGCAAACTGCATGCATAAATGTAAGCAAGTTTAGCGTTGCACTCGACCCTACCCAACAAATAGGTGAGATGGTACACTCGCGTGCATGCACACACGAAAAGAAACCAGTAAAATCCCCTTGAAGAAGAGTAATAATAGAAGGTATATTTAAGATGGACAAGTGGTCCTGCTAGGAGCGACACCTCCCAGCTCACCCTCTCCTTCAACCCTCCACCCTCAGGAAGCGGCCTGCATTCTCCCCTCTCATTTGCACGCTCATAAACCTCTAAGTCCTCGAACTGAGACGAATCCTCCTATTCAGCTACCGCCTTATGAGAAGCAAGATCCCCGGACGATCCAGGAAGCTGTATGCAACAAGGGGACTCCCAAACCTGTTCTGGCGGGTGTCACTGTGGAGGCAACCCGGCGGAAGGGGATCACGATGCTCTTTTCTTTTTTTTCTTTTTCTTTTTTTCCGCCACGCGCTCTCCTCTTTTGTCTTTGTTTTAGCCCCATGAAGAGGCAAGTGAAACTAGGGCAGCGGGCGCGATACTTCCTTTAGTGTTGAGAGATGAGGTGGTGAGCCTGCAGACACGGACTGTTGCTTCTCTTTTATTGACCACGCTGGAGAGTTGGGCTTTTTTTTCGGGCAAGGGAAATGCTTTGATGCTGTTGAAGGGCACTTGATCCAAAGAGTTAGAGCTCCATCTACTATACTAAGTTAGCTCTCCCTCCCCCCCACACACACATGACCCAATCAAAAGCAAAACCTTACACCACATCTATTGCGCTTAAAAAATATGATTTCTTTATTTATAAAACTTGATAAATTGATTCAGAACATTTCTCAAGTTTCCAATATTATGCCACCCGCGTCTCGTGCTCTATATGTTCCTACTCTCACAGCCTATATAAAAGAATGTGTCAATTTCACAGATATGAAAGGCGTTTGTTAAAATTTTGACTTTCTCCAACATGAATGGCATATTTGTTAGTTATCTCAATGCCTCGTAAATTGGCAGTGTGCCCCCCTGCTTGTCCTGGTGAAGGGCGTCTTTTTCTGTGGCGTTGGGGAAGCAAACTTGTTACTCGTATAATACACACACACACACACACACACACACACACACACACACACACACACACACACACACACACACACACACACACACACACACACACACACACACACACACACACACACACACACACACACACACACCTACCTACCTACCTACCTACCATACACCTTCATCTACCTACCTACACCTTCTATACCTACTGTACATCTTCCTATCTACTGTACATCGCCTACCTACCTACCGTATATCTATCTACTGTACACCTTCACCTACCTACCTACTGTACATCTTCACCTACCTTACTACCGTACACCGTCACGTACCTACCTACTGTACATCTACCTACCTACTGTACATCTTCACCTACCTACTGTACATATTCACCTACCTACCTACCATACACCTTCACTTACCTACCTACTGTACATCTTCACCTACCTACTGTACACCTTCACCTACCTACTGTACATCTTCACCTACCTACTGTACATCTTCACCTACCTACCTTCCTATATATGACGCTACAGTATATACGTGAACCCAAAAAGGGTTCAGGTATTTTTGTTATTCACTGTAGTATTTTTTTTCATATTTACAGTCAGGTGTTTCAAAGTGATATATATATATATATATATATATATATATATATATATATATACACACACTGGTAGCTGAGTATAAATACCAAAGAAAGTTTTGCGCACCTGCTGCATATTTGGCTGTTAATTTTCTGTGGAGTTTCCCCGGCACTCGTGATACGCGGTAGAACACGGCAGATATTTGAAGTATGTTGCATAAAGCATTTGTAATAACGCAAAGCACTTCTTTGTGGCCGCTTTTTCCGCTAGAGTAGAGCGGAGTGTATTACGCCCGGGACATTATCCGTCTGGAGGCCGTAACTATGCGTGTTAAACTCGAATTATAACATTTTTTGTTGTTGTTAGTAGTTCCATGAACACTGTACGTTCATTTTTCACTCTTCGGCGAGGCTTTTGTTAGGGCGGAAATTGCACAAGTTTCCACATTAGGTTTAAATTCTCTTCGACCTTTTTTCTTAGGGCTCTAAATCCGTTTAGTTTCGTAATGATCTTTCGTAGTGAGTCGGATATTATCCATTTAGAAAAATACGCATGTTTAGCTGAATATAATAGTGAAGAATTTTAATTCCTTAAATCACTGGGTTATAAAGAACTAGGGTCGTGGAATTTAGTAGATGGCGACAAGTATAATAGGTCTGTTCTAGATAGAATAGTGTTCCTGAAGTTGCTGCTTTTAATCAGGAATTTATGCTGAATAGTCTTTCATTAATGTATATATCTCTTTTTATTGTTTATATTTTGGTGACTGGTGCAATAAACACGTTTCAGACTCAAGACGTTATTTTCAACTATGTTTTTCTCATAATTTCGTTTTACCAAAACTTGAAAAGGTTCAGTTTAGAGTTAAACTTCTGAAATAATCTTGCTCTACATTGTGTCTTTATAACCTGCCCATATACTTTACGGAAAAAGGGATGAGGAAAAGAGGGTAGACACGGAGTTAATGTAGGTACGACTTTAATGTTGAAGTTCAATTGCAGTTTTCTCTCTTACTCTGCATCTTAACATTCAGGTTAGCTTTGTTGAAAGAAGTCTTAGGAAAGGGAAATATATTCGAGAATGACTTACTAGATCACCTATAATGTTGAAGTAACAAACGACCTAATGCCAACAGCACTGAAGAAAAGTCTCCTCAGAGGACCATGAAGACAAGATGCGGTGTCCCGTGCTCTAATGGACCAGGACTATGAAGACAGGGTTCATCCTGCACCTTGTTAACTCAGTCATTATCTTCAAACTGGCTATCGGTCCAATTTTCAACCAACTTTGAGCTACTGATAACCGAGTGGTCTAATTGTGAGTATTGTGGATAGTTCTACCTCGATGACTTTGTGAGAGTTCCGGCTCTTGGAGCATCGAAGCAAAATAGTGAATCTAATAACAAAAATTCTGTTGGGGCCGATTTCCACAAAGTTTCCTAAACTGATCATCAGACAGGGCGGAGGGTAAGTGAGTTGGCCACAAGGAATCCTCTTGTTGCTGCCAGAATTATCGAAATTGTTTTATATTCAACGAAGTTTCATTTAAGACGGGGGATGCCTTGGAACAGGTGAAAGGATCGCAGTTCAAGGAATTGGAGTTGTCTTTCCCGTCTTCAGATTAAATTTTACAATTTCACTCCCCAGGCTCTTCAGATTCTGCATGATTGTATACAGTCCGGGTCACAGCGTCGAAGTGTACTAAAAATTAGACGATACGAAGGACAAACAGGAAGAAGACGTAAGGAAAAATCTGTATATTTCGAACTATAGTTGAGATCCTCTTCATCAGATATGCTAGAAACGTTGTAGCAACTTGGAGGAAAAACAAAACATTGACAAGCATGTTCTTATATATATATATATATATATATATATATATATATATATATATATATATATATATATATATATATATCTCGATTATAAATATGTTTTGGCTTAAATAAACTCATTCCATATAAGATAAGTAAAATTTGTGTATGCAATAATTTTGCAAAATATTCTGAACATAACGAAAAATATATTTCATTGTGTTTGTTTATTATTAAATTAATTTTAACGTATCTAAAATATATTTAGCTGGGTTAGGCTAAATTAAATTGCGCTTGTTGTAATAAGGTTAGGTAAGTTTTCAAAGTTTCTCTTGGTACAAAATTATAAATTCTTACATTAACATAAATGAAAAAAATATATCTTTAAACGTATAAGAATTTTTTTAGAAAGGACTTAATTTTAGATGAGTTCTTGCTAATTGACCAGTTTTACCTAATCGGCGACAATATATAATATATATATATATATATATATATATATATATATATATATATATATATATATATATATATATATATATATATATATATAAACATTGTTTCTACGTCCACAGCAGGACTCGAACCTGCAAACTCAGTAGCAGAGTAACCAATACTTTACCACGGAGCTAGACCCCATACTACAGTAAACCGTAATGGTAGGGTACACCGACAGGTGCTGGACACACTACACACAACCGATGAGGAAAAGGCTGCTAAGCGAACTAGATACCTCAAAGGCGGTGGGCAATGTGTGTGCCACTAACCACAATCATCAACACTATTACACGAGGTGTGGAAGACAGCAAATGTAGTCCCTTTCTTTAAGAAAGGAGACAAGTTGGTAGCATTAAACTACAGACCAGTGTCACCGACATATATGGTAAGCAAAGTCATAAAGAAGCTTATCAGGAAGAAACTGGTGAAGCACACAAAGGAATGAGCTTATACACGATAACCAGCGCGGTTTCAGAAAGGGGAAATCCTGTCACAAACCTACTGGAGTTTTACCACATGGTCACAGAAGGCAGGAGAGAGAGAGAGAGAGAGAGAGGGGTGGGTAGACTGTATTTTCCTGGACTGCATTTTCAACGCAGTTCCGCACAAGAGATTAGTGCAAAAGCTAGAGGAGCAGGCAGGAATAACAGGAAAGGTACTGAAATGGATCAGAGAATACCTCTTAGGAAGAAAACGAGTGATGGTACGTGATGAGGTGTCAGAGTGGGCGCCTGTGATGAGTGGAGTTCCACAAGCGTCATTCCTAGGGCATGTGCTTTTTCTGGTATATGAGGTGTCCTTGTTTGCAGAAGACGAAGCTAATGAGGATCAAGTAAAGCTAAAAAGAGATGAGGACAGGCTGTAAGCTTGGTCCAACAACTGGCTCCTGGAGTTTAACCCCACCAAGTGCAAAGTCATGAAGGCTGGGTAAGGTCAAATAATGACCGCAGAGTACAGGCTACGGGGCCAAAGACTGCAAACCTCACTCAAGGAAAAGGATCTTGGGTGAGTATAATACTGAGCACATCTGAGGCGCACATCAGTCAAATAACTGCTGCAGCATATGGGCGCCTGGCAAACTTAGGAATAGCGTTTCGAAGCCTTAGCAAGGAATCGTTCAAGACACTGTACACCGTGGACGTCAGGCCCATACTGGAGTATGCAGCACTAGTATGGAACCCACATCTGTCAAGCACGTCATGAAATTAGAGAAAGAGGTTAAAGAAAATCGACCTGACGATATCGGATGACAGGAGAGATTGGGGAAGACATGATAACGACATACAGAATACTGAGAGGAATTGACAAGGTAGATAGGTGTTTCAGAGACAGGACACAGCAACAAGGGGTCACAACTGGAAGTTGAAGACTCGGATGAGTTACAGGGTTGTTATGAAGTATTTCTTCAGCCAGGAAGTGGAATAATCTGGAGAGTGATGTGGTGGAGGCACGCTCCATACATAGTTTCAAGAAGAGATACGATAAAGCGAATGGAGCAGGGAGAGACTGGACCTAATAGTGACCAGCGAAGAGGCGGGGCCAGGAACAACCACAAATAGGTAAGAGCGCGAGCGAGCGAGCACACACACACACACACACACACATATTCAATTACTCACCGTTTCTTACTGTTGCTTCTGTTCAATGAGTAATTAGTCGTTGCATGACGCCCCAAAGGCGCCAGTTTAAAACTAAACGATCAGTCTACTCCACTAACTGTTGGCAATTATTTGAACCATTCATCAAGGTCCGACCTCATATTACACCATTTTTTACTAAATCTAGTTCGTCCTTACGTGAACGTTCTAAGATGTGCCAGACTTCGATACAAGCTAGAACCCTGCAGCTTAGTACCTCGCATTATGAGGGAGTTTGTAAATGTCTTAGATATAACTAGAATTAATTAAAAACTTTTTATTTTCTAGGTAAAATGATTTATTCCCTCCGTGGACCGGAAAATCCAGTCTACTAAGACTTAGATTTGGTTTAAATACGCTTTTGAAGCTTATCTGATTAGTTCTACAATTGTATACATATTGGTAGAATTACCGACAATATATTAAGTAAAAGGACACAAGTGCAACTAATGTGACATTTTATTGTGGCAACGTTTCGCTCTTCAGGAGTCAAGCCCGGCTTGAAAAAGCTAAAGGAGAGCGAAACGTTGCCACAATAAAATGTCACATTAGTTGCACTGGTGTCCTTTTACTTAAGTTCTACAATAGATGGATGAATTCACTGAATTTTAGCGAATCTTATGCAGTTCACTGCCACACTAATAATAAACATTCAGATTTGAGAGTTGCGTGTTTTTTCATTGCCACTTCGTAGACGTTTTAGAGAGTACATCCTTCAAGACTATCGCCTCACACGCAGGACACCACTGGTGTCACGCAGCAGTCAGAGCCACACCCAGGGTACGTGGAATTTTTGTAATAGATGTGAACCACTCACAGCCACATTGTTGCATCTTTAGTCAAGTTCTGCTTTGGTAGGCCATTGCCTGTTGGTATGAGAGTATCATTCAAGTATGGGATAGCCTAAGAATGTGTTGGAGGCTGCTTGTTCCGAGGAAGAGAGAGGGAAGGGCAGGGGAAGTTACCTTGAATGTAGGGGCAACTTGGACCTCCAGACCCTCACAAGCCTGGGGATGGTTGATACCACACTAATCTGTCTTCTGTGTAGGTGTCTATGAGTCTAAACAGTGAGAATTATCATTCTTATTCTCTCACCAAAACTCTCTTCACAGTTTAGTTCATACCCACAGTACATAGTGTAACTGCACATGCGTCCTGTTGGTAGGAATTTACTTTAAACCCTCAATTTTGATTGCTCCACTGACTGTGTAATACCTAGCAGAGCCAGGTACTACAGGCCCAGTGAAAGTACTTGTGCTCACGACTAAGTAAACCCCAGAAGCCTGAACCTCGCCAAGATGAATGAAGTGTGACACAGGTGACATTTAGGTAAAGACACGTACAACAAAAGACGACCTTTATTAATACTACGTTTCATTTTTCATGAAGAATAAGCGTCTTATAAATAAGTTTTTTAAACAATGCCATGGAAAGAAACTTTGATCTGGGTGGGAGGATGTAGGATCAATCAGTGTGGGGAGGATGTAAGATCAATCAGTGTGGGGAGTATGTAGGATCAATCAGTGTGGGGAGTATGTAGGATCAATCAGTGTGGGGAGGATGTAGGATCAATCAGTGTGGAGAGTATGTAGGATCAATCAGTGTAGGGAGGATGTAGGATCAATCAGTGTGGGGAGGATGTAGGATCAATCAGTGTGGGGAGGATGTAGGATCAATCAGTGTGGGGAGGATGTAGGATCAATCAGTGTGGGGAGGATGTAGGATCAATCAGTGTGGGGAGGATGTAGGATCAATCAGTGTTGGGAGGATGTAGGATCAATCAGGGTGGGGAGTATGTAGGATCAATCAGTGTGGGGAGGATGTTGGATCAGTGTGGGGAGGATGTAGGATCAATCAGTGTGGGGAGGATGTAGGATCAATCAGTGTGGGGAGGATGTAGGATCAATCAGCGAGGGGAGGATGTAGGATCAATCAGCGAGAAGAGGATGTAGGATCAATCAGGGTGGGGAGGATGTAGGATCAATCAGGGTGGAGAGGATGTAGGATCAATCAGGGTAGAGAGGATGAAGGATCAATCAGTGTGGGGAGGATGTAGGATCAGTCAGCGTGGGGAGGATGTAGGATCAATCAGCGAGGGGAGGATGTAGGATCAATCAGGGTGGGGAGGATGTAGAATCAATCAGCGTGGGGAGGATGTAGGATGAATCAGCGTGGGGAGGATGTAGGATCAATCAGCGTGGGGAGGATGTAGGATCAATCAGCGTGGGGAGGATGTAGGATCAGCGTGGGGAGGATGTAGGATCAATCAGCGTGGGGAGGATGTAGAGTCAATCAGCGTGGGGAGGATGTAGTGTCAGTCAGGGTGGGGAGGATGTAGAATCAGTCAGCGTAGGGAGGATGTAGGATCAATCAGCGTGGGGAGGATGTAGGATCAATCAGCGTGGGGAGGATGTAGGATCAATAAGCGTGGGGAGGATAAAGGATCAATAAGCGTGGGGAGGATGTAGGATCAATCAGCGTAGGGAGGATGTAGGATCAATCAGCGTAGGGAGGATGTAGGATCAATCAGCGTGGGGAGGATGTAGAATCAATCAGCGTGGGGAGGATGTAGGATCAATCAGCGTAGGGAGGATGTAGGATCAATCAGCGTAGGGAGGATGTAGGATCAATCAGCGTGGGGAGGATGTAGAATCAATCAGCGTGGGGAGGATGTAGGGTCAATCAGGGTGGGGAGGATGTAGAATCAGTCAGCGTGGGGAGGATGTAGGATCAATCAGCGTGGGGAGGATGTAGTGTCAGTAAGGGTGGGGAGGATGTAGAATCAGTCAGCGTAGTAAGGATGTATAATCAATCAGCGTGGGGAGGATGTAGGATCAATCAGCGTGGAGAGGATGTAGGATCAATCAGCGTGGGGAGGATGTAGTGTCAGTCAGGGTGGGGAGGATGTAGAATCAGTCAGCGTAGGGAGGATGTATAATCAATCAGCGTGGGGAGGATGTAGGATCAATCAGCGTGGGGAGGAAGTAGGATCAATCAGCGTAGGGAGGATGTAGGATCAATCAGGGTGGGGAGGATGTAGAATCAATCAGCGTGGGGAGGATGTAGGATCAATCAGCGTGGGGAGGATGTAGGATCAATCAGCGTGGGGAGGATGTAGAATCAATCAGCGTGGGGAGGATGTAGGGTCAATCAGGGTGGGGAGGATGTAGGATCAATCAGCGTGGGGAGGATGTAGATCAATCAGCGTGGGGAGGATGTAGGATCAATCAGCGTGGGGAGGATGTAGGATCAATCAGCGTGGGGAGGATGTAGTGTCAGTCAGGGTGGGGAGGATGTAGAATCAGTCAGCGTAGGGAGGATGTAGGATCAATCAGCGTGGGGAGGATGTGGATCAATCAGCGTGGGAGGATGTAGATCAATCAGCGTGGGAGGATGTAGATCAGAGGGTGGGAGGATGTATGATCAATCAGCGTGGGAGGATGTAGGATCAATCAGGGTGGGGAGGATGTAGGTCAGTCAGGGGGAGGATGTAGATCAATCAGCGTGGGGAGGATGTAGGATCAATCAGGTGGGGAGGATGTAGGATCAATCAGGGGGAGGATGGATCAATCAGGAGGATGTAGGATCAATCAGCGTGTGGAGGATGTAGGATCAATGAGGGTGGGGAGGATGTATGATCAATCAGCGTGTGGAGGATGTAGGATCAATCAGGGTGGGGAGGATGTAGGATCAGTCAGGGGGAGGATGTAGGATCAATCAGCGTGGGAGGATGTAGGATCAATCAGGGTGGGGAGGATGTAGGATCAATCAGGGGGAGGATGTAGGATCAATCAGGGAGGATGTAGGATCAATCAGGGTGGGGAGGATGTAGAATCAATCAGGGGGAGGATGTAGGATCAATCAGGGTGGGGAGGATGTAGGATCAATCAGGGGGAGGATGTAGGATCAATCAGGGGGAGGATGTGGATCAATCAGCGTGGGGAGGATGTAGGATCAATCAGGGGGAGGATGTAGGATCAATCAGCGTGGGGAGGATGTAGGATCAATCAGGGGGAGGATGTAGGATCAATCAGCGTGGGGAGGATGTAGGATCAATCAGGGTGGGGAGGATGTAGGATCAATCAGGGGGGGAGGATGTAGGATCAATCAGGGGGGAGAGGATGTAGGATCAATCAGCGTGGGGAGGATGTAGGATCAATCAGGGGGGAGGATGTAGGATCAATCAGCGTGGGGAGGATGTAGGATCAATCAGGGTGGGGAGGATGTAGGATCAATCAGCGTGGGGAGGATGTAGGATCAATCAGCGTGAGGAGGATGTAGGATCAATCAACGTGGGGAGGATGTAGGGTCAATCAGCGTTCAAAGCACTAAAGAGTGAAACGCAAATACATGAAAAAAAAAACATGAAATCAAAACAAAACAAAATTTGCACGAATAAACCCCATACAAATCACACCAAGATAATAACCCTCGTCTGGTCTATGAGGAGGATAGGCCCTTACCCCGGGCGGCCTCTATGGTAGCACAGAGGTGTCGGGGCGGCACGCGAGGTGACGGTCGGAGATCTGGGTATCAATGGGCACGGACCGGTTGTCTGGGTATTGACGCCACCACCCTCCTACTCACCTTTGTTTCTCATCCAAGCTCATCAATTAGCGAGGTGTGAATGATGCTCAGGTGGGGAATAGCAAATAGGGACACAGTGGATACTAATTGTGTATGGTATTTAGGGCGCTTATTTAAGCTTCTTTGTACACTCCGCATGAATTTCTCAGGTTTGTGTCCCATCTGATGTGTATGCACTGAGAGCAGCAGTGTATACACTTGGAGGGGTATATATATTTAAGTTTGTATACTTAGTTTACTTTTTCTCGATATTAGGGATCAAAGTTGTGCACGTGAAATGAAGGCTTAATAACCCTCGTGTAGTTGAAAAAGCTAAAATTTAATAGACGCTCTGCCAGACCCAGGAAGACGGCTGTTCAGGCACTTAACAGCTCCTCGAAGATCCTTTTGTACACGTAACGATGCAGCTCGGTGCTGCTGGTAACAACAGGCAACATGACTGTTGATGGTGATTGTGGTTCTTTGTCTTCTGCAAAAAACTGCTGTTGTTGCTTTACTTCATCAGATCATATTTTCGCTGTTTTCATTGTTGCTCTAAACCCTTATGGAACATACAGCGCTTGTGTAATGAGATTTAATCAGAGATGATCCCATATAGGCACCAGTGCCTCTTAGTCACTGTTAGTGTCATATTAAGGCTGCTGTTAATGTCTTTTTTTTTTATTTTTGCTTTTTTCCTGGGGACGTTGATAGTGTTGCTTCTCTTTTTTTTATGCTGCCAATGGTATTTTTTGTCACTGTTGCTGATATTGCTGACACTGCTGCTGTTGTTGGTGGTGGTGGTGATGTCGCTATTGTTGTATTGCTGTTCTACCGTTGATGTCGCTCCTGTTCGCTTTTCTGTCCCTGTTGTTAGCGTTGCGTAATATTACAATGAACTATATTCATGAACAATAATGACTAGCGAATAAGACTCCTGCACAACAACTGTGTATCTTTATTTAAACAACGTTTCGCCCACCAGCTCTTTTTTCCAATCTAATAGACATATGTTTAAGAATATTATTGTTAACTTTGATTAAATGTATCCGTGGTTTAAACCTTGATAATAGATACCGACAAACTGGTTTAGAAAGACACATAAGCAAACACTAGAACATATTAGTAAACGTTTCGGTCCTGGGACCTTGATCACTTCTAACATATATATACTCCATTTTTAACCCGTTAGAAGTGATCAAGGACCCAGGACCGAAACGTTTTCTAATAAATATGTTCTAGTGTTTGTTTATGTGCCTTTCTAAGCCAAATGTATCCCTAAAGGCCATTTTAGCTTCTGTTGATTTTTAATTAATCTTGTGAGAGTTATTCACTGCGATTATTAGATTAATTAACAAATATTTAAATCTATTGGTAATTTATTTGCTAATTATACTGGATAAGAATCAGGGTTAACTCACCTGTAAGTAATTTCAAGATGGTGGTGATGAACAAGTCTTTATCTGGACTGATAACTCCGAAGCGATTACTTTTACTCAGCAGCCTCCTGGGCCCTTTCATACCTTTTCTTAAAACTGTGTATGGAGATTCCCTCAACTATTGCTTCGTCTTCTATTATTACTACTATGTTATGGCTACTCAAGAGTTTGAAATACTTCCTGACTTGCCAGTGAATTGCGCATTTTAACATCCAACTTTGCCCTTGTGTACAAATTTCCCGCCTCTTGAATAGTCTAACAAGTTGATGAATAAGAGATATCTGCAGCACTTGGAAGAGTATCTTGTATGTCGTTGTCATGTTTCTCCTGGTTGCTTTGTCCCTTGTCAGATTCCGTTCTTTAACTTCTCCTCATAGCCCATTCTCCTTAGCTCTGAGTCTAATTTATTGTATTCTTCTGCTCTTTATCCATTTTTTTAACATGTTTTACCATGTGAGAGTTCCATACTGGTGCTGCATACCCAAAGTGAGCCGGACTTATGCCTCATATAGCGCTGTGAATGACTCTTTGTGGGGAGTCCTGAAAGTTACCCTGATTTTCCAAATGAGCATCATTGCTAAGATTATTCAGTTGATTTATGTTCTCGGCGATTTGCTAGACTCTTTTCTTACCCCCTAGATATTTATTGTTGAATGAGGTCTGTGGCTTCTGTCCATCGAGTCTATACTTTCTTTCCGGTCTTTTTACCCCTTCCTCAGTTGGGATTGAATTCCATAAATCACATCTCTGACAAATCTTGTAGTTTGTAAAGGACCAGTTGCAGCCTTCCATTGTCAGTTTTAGACTCGTGATTTGTTTTAAATATACGAAAAGGGATACATCTGACACACACTTCTGGCATGTCATTTCAATATACCAAAAACAGTACCAGCCCTTATATTGATCTTTGCGAAACCCCGTTTGTTACACTTGTTAATTCTGATGCCTCTTCTTGGGCAGTCACTCTGTCTACTTCCCATAAGGTACTCTTTGATCCGCTGCTGGGCGTTCTGTTATTCCAACCTGCTTCTCTGTATCTCGTGTGCCGGGTCACCAAGTGGACAAGACCTCGACCGGGACAACACCGGCAAAACACATCTCGTGAAATGCAGTAACAAATACCTTCATACAGCCGAATATCCAATCCATCCATCCATCCCTTTCTCCTGCTTCACTTTTCTAACTTTCTCAAAGATATCCAGCAGGTTTGAGAGACAAGATTTCCATTTTCAAACCAATTCTGGTTATTGTATATGAAATCAATTCTCTGTCAAGTGCTCCTCCACTCTCCTGATTATCTTCAATATCTTACCAATGATGCTGCTCTGTAGTCTAACTCTTCCTGTCTGTCTCTTAAGTATTGGGACTGCATTCGCTGTCTTCACGATTCGTTCTGTATCGATTGATTTTTTTTTATTTTTTAACTGGTGTGTTTCCGTTCGCTCAGAATTCGTGTGTGTGTGTGGAGGGGGGGGGGGTGCACGTGCGTTTGCGACGCGTTAGTGGGTTTATGCAAGTGCATGTATACATTTTTATAACCGAGCATCCGTTAATTGCTAAGGGAATCATAGTTCCATCTGACTGTCTCTGCCTAGTCCGAGCGTAACGGTGCCGTAGCCAGTGATAAGTCTACGTTGGCTTCCCTCTATCTGTTGTCCAGTGTCTATTTCCCGTTGACAGTGCTGGAGATGAGCCGAGGTGCGGCCCACTGCGGCTCGCCACCCAAAGCTTAGCAGCTTTACCTCGGCCGTTCCAGCATCCCCACTTCTCCATAAATTGCCGCGGCTTGAGCTGCGGCGAATCTGGCAATATTCAATCACTCATTTTTCCCTCGCGGTCAATCAGGTCGGCTACGAGAGGCAATTAATACTTTTATTGTCGTAGCCTCCGCTACAAAGTGTTAAATGTACGAAGCTTAACTTTGATACTATTAACTGCCTTCCCTTGCCACGAATTTACACGTCTGAGGCGGTAAATGTTCTCTGGCGGTAAATGTTCGCTTATCCGGATAACAAAGTTTCCCTTTAACTGTGCAAATGGAGGTTGGTGAGTGAGAGAGAGAATCATTCGGTTGACATTTTATGCCCCAATAAGCGGCCATTCATTAGGTATTTCACGTGTCTTTGATATTTAAATGTGTGGGGAAGAGAAGTGGGGTAGGAGGGAGGGAGGCTAGTGTAGTACGGATAAATTTTGGGAAGGGGAGTGGTGATATGGGTGAGTTTTGAGGTTGTAAATGGTGTGGGTGGGTGTTGGAGTGAGGGTATCAAGCAGAAGAGGATATATTGGTGCGGACGATTTTTAAAGCCTAGTTCTCATAAACTGGACTTTCTTGAAGTATGTTTTTCTCTCCTCCTTAATGTCTGGTAAAATGAACTATAAAAGTTCGCTACCCAATAGGTGACTATTCATGGTTACTGGGGACTGTTAATAACACGGTTACTGGGGCCAAGTAAGGTCGTAACATGGTTACTGGGGTCAAGTAAGGTCGTAACACGGTTACTGGGTCAAGTAAGGTCGTAACACGGTTACTGGGGTCAAGTAAGGTCGTAACACGGTTACTGGGGTCAAGTAAGGTCGTAACACGGTTACTGGGATCAAGTAAGGTCGTAACACGGTTACTGGGGCCAAGCGAGGTCAGGGTAGGGCCGGAAGTGAGTTGATCTTAAGTCTTCTTTCGTGATCGGATCTACGTTGGAATTGTTGGCATTAACTGTTGTTTTAAGGTGAGATCGTTGGTCTTGAGGTGCCACACCTCTAATGATTTTAACCTGTTATGGTTAGTTAATTGGGTTTAAAGTCGATCTATTACTCGAAGGGTCATCTATTCACCTATTCACCAATCAGTCAAGAATACTTTAATCTCTACAACAGTAATTAAACTCCCTGTATATACTGGAAGATACATAAAACTCTCGGGTATATATCCTGTCTTCTCTACAGAAAATTAGTAGGATCGGAACATCTATACACACGCCAGAGAACAAGCTTTCTAAATGCATTTGTCAGGCCACAGCATCTCATAATCCGATTAAAGGAATGTTAACACACTGTTCATTTATTGCCATGGAATTTCGCATATATATTTCAGTTTCCCCTATTGTTGTAGAGATTAAGAGTGATTAAAATGGCTTAAACATCAGCAGTAGTGTGAGTAGCGGTACGTGGGTCGTTGCCCGTTTTCTATTTCTTTATTGCGTGAGTGTAATAGTGCATTGTCTAGTCTTATGAAGAGAGACAAGTTTGTAGACTGTCAGGACGTTTTATGCGAAGCGCTAAAACCGTGTGGGTTATAAAGGCTAATGAACGGTGGAGGCTTGATTCTTAATCTGCCTCTTCACGAGCGGCACAAGACTGTGGAGTTCTGTTAGTGTCATGTTGGTGTCCCGGAAAATGAACAGGCGGATGCCGAGGCGAAGGCTGCAATAACAGAACTCGTGCCATAACAGATTTCTGCCTTACAGCGACTTCATTAACCACGTAACAGTGCTCCTTAAGTGGGTGTGACTTTTGTACCAAAAGAACTTTAGGAAAATTACCTAACATTATAACAAGCGCTATTTAATTTAGCCTAATCCAACTAAATATATCTAATACAAGTTTATAATACTTATTTAATATTAAACACAAAGAAATATATTTTTTTCGTTAGGTTCAGAATAATTTTTGCGAAATTATTGCATACATAAATTTTCGCTTACCCTATTCGGCAAGAAGTGCGTTGCTATTTAAGCCAAAATCAAAAGATATATATATATATATATATATATATATATATATATATATATATATATATATATATATATATATATATATATATATATATATATATAAACAGTCATTAGCGAGGGAATTAATGTTTAGGGTCCAACATTATTAAGAGTATTGATGTTTATTATTATTGAATCAAAACTTAAGCGCTAAACCCACGAGGGTCATACAGTGTATTAATGTTTAGGGTCCAGCTTAATTAAGTGTTTTAACTTACAAATATATTTAAAAAATATAAGTCATCAGCGAATTTGGTCCACAAAAAATCTGTTGCATAATAATACTAAATATTGTCCTAAGTAAAAATGATAATTGATTTCATGTGTCCGTTTTTGTTTGGTTTCGGCTCCCGAAAGATTATTATTATTGTTATTATTATTATTATTATTATTATTATTATTATTATTATTATATTATTATAATTATTATTATTATTATTAGGAGATGGAGGAGAAGATGAAGATCTTTATTCCGAAACTCTTCTCCTACACAGTAGGCTTCTTCAGTCGAGTACAGAAAGTAGGCAGAAGCAGTAGAGATGTGAAGACGATATAAATCAGTCCATCACCCTTGAAGACGTAGTTTTGAGGTGGTCAGTCCCTCAGCCTGGAGAAGAGTCTGGCACCACAGTCTGTTCCAGACTGTGGTGCCAGACAGATACCTAACTGTTGCATGTGAGTCTTATCAACCTGTCACTATTGTATACCATTTTTGTTATTCAATCAGGAGTGATGGTAGTAATAGAATTATTTTGAATATTTATATAGTGTTTTATTATTATTATTATTATTATTATTATTATTATTATTATTATTATTATTATTATTATTATTATTATTATTATTATTATTATTATTTATATTTTTATGGGGAAGCACTAAACCCGGAGAGGTTCAACAGCTTTTGTTGAATGGGACACAATCAGGGACGATCCAAGGAGGAAAAGGACTTGTCCAGTTCCTTAGAGCTCTACAGCATCCTAGATAGTCCTTCCTTGAAGGCGAGAAGAGTTTATCAAATCACGGGACTGGAGTCACTACCGCAGCATCTTTCACATGGACAAAATATAGTGAACTAGGTTATACCTGGAGAGAGTTCCAGGGGTCAACACCCTGCGGCCCGGTCTGTGACCAGGCCTCATGTTGGATCAGAGCCTGATCAACCAGGCTGTTACTGCTGGCCGCACGCAGTCCAACGTACGAACCACAGCCTGGCTGGTCAGGTACAGACTTTAGGTGCCTGTCCAGTGCCTGCTTGAAGACAGCCACGGGTTTGTTGGTAATCCCCCTGATGTATGCTGGGAGGCAGTTGAACAGTCTTGGGCCCCTGACACAAAGCAGAGAAAGTTTATTTTAGACGACGTTTCGCTCAGATATGAGTATTATCATATGTACAAGATTAGGGAGACTTGATAAAGTTCATTCCTGAGATTAGCAATGTATGTTCAGTATCATGCATGGACAACGGGTCTTTAATAAGGGCTCTGTATGATTATTGGATTTTCACTAAGGGCCAGGAAGAAATTATGGGTCTTTAAAATAGGCCAAGAATGCATTTCTGATTTCCATTAAGGATTAGCAATGTACTTTGGATCTTCAGTAAGGGCTATAAATGTACTCTGGATCTTCAGTAAGGGCTATAAATGTACATTGGATCTTCAATAAGGGCCAGGAATGTTCTTTGGGTCGTCACTAAGTACCAGGTGTGACCTTTTCTACCAGATAGTCTCACTTGAAAGTTGTAAAACACAGGGAGGTCGTACCCACTTTCCCCCCCCCCCGACGCTGAATCATCTGTGTGTAGGGATATTTACCCTTTTGTCGACATTTTCTGTGAATAATGAGCAAAGGTGTGGTTATGGTTTTTAGGAATGTGAATAATTGAATTATTTTGCTTGCCTCGGCCTGATGATTTTTTTTAATTAGACAGTAAATTAGTCACGATAATATCCTGTTGCTAATAGGATTAAATTGATGCCAGAACTTGTTTGTTGACAAGGTTCTGGTGCTTTGTAAATAAATGTACGTGTTGTATTGTTTTTGTAACTGGGATAGGTATCGCATGAAGCGAGGTATCGAACAAGGGAAGCTACGATCGTGTTGGGTTGTGGGGTGCAGCAGCAGCAGCAGCAGCAGCAGCAGCAGCAGCAGCAGTAGTAGCAGCGGCGGGGGCGGCCGTCAGTCACATGTGAATTAGTAAAGATGTGGAAACATAGCTGGATATTTTTTTTTCCCCAGGCCGGCCAGATTTCCCCGCCCGAGGAAGACCCACCGCACGGAAATATGCTCCCACTTTTCCGGCTTCAGACTTGCTCACTAATTGAATATCGGAACAACCAATTTTCAGGGCTGTCGCTACAGGTTTTTTTTTATATTTCGTTTTCATTAAATGTTCAATATTCAATTTTCTTGCTGCTGAATCGACGTGCGTTTAGCCAATATGGTGACTTGGCCGCAGGAGTGCTGAATAAGGCGGGGGAAAGAGGGGAAAAAAATGGAATTTTGAGCTGGAGGCAAAAATTCTTGCTCGGTGTGTCGATTTTTTCTCTATCAGTGTAATCAAATTATTACACAATGGATTTCAGTCAACCGGAATGACAGGGAGGTGGACGGGGAGGCTGAGAGAGAGAGAGAGAGAGAGAGAGAGAGAGAGAGAGAGAGAGAGAGAGAGAGAGAGAGAGAGAGAGAGAGAGAGAGAGAGAGAGAGAGAGAGAGAGAGAGAGAGAGAGGGGGAGGGAGGGAGGGAGGGAGAGAGATGAGAAAATGGGGAGGGAGAAGCAGAAAGAGGAAGTAAGGGATTGAAGATGAGAGAGAAAGGAGAGACTGGGGAGATATGCTGAAGGTAAAAATATAATGGTATAAGGGAGGAACTGAAGGGGGTGTAGGGTAAATATATAGCGAGACGAGAGAGAGGGAGAGAGGGAAAAGATAAGTTTTGGACCTGGCAAGCAAGAAAATTTTGGACTGTAAGATAACAGTTGTGGAACATATATTTCCATGCACAAATGCTGGAATTAAAAGGTTTCCCATACGGAAGATTATCGTAGATTTTCCACTTTATGAAATAAAAATGAACGATAAATATAAACCAGGTAGGTAGGTAAAAGGCTCAAGAAAAAATTTAATTTAATAATAAAGAATAAAAAGAAAAAAGAAAACGTATACATAGGAAAACGTATATTGGCCAAGAAATAGCATAACAAAAGATAAAATGGGGATATAATATATAATGACGATTGTTTACGTAGTAACATAAGATTTCACGAATCTCCTTCCAGAGTGTAAGACGGTCAGGAGTTCTGGGATAAGAAGTATCGCTGGTGACGCTGGTGTAAGTCTCCAGCTTAGAGTCGGTAGAGCATGTGGTTCTCTGTGCCACATCCAGGAGTGTCAAGACAGGTTGTAATGCCGATGATGGTATACCAGGGTCACTGGTGACGGAGATGGTATACCAGGGTCACTGGTGACGGAGATGGTATACCAGGGTCACTGGTGACGGAGATGGTATACCAGGGTCACTGGTGACGGAGATGGTATACCAGGGTCACTGGTGACGGAGATGGTATACCAGGGTCACTGGTGACGGAGATGGTATACCAGGGTCACTAGTGACGGAGATGGTATACCAGAGTCACTGGTGACGGAGATGGTATACCAGGGTCACTGGTGACGGAGATGGCATACCAGGGTCACTGGTGACGGAGATGGTATACCAGGGTCACTGGTGACGGAGATGGTATACCAGGGTCACTGGTGACGGAGATGGTATACCAGGGTCACTGGTGACGGAGATGGTATACCAGGGTCACTGGTGACGGAGATGGTATACCAGGGTCACTGGTGACGGAGATGGTATACCAGAGTCACTGGTGACGGAGATGGTATACCAGGGTCACTGGTGACGGAGATGGCATACCAGGGTCACTGGTGACGGAGATGGTATACCAGGGTCACTGGTGACGGAGATGGTATACCAGGTCACTGGTGACGGAGATGGTATACCAGGGTCACTGGTGACGGAGATGGTATACCAGGGTCACTGGTGACGGAGATGGTATACCAGGGTCACTGGTGACGGAGATGGTATACCAGGGTCACTGGTGACGGAGATGGTATACCAGGGTCACTGGTGGCGGAGATGGCATACCAGGGTCACTGGTGGCGGAGATGGTATACCAGGGTCACTGGTGGCGGAGATGGTATACCAGGGTCACTGGTGGCGGAGATGGCATACCAGGGTCACTGGTGGCGGAGATGGCATACCAGGGTCACTGGTGGCGGAGATGGCATACCAGGGTCACTGGTGGCGGAGATGGCATACCAGGGTCACTGGTGGCGGAGATGGCATACCAGGGTCACTGGTGGCGGAGATGGCATACCAGGGTCACTGGTGACGGAGATGGCATACCAGGGTCACTGGTGACGGAGATGGTATACCAGGGTCACTGGTGACGGAGATGGTATACCAGGGTCACTGGTGACGGAGATGGTATACCAGGGTCACTGGTGACGGAGATGGTATACCAGGGTCACTGGTGACGGAGATGGTATACCAGGGTCACTGGTGACGGAGATGGTATACCAGGGTCACTGGTGACGGAGATGGTATACCAGGGTCACTGGTGACGGAGATGGTATACCAGGGTCACTGGTGGCGGAGATGGCATACCAGGGTCACTGGTGGCGGAGATGGTATACCAGGGTCACTGGTGGCGGAGATGGCATATCAGGGTCACTGGTGGCGGAGATGGCATACCAGGGTCACTGGTGACGGAGATGGCATACCAGGGTCACTGGTGGCGGAGATGGCATACCAGGGTCACTGGTGGCGGAGATGGCATACCAGGGTCACTGGTGGCGGAGATGGCATACCAGGGTCACTGGTGACGGAGATGGCATACCAGGGTCACTGGTGACGGAGATGGCATACCAGGGTCACTGGTGGCGGAGATGGCATACCAGGGTCATTGGTGGCGTAGATGGCATACCAGGGTCACTGGTGGCGGAGATGGCATACCAGGGTCACTGGTGACGGAGATGGCATACCAGGGTCACTGGTGGCGGAGATGGCATACTAGGGTCATTGGTGGCGGAGATTGCATACCAGGGTCACTGGTGACGGAGATGGCATACCAGGGTCACTGGTGGCGGAGATGGCATACCAGGGTCACTGGTGGCGGAGATGGCATACCAGTAAGGTGCATTGCGTTTCATGGTCCCTGAAGTTGATAACTTCAGTTAATATATCTGACTGCTTGACAGCAACCAGAGAAGTACTGTAAAAAGAAAAAAAAAAGGCGCATCGCAGCTCAACAATTTTTCAGGTCAGGTGTATATAGCCGGGTTGTCAAGACCATCTGTTACTGAAGGTCTTCCCCTCGACTGTCAGCTTCCTCCGGCCCATGAGTTTCCTGCATCGCCTGGCTTAGAATTAACATAGGTCAAAGGAGAACTGTGGCTGCTGTGGAGCGTTCTCCTCATTTTCAACCTAAAGCACTGAGGATGATCACTGCTTATTCCAACAAGTGCCTTTTGCTCTCTTTGATACCTGATTTTGGCTTCTGTTTTGAGGTCTCTTCTGGCCAGTCACTGGTCACTTAGTCAAGTGTTTCGACAACTCGCGCTGGCTCGGGTGTCCTATATTATTTAGATATGCCTGCACCTCACCAATCGTATTGGCAATTTGGATATTACAAAAGCAACTAATTCCACAAATAATAATGCATTAATGTAGGACTATTAAAACACTCTACTCAATGATGAATTAAAATTTACTAGTCTTGGAACTTAACTGGCAACTGGAAGGAGTACTACAGACAGAAATCAGTCAGCTACATAATCGTAGCACTTGTGTAGGTGCATTGGAAACACTTGTCCTTTTTCCTGACAGATCTTACCTAACCTGTATCTGCCACTAAGCACTAGTACGCAATAGGCAACCAGGGGTTGAGGTCATGCAAATTCTTCTCCACCCCCCATCCTGTCTCACCACCACCACCACCACACGCTGATCTCTTCTCCAGGAGAGGTCGTACCTCCCTCCACACACTTTTCTCTTTTATATCCCACCTTTCTCCTCTTTTCTCCAGCTAAGGATACACGTCATAGGACCTCACTGAGCGATTCCTTTATTAAAAAAAAGGGAGGTCACAATCTCAGGAAATTCACAACACGTGTAAATCATTAGTTTTGGTATCCTCCTATACTGTTAATGTTTCTGATAAGTTATTTAGTAAACAGGTTATTGACCAGAAACGGGAGGTATTTCTCACAGATATGTATGTGACTTAACAAAGTCCACTGTGGGCGAAACGTGTCGATAAATGATTGTATTATACTGTATTTATGTCTTCATTGTGTGGTATTTTATAACCATTTTCACTTACCATTACCCTTCCCATCCCTCCAATTTGCACCATGATCACTTTCACCATCAACTCCTCCGTGGTGGTGCAGCACCACAACCAGCACCACCACCACCACCAGAACCCCCACTAGCACCCCCACCAGCACCACCACCACCAGCAACGTGCTGTCATCCCTGCCTGGGTGGCACTAATGACCTGCCCTTTGAAGTACTGGTCACCTGGCGTCTCCCCGGTGCTCACTCCCTTTACCATTGTCCTCCGCTGGCCTCAGCCTCGCCCCTCTCTCACTTCCTCAGCCCCTTCTCAGCATCAAAATTTTCCTCATCTGTCTGTCTGTCTGTCTGTCTGTCTGTGTCTGTCTGTCTGTCTGTCTGTCTGTCTGTCTGTCTGTCTGTGTCTGTCTCTGTCTCTGTCTCTGTCTCTCTCTCTCTCTCTCTCTCTCTCTCTCTCTCTCTCTCTCTCTCTCTCTCTCTCTCTCTCTCTCTCTCTCTCTCTCTCTCTCTCTCTCTCTCTCTCTCTCTCTCTCTCTCTCTCTCTCTTAGCACCCTCTAATTGTCTAGCCGTCTTTAACATTTTTTTTTTTTTGAGAAAATATGTCCGTGTCGTGAGAGTAACTGGAATCCCATAAAATCCAAAGTTATACCACATAAATTGGAAATCAGAATCTCAGTCAAGGCTTGAACAAAGTAAATTCTCAATCTCTTGATCCATAATCCATATCTAGCCTATCATTTCCCAAGAAACTTCATAGTAAATTGAAATTATCTTAAGGAAAACTACAGAATGGGAAGAATTTAACAGTTGATTATAAAAAGGAATTCCTTGCTTCTGAAATAGATTGGATAGGCATTGTTAGTAGAATCTTCAAAAGTTAGATGGCTATCCACTTGGAACCTAGGACATGCAACACTCGCCTCTTGCAATATTACCACAGAGCCACGTAGATGCAGCACCCACTGGGTCTTGCTCAGTGCAGAATATAGCATTTCTTGGTGCATTGATTGGCCTCACAAGGGTAGTAATCAATCAAGAAGCCTCCCCAAGATGCTCCCGGCCCAACCAATATTCTCCTTTAATATTGTTCTCGGCTACACACAAACCTTTTGCTTAATGACACACTCACGTTCGCTGGCTGGTACGTCTTACTTGACATATTTTGTGTTAATTGTTGCAAGTCAAATTATTAAAGGAGTAAATAAAACATTTTTTAAGAACTGAAGAATAAAATTACATACATACATACATATATATATATATATATATATATATATATATATATATATATATATATATATATATATATATATATATATATATATATATATATATATATATATATATATATATATATATGCAAGACAACCACTATGAAAAAATAGAAGAATTCCAAGCGCTTTCGTGACTACTCACATTATCAAGGAACTATAAAAGGAAACATGACAAGAAGGCTTATAAAGGGGCAGAATACACCTCACAGTCACATCACACTAACAAAGACAACACCTCACTATTTTTTCATAGTGGTTGTCTTGCATATTTTGATATCACCTGTTTACTGTGATCTTTTTGCATATATATATATATATATATATATATATATATATATATATATATATATATATATATATATATATATATATATATATATATATATATATATATATATTTTATATATTATATATATATATATATATATATATATATATATATATATATATATATATATATATATATATATATATATATATATATATATATATAAAGATGGTGTCCACCTCTAGTACAAATTGTGGGACCCATTGCCTCGGAGAAGTGGATAAAAAGGCTTCAAGGAAGAATATTTGGATTTCTTTTGAATATTCCACTTCCCCTACCACCCCATCTTTCTTTTTTTTTTTCTTCTTTTTTTTTTTTTTTTTTTTTTACTAATAGGTATATTTTATTACATAATATGGTACAAAACATTTAAGAGATACATTGTTGATATAAAGATGGCATATACAGTACACGAGGTGAGAGATACATGTCTAGTACATATTGTTATATGTTTGTCACTGATTATAATGCGAAAATCTCATCTAGCTCCTCTGAGCTGGGGCGCGTGCCCAGAATACAGCATGCATTACCCCTCTGAACAGCAGCGCTGAGTCGCTGGAACAGAAAACTAGCTGCTCTGGGATCCCTAGTTACCCTGTTGAGTCTTTTGCCCAGCTCCGAATTTAGGAATGACATAATTTTTAAAATGAATGAAATTCTACATAATTACATATTAAAATGTAATGGTTTATAATGATTCATTATTGTTGAAAATAATTAAATAAAAACGAATATTTTATGTTCCACAGGTGATGAAATGTTTGGGATCTTCTGTATTGTGATGAAATTATTATTATTTTTTAATATTGAAAATTTGCACTTTTAATTATAATTAGGTTATTTTTAGTTACTAGTTATTATTACTGAAGTGTTTGGATGATGATAGTTCGTTTGAAGAAATAAATGCAAGACGCTTTTATTGACGTGGGAACCTTCAAAGAGGGTGAGTTTGATACTGGTGAAGGGCTCTTGATCCAGGAGGACTGGAGCTATCAACCCTTTCCTCTTATCAAACCTAATGACCTTCCATGCCCTGATCCCTATGGGTATAGCTCTTCAAGAATAATACGATTAATAATCGAAACTTGATCAGTCACTAATCTACCTCCTACATGGCGTTGATCACCATCGTTGGTATTGACCGATCTCCTAGTCCCGTCTCCCCGGAATTGTTGAAATCGAAAACCTTTAGTGAGCGGCATGTGCGAGTGTTTATCGGGGACCATCGCCCAGCGCTCACCACTCAATATCTGTCGCCCATTTTGACACTTTCAATATCGTCTTCTCCAGGGAGGATATGTTATTACCACGGTGGTGGTGGGGGTGATGGTGGGAGTGGGTGGTCCAGCTGTTCAGTCCCAGTCTTACCTACGCAGAAGCCACTAGCTTCGTCAAGCCTGAAGGTGGATGTGTTCATCCTGAGTGCGAGTATCTGGGTAAAACTCTTCGACTACTCTTTGAAACTTTTGAGCTCGCACGGACTCAGCACTTCACATAAATAAAATTAGACCGTAGTTACCATTGCCTCTGTTCCGGACTAATTTGTGATCATCTTTGTTTAATCAAGCAAATGTCACCCCAGAGCTCCTTTTTCCAGAGGCAGATGCAGCTGCAAGTAGATTAACTACACACAAAGCA
The DNA here is from genome assembly GCA_009830355.1 of Cherax destructor. Classification (NCBI taxonomy): domain Eukaryota; kingdom Metazoa; phylum Arthropoda; class Malacostraca; order Decapoda; family Parastacidae; genus Cherax; species Cherax destructor. Next base: position 796,439 of record WNWK01000001.1, read on the forward strand.
TTCCTTCTATTGTATATTAAAGATTTGTGGTCATTTACGAGAGGGTGGGATTCAGATAGCGACTTAGCAGGTCGCTCAAGTACGTATATACTAGTTGACCTAGCATCAACCCCTGTGGTTCCCTGGCATCAACTGACTGGCTTTCAGACTTCTTCAGTACAACACATCCTGGGAGTGGTTGTGGTGGGTTATTTTTCAGTAATCAGGATTAAGGGTCTTAGTCAAATGCGTAAACTGGTTAAGTACAGTGGTAGATTAAAGGATTCGCGCACTCGTAGCCCCGAGTTCGACTCCCATCCTGTTTTATTGCAATTTAGTTACAGTACTATACGCGAATTATTAGAGTACATTGACTCTAGCTTTGAAGGGACAAGAGCTAGATCTAGCACTGTTGGTGGTGTGGAAGAAGAAATATAAAAAATAGTTGACGTTACCCAGCGAAGGGCTACTTTTCTATTGTAACCACTACAGCTGTGATAGAATAAAAGAATATATATATATATATATATATATATATATATATATATATATATATATATATATATATATATATATATATATATATATTTACACACACACAATATAGGTCGTGCTGAATAAGTAAAACTTGCTATTTTGGCTTAAATGGTAACGCACGCACTTGCCGAATAAGGCAAGCGAAAATTTGTGTATGCAATAACTTTGCAAAAATCATTCTGAATCTAACGATAAAAATATATATTTCTTTGTGTTTGTTTATTATTAAATTATTGTATCCTTGTCTAAAATACATTTAGTTGGATTAGGCTAAATTAAATTGTGCTTGTTATAATAGGGTTAGGTAAGTTTTATATTTATATATATATATATATATATATATATATATATATATATATATATATATATATATATTATATATATATATATATATATATATATATATATATATATATATATTATATATATATATATATATATATATATATATATATATATATATATATATATATATATATATAATCTCCAAGAATCTATTCCATGCTCACTCGTATATTTTTCCAGGTTCTGAGCGGGATGGAGAGAGACTCATTATCAGGTAAGTTGTGTTTCTCTCTGCTTGTTCCAGCCTTGATTTTGAAAGATAAAAAAAAAGGGAAATGGTGACAGGTACAACTTGAGGAAGCTCAGCTGTGAACAGAACGCTGTGCCAGTAAAGGCGAATTAGAAGTTCCCCACAAAGTCTCTTTGTGTTGTAAGTCTCAGTGTTGGAGGTCACAACTCCCTACGTACAGTGCAAAATCTTAATTTTCAGACGACATTTCGCTCAGAAGTGTCTTGGTTCTCCCACGTTTCAAATTTGTACTTTAAACATTTTGGTTTCTCCCATGTTCCAGACTTGTAACAAACTTGTAATATGCCAGAATGAGTTAAAAAAATTAGTTCACTGATTGAACACTATTTGTGCTTGTAATGGGTCGGGAGAAGATTAGAGTAACAAAATAAGCTTAAGGTGATATTCAAGCTGGACTTAATACAGCTTGAGAAGGCGGTCATTAAGCTGGCAAAGCTGGTACTATGATCTTTGTATTGTACATTGTGAGGGATGAGAGGGAGTGGAGGGAGGAACGAGGTTAAGGACATATGAATAAATAGGAAGAGAAGCAGAAGAAATAGGGAAAAGGAAAAGAAATGAAAGAGGACGGGGAGGAAGAGAAGAAAAAAAGACGAGGAGGGGGAAGCAAATGAAGAGGATTAACAACAGCAGGAGGAGGAGGAGATAACGGAGATGAAGGGAGAGGAAAACAAGCAAGAATAGGAAGGAAAAAAGAGGAAAAGAAAGAGAGGAAGAGGAGGGAGAAGCGGGAAGGGGCAGGGGAAGACTGCCTCTTACAACCACCTGGTGAATTATGCAGGCACTTTCCCTGAACCGCATAAAAACTTACTCGATAACCCACAGTTGTAATGCAGTGGTTGAGGGTAGACTGCAGCGACTCTTGTGTTCACCTTTGCCGGATTTTCTTTTGCCGGTTGGCTGCGAGGCGGGTGCAGCCGGTTGGCTGCGAGGCGGGTGCAGCCGGTTGGCTGCGAGGTGGGTGCAGCCGGTTGGCTGCGAGGCGGGTACAGCCGGGTGGCTGCGAGGCGGGTGCAGCCGGGCTGGAACGACCCGTGGAAATCCAAACAACATTATATTAGTTAAGAATAAGAGAGAAGCTCGGGAAAAGGAAGAACTGGCAACTGCTGCTAACACTGAAGGAAGGTGAAAAAAGGAGTGAGAGGCAATGAAGGGGAGAGAGAGAATAGTGTGAGGAGGGAGAATAGTGTGAGGAGGGAGAATAGTGTGAGGAGGGAGAATAGTGTGAGGAGGGAGAATAGTGTGAGGAGGGAGAATAGTGTGAGGAGGGAGAATAGTGTGAGGAGGGAGAATAGTGTGAGGAGGGAGAATAGTGTGAGGAGGGAGAATAGTGTGAGGAGGGAGAATAGTGTGAGGAGGGAGAGAAAGTAGCATGAGGAAGAGAGGGAGACGAGCGTGAGAGGAAGGGAGAAGAGAGGAAAGGAGGGTAAAGAGAGGTAGGAATACGATAGGCAAGGGAAGGAGAGAGAAGAGAGGAAAGACGAGAGAGAGAGAGAGTGAGAGCTAGGCATGAAAGATGTAAGAGAGAAGATTGATGTCGTACTGGGGTGAGTGATAAGCCGTCTCATCACTCTTGTTTAAAACATTTATTAACCGGGTTTCTCCACTTAAGAATTAACATAAAATATTATGGAAATAATACTTAGGAAAATTATAAGATATAACAGAATCTAGTTATTTGTTACACTAATGAGGAATGAGGAACACACCATGGCAATAAGAGTATTCACTTAGATCCTAAAGAAAAAGGGTTACTTAGAGAGTAATATAACTGCTATAACTACTGTTTAGAATTACAAGTAAGCAGCTAAGAACAGGGGATTGACAGTGAACTAGCAGAAGGCATATTAACCGTTAACAGCTGACTGAAGTTCACTTAAGACTTCAAGTTTTTCAGCTCTGGTTTCAGAAGTGGCTTCACCCTCTGAAATTTGGTCTCACCTCCTGGGAGACCAAATATGTTCTGGCTGTGGGCAGCTATAGTCCCCTAATATTGAATGAATAAGGATCTTGTATTATCTCGTGTCCTCAAGTGGACAGGTGGATAAGATTGGGACGTTACACACTTCTATACACATTCTATCTCAAGCAGATGATGGTTAGACCAGTGCCTCACATCCCCTCTTATCACCATTAAACAAATAGAATTAGGAGGATCAATGGTTTTCTTAAAGTTTTTATTCCTAACTGTAACAAATTCTTAACCAAGAATAAGTTATTAGTATTGGTTACAATTTCAGCCATAAAATTGACAGTATTCTCTAAACAAAACCCAGAACAAGAATATCATAAACATTCCCATTTTTAACAATACAAGTTCGTCCCATAGTACCATAGCCTATCAAAAGTGAGCGAGACCGCTTTTTTCAATTCTTGTCTTTTTCTCAGGACCCTGACACTCTCCATGGCTCAGCTTCCGATCAGGGAGCTGAGCCAAGAATACTCTTAGAGCCTCGCTTCTTGGCCCTCACAGCAGGGTGTCTTATGGCATCTCACAGACAAGAGAATCTAGGCTTATTCAGAACTTTCATTATATACAACATCCCACATTCAATAACCAAACAACATTGTTCTCCGTTTTTACATTAAAATATGCAGTCTCAAATATCAAAACATAATAATAACATTTCTTTACAGATTTTCTTAAAAGATTTGACAATTAGAAAACCGAGTTCGACATGGGAAAAGTAATCAAGGTGAGTGTGTGTGTGTGTGTGTGTGTGTGTGTTTGTTGTGTGTGTGTGTGTGTGTAAGATAAGGCAATTGAACCAAAGCACTGAAAAATGAGCATCACCTGTAATAAAAAATTATTTCCCTTCCTCCGCTCCTCTCCTCTCCATCCTACGCTTCAGCTTTACTTGACGAAATCCTCAATGTCCTGCTTAAGTCTTCCACCTCAGGCTGACAGCTTTCAACACTGCGTGAGCCCCCATCTTGCGTGATATATTACGACTGGGCAAATATAGCTAGTTTTTTGTTCCCACTCTGTAATATATAAAACAGAGTAGCAGAGTACTGTTGGTGTATCATATTTTTAAATAATAAAAAGATTGGTTGGGCGGGTATTGGTTAAAGCACTTTTTTTTTTTTGTCACTTCAGCCAAAATGTTCCCACTCCAAAACATTCTTTCCATGGAGGTTCTGCTCGTCCTTGATCATTCCCGTAGCCATCCTGAAATCTTCTAGTCTCCGGTTAATTACGTTCTGTACAAATTTCCCCTTAAGGAATTTGTACACATCGCACTGGGAAAGTGAGAGTCGAGGTAAACACTGAGAAGACCAGTGAATTAAGGGACAAAGAAAATGGGTAAAGAAAAACACAGAAAGGGATTAACTTTAACGGATGCGAGTAAAGTGATAGTGAAGGTAAAATGGGCCAAAAGAGATGAGGAAAATAAAGAAATAAAAGGAGAGAGAGAGAGAGAGAGAGAGAGAGAGAGAGAGAGAGAGAGAGAGAGAGAGAGAGAGAGAGAGAGAGAGAGAGAGAGAGAGAGAGAGAGAGATGGTAAGAAATTGTCATGAGAAAGATGGGGAGGAGATTGAAGAACGGAAGGAAAGGAAAATATTGGAGAGGACAAGGTTAGAAAGGAAGGAGAAAGGAAGGTGGATAGGAACGGAATAATTAGGTGAAGGCATCTCATAACCATAGCCCCTCTGTACTGTACCGCACATAAGTGGTCCAGTGGTTGTACTCTAAGAGGCAGAAAGTTCAGCTTAACTCCTTCACAAGGTCAAGGAGCTATAATTCAACCCTCTCAGGAGGTGAACACTGTTTATCAAGACTAAGGGACTGAACACCTCAAATTACCTCTACCACCGACACCTGTAATTATCTTCTGTATTGGACTGATAAAGCCACCGGTTGGTGAAACATCTTCGCAATCGTAACAGATGTTAAACATCCTGAGAGTGTTGAGCTAAAGCTTCTGGGCATCAGCTACTTGAGGATTTTGAGGTACAGCTAATATACCCTTTGTGTATACAGAAGTACAGGGGAGGCTGGGATTTTGTGATATGGACGATATACCTCACTCTGATCTTCACCTACCGAACATTACACAAAAAAATCCGCACATAGTCAAGAGAAGCTCGTGACAACGTTTGCAGTGTGACTCGTAAATGGTCCAAGTAGGAGCGAAACGTCGCCACAAGCTTCTCTCCAATGTACGGGTTATTTGTATATTGTTCCAGTCACGGTATTGTACCTTTTTTGCTTTTCAAAGATCGAAACACGTCTACTGTCCACCGTTACCCCTTTTTATTCTTCATCTTGTGTATATTACCCGAAGAAATAGGCAGCAAAATAAAGTGCAGTTGGATCAAACTGTTTGCAGTCTGTTGTATTTGTCATGGTTTCTTGTGTTCGAAAATTCTTGCTGTGAAACCTAGCATTGTTTTCTAGTCGTACTGGAGGTCTTAATGACCACTCCAAGGTCTTTCTTTTCTCTGAGCAAATTGATTTTCAAATGTTTGTCTTAGTGTTGAACATTATTCGCTCTAGTGTTGAACACTATACGTTCCTGTATTTGGGTGAGCTTGCAGATTTTGGCATTAGTATATTTTCAAACTAGTTACGAAGAGATTGAAGTTGATGGAACTGATGATCAATCCCTGAGAAACGTCACTGTGAGGCAGAGGGAGGGGAGTATAAAGAGGGGAAGGGAGGGGAGAGGGGGGAGAGAGAAAGAGGATCCAGGTGATTATCAGACAAGAGGGCGAAGGGTTGGGATGAGTACAGTTCCCCCAGCCTCGGGTCATGTGAGGTGCATTCTCTATGACTCTCACACGACTCTCCTACGACTTTGCAGCTCCTCGTGGAGGAGGATAAGGATAAGAGGAAGAGGAGGAAGAATCAGACGACGAGGAAAGAATAAGACCAGGAGAAGATAGAAGAAGAAAATGAAAGAAAATTTTGGAAGCTCCCCGAGCAAAATAACACAGCTTACCAAGTAAAAAAAAAAAAAAAAAAATCAGCGCGGTAAGACTAACCATTATCTATGTATGTTTAAGAGCGAGAACTGGCGAGGGATTCAGGAGCTTATGGCCAGGCCACGCAAGACTCAGACTCCCCTGCTCTCCACCCCTTTACCTTCCCCACCACTCGAAAATGTAAATGGGTAAAACCTTGCCTAATTGATCTAGTTAGGTAATACCTTTCGCTGAGGTGGAAATATAAAAAATCTACCCCGTCCCTCCCTTCCCTAACATCCCCCCCTCCCTCATTAACGCTGCATTGTGTGTTCCCCCTTCTCCCCCCCCAGCTGCATCACCACCACCTTCCCCCAACAAAGAAAATGCAAGAAGGGGGGGGGGGTAAAAAAAAAATCCCGAGGAGACTTTCTCAAATGGATGCTAATTCTAATGTAGTGAGAGTGTGTCGAAACTTTTCCCCCGCGGTGGCCTTGTAAAAACGTCGTGGAAGACCACTCGCGAGATTGGAAGCCGAGGTAAAGGTGGAGACGAGACGCAAATCCACATCTTAGAAAGAAAATACGAGCACCAGTGTTAATTACAGTGGATCTTTGAGAGAGAAAATGTGTGTTTGTGAGGAAAGAGAGAGGGAAAGAAACAGATGGAGAATATGAGAGATGGAGAGTACGAGTTTAGAAATAGAGAGGGGAAGGAGAGAGAGAGAGAGAGGGGGAATGAGAGAGAGGAGGAGGAAGGAGAGAGAGGAGGAGGAAGGAGAGAGAGGAGGAGGAAGGAGAGAGAGAGAGAGAGAGGGGGGTAAGGAGAGAGAGAGAGTGAGAGGGGGGTAAGAGAGAGAGAGAGAGAGAGAGAGAGGGGGAAGGAGAGAGAGAGAGGGGGAAGGAGAGAGAGAGAGGGGGGAAGGAGAGAGAGAGAGAAGGGGGGGAAGGAGAGAGAGAGAGAGAGAGAGAGAGAGAGAGAGAGAGAGAGACGAGCGCGCTAACACTGATAGTTTATTTACCGGTTTCTCTGTTGAAGGTGCAATATAACTTGCAAAAATAATATCCCCTTTGAAAGCATGTCAGTGTGTTAGAAGTAAACCAATACGTGGTACCTGACGAAACCATCAATGTAACAGAGCATCTTGTAAATAGATTATCTCTCCCTCAGTCTTGACAGCTTGGCCGGAGAAGTTATTCTAGTCAGGAAACGGACAGAAGTGTCTCTTGACACGGACCTCATAGTTTATTTGGCCGCTCTTACATTTAAAGAATATACGGCTCTGAATTATTTTTTCCACTTTTCTTTCTGTTATAAATGATTAATTATCGTTAAGGTTAATCTAACTTAACGTGCATTGTGAAATCAGTCAAGATCCATATATAGTAAAGAAAGTGGTATGGCAGTGTGCCAACATTGGTTTGTGAACAGTTATTAAATTGTTTATATACGCTAGTTTACCTAGCAAGTGCATACTGCCATTAATGAGACAAATTAAACAATGAGAACCCGTATCACATTTGCCTCACCTTAAACGTCCAAAATAACTTTCAACTGCTTTTTCTTCCCAGGACTTTCGTGTGAAGCGTAGACCACTTTGAGCTTAGAAGGATGGAGGCTCGATCCTCCGTCTCGCGACGGAGGATGTACCAAAAATACTTCAGTAAAATATGTATTCTTAGTCTAGGTTTTGTAATGGCATTGCTAGTAATTTTCCAGCTTGGGAAGAGGGTGTTGCTGTCTCTGACCTGCCGCTCGGTACATTGCTCGCATTATTATTAATAGTTTTACCTCTTATGCTGGTAACTTTGTTAATAGTTGTAGCTCTAATAATGGACGCAATAATGAGTGAAGTCACTGTTTTATCATGTAAAGGTAAATGAGCTTGATCCCGCATTCATTACATACCGGTAGAATATTTAGCAAAATTATAATTATAGCCTCAGTTGGGGATAAATTTGACGCTGGCGCTGTGTGAAGACCTGGCGCTGTGTAGAGACCTGGCGCTGTGTGGAGATCTGGCGCTGTGTGGAGACCTGGGGCTGTGTGGAGACCTGGCGCTGTGTGGAGACCTGGCGCTGTGTGGAGACCTGGCGCTGTGTAGAGACCTGGCGCTGTGTGGAGACCTGGCGCTGTGTAGAGACCTGGCGCTGTGTGGAGACCTGGCGCTGTGTGGAGACCTGGCGCTGTGTGGAGACCTGGCCTGTGGAAACTAACGCCATATATTTTATGGTGTTCTCTCAGATAATATACATGCAAATGTCTGGAAATACGGAAAACGTGGTGTGTGTCGAGACGCGTGTGCAACACATACTTATCATTAATATAACTAAGTGCGTGTGGAAGACGAGTGTTGCAACCATGGAAATACTTTTCAAATATTTTTCCCCATTAATAGGTGTAATTTACAGAGCACATCCTGCGCAGGTTGAGACTCGAAGTCAATGTTTTTCTCTGCTCAAGAAGGTGGAAAACACGAACCTTCTTGTGGTGTTTCTTGAATAGATGCTGAAGTACCTTAACGTGGTGGTGAGGTTTAAGAGATCTAAGTAACTCAAGAGCCCAGCAACACATTTTGTTACCTAAATGGTGGGAAGATTTACATTTCGTCAAAATTTTGTTGTGACTTGTAGCTTATGAGAACGAAATATAGATAAAGTTTGCACTGCTACTGATAACTTAAATAACTTTCTTTATGCTGTGATTATGGAATCGGCAAATTAGTTACGATAGCAGCAAATTGGTGATTATAGTAAGCAAATGATTGCTGAAAATCTGTGTTGATGGCAATGAATTAATATTCTTATTTAGCAAATTTTTTCTTAAGGCAATGAATAACGAAACAGTGTTTAGTGTTTTGTAAAAAAAATCAACTCGACTAAATAATTTGAACGTCTATTTCATAACAGTGTTATGCATAATATCTAAAGGACTTTGAAGTTGTAAATATGAATGTCAGTGGTGTATCTGAGCAGAGGTTTTCGGAAGTATTATCTGTTTCTCGTTATGCAGTGTAAGTTCTTCACTTAATTGTAAAACTTAATTGTAAAACAATTGTAAAACATCAAGATGTAATGTACTAGACAACTTCTTTGGAGGAGGAAGATTTGTAAATAGTTCTCTACTCTCAAAATCTTGAGCCTGTGTCTTCTTGATGACCTGATCTGTATACCAGGGATACATCGTCTTTCCACCTCTCCTCCTCCTGCGTGTTTGCAGGTTTATGTCGGATTCTAATGGTACATAACAAGAGGCGACAGAGTCGGTAGATGTCTTCTGAGTACTGACTGTGCCAGCCTCCAGATACTGATGACCAAGAAAATTTAGATTTACGTTTTTGATCATGTGTTTAAAAAGTACAAAAGGTGAGAGTATGATAATGCTCTGAGAAACTGGACTAAGATTCATATTTGTTGTGGATAAGAGCTTGCTAAATAGGATGGCGCTTGACAAGACTAGGTGGATAAATAGTCTTGGCAGAAAACCAGGTTATTATATATCTATGATCTCAAACATGAAAGAAGAGGCCTAAAAACTCAACTTCTGCCTACTTGATACAAATTCTTGGGTATTTTCCTAGATAGTCAAAAACTTGTGAGTTAGGGAATATAACCTGGAATGAATTATGAATATTGGCTTGTGGAATGTAAGTAATAAAGGACTCTGAATAACTGTATTTTGATTGTTTTGTAATGACAATTTCCTTAAATTACAATGTCAAGTTAACCGAACACCGCTACACTAGACAAGGTCAATTGCTGTGCTTCACATGACGTTCCAGGAAAGGGTCCTTGAATGGTCATGATCTTGAACCTCTTATCTGAAAATATTTCAAATGGAAGTTCTGACGTGTACTTAGGAAGATTATCGCAGGACCGTGTTTGAGCTGTATGATCCCTATGGGTTCAGCACCTAATTGTGACTGCAATAATGATTCGCTTGTGCATGGTTTTATGCCCCTCAAGTTCAAATGTCTGCCAGATGTACTCAGGCATGGTCGTCCTTGCTAAACTTGTTAAATCCTCTTTACCTCCTGGGGATTCGACTTTGCACTGGGTCATTCTGAAAGCCTCTATGGTGACTCGGTTGAACTTCTGGATCTCCTCTTAGGTTTGTTTGCCTGAAAAACAAACTTATGCTACTTCGTGGTGGAGGAAAGGAGAAGTTTGCTCTGTTGGTCGAACAGGCTCCCTCTGGCATTTTGTGTTCAGATATATGCTTTCCTCCTGGACTGGGCTTAGATGAAGGCTGCCCTCCTGGTTTGTAGCCTAGATGTGTGTGTTCAGAAGGTTGCGTCCTGCCTGAACCCTCCTTGTGCAATACTTAAGATGCTGGGTCATGGTCTTTACCTATGAGTCGAAAAGCAAAGGTGAAGTTTGCTTTGTAATGATTGATGATGATTCGTATTGTGCCAAGTGACTAAGGGATCTCTGTGAAGCTTTACGTTATTCTCGTTCCTCTTGTGATAACCAAATCTGTGTATCCCGGTTAACTGTTTAGTCAAAGTCCCAGTGCTCTGTTAGCCCTGGTCCAATAAGCATCTGTCTATCCAGTGGTCCAGATGATAAAAGTCAGCCAATGTCCAGGTCTGGGATAAGGATATGGAGTTCTGCTGGTGCCCGGGAAGGCACCACGCTGCTATAAAGAAGTTTTATTGCAGACTTAAGTGGAAGAGCATGTGTTATTGTGCTTGGTTTGAATTACTTTCCAATTAGTGTGTATGGCTGTAATTCTCTTTTTTTTACTCTCAAAAGTACTAAATGCCCTTTCAGATCAGAGACTGTGACTCCATCTTACTTCTTTCGTTTATATTGCAGACCTTTGCCTCAGTGACTTAGTGGGCCATATACATTGGTATGTCCCTGGGAGGTGGCAGGCTCTGTGGGTCCTATTAACGAGTGATGAGTTACACAGGGATCAACATGATGTGGGTGTTTGACCTTCCTCTTTCAATAAAAATCGACAGAATAAGACTGTTTTTGTCTGTAAACTGAGAATAGAGAACACACCTTTCTCATAGCTCGCACATGTTTCTGCTTCTTTCTTTAGAACTTGTCTTCTGCTGTATGTGGAGTACATTTTAGTTAGATGCCCACAGCTTCGGCTCTTGAGCCGAAATCGTGTTTTTTGTAATTACTGGGGCACCTGTAGGGACCTCGGGGATATTTAAGAGGAATCTTTTGATGTCATATAATGTAGACTTGTAGTTGATGAGAGTAGTAATTTTATATTTGCTTGCCAGGAGAGTCCTACCTCATCATGAGGGTCCTACACCATCACGATGGTGTTACACTTAAGCGCCACCACCAGAAGGGCCTCACACCGCTACACCACTATCCAAGAGGACCCTACCTAGAAGGGTCCTACACTACACGGAGTCCTACACTTTTACACCCATAAGTCCTATAGTATCTCTTCACTAGTCCTACACCTCCATACTACTAGAAGGGTCCTATGCTACTGCACCACTAGGAGAATCTTGCACTAGGACAGTCCTACAGCTCTAGGAGAGTCATACACACACTATACTTTTACACTCACCAGGAGGGTGTAGAAGGAAGTGGGTGTTGGGTCATTCATCTCGTTGCGTCAAACTTGCAGCAATTAGCTGAGCGTCAACGGGTGTGCCTTCAAAACACTGACATTTCGGGGGTAGCTGGCCCGCCTGATGATAGATGGCCGTATTTGGCTCAGCCTAAGATGGAGACGGTGTGGTGGTGTGTTGTGGTGGTGGTGGTTGGCGGTGGTGCTGCTACTACGGAAGTGGTGTATTGTGATGGAGTGTTGTGGTGATGTTTTGGTGAGTTGTGATGCTATGATGATGTTTTGGTGCGTTGTGATGGTGTAGTGGTGATGTCTTGGAAATGATTTGTGGTGGTGTACTATGGTGGCGTTGTGGTAGTGGTCTCTTGTGAGGGGATATTGTAATGATGTGTAGTGTATATTGATGTAGCGATATGATGGTGATTTGTAATATATGGGTGGTGACAGTGTGTCGTGGCGTAGGGTATGGTGAGTGTTAGTTACGATGTTGTGGGGTGAGGTTTGGTGGAAGGTGCACTGTGTTGTGGTGATCTGTGGTGAAGGATAGTAAGGGTGTGGGGATAGGTGTGGCTCATGGGCATTTGTGTATGTATTCTTATAGGTATGTATACATGCTTGTAACTATGTATATATATATAATTTGCCTAGCGAAGATACCTCCGGAGGGTCTTTCGATCCCGGCACCCTGAAATTTCCACAGCCACCCGCACCTACGTTATCCACTAGACCTGAGTAAGTTACTTTACACAGCTAAACCATGTCAACGAGTGTTCGTCACTCTTTAAAACAGAGTAAATTATTCCTTTTAAGCCCTGCGATCGAGGTGCTCCGTAAATGCCACTACTAACCATTACAAACTATTCTTTCATACGACGTTTTGCTCAGGAAAGAGAGTAACATTTTCCTAATACAAACTATCCTTCACTGTCTTCCGCCCAGTGCCCTGACTCCACCACTAACCTATTTTCATTCCAACGGTTACATGACGCGCAGTTTCACACTTTTTTCTCTCTTGCTTTGGGTCAGAAACTGTTTTTGTAGATGTGAAGTTTATAATGCACTTACAAATACGAGGGAGTTGTTCAGATTACTATAAAATGGTTTTAAATGTGTGTGTTTTTTTACGCTCGTAGATACGGTGAGTAAAAGTTAGGTGATTCCACTAATATACCAACACGCTCGCCAACACACTCAACAGACCACAAACTCCATGATCAAAGACATGATCGAAGTGTATAAGTGGAAAATGGGTATTAACAAATAGTACATAAATAAGGTCTTGAGGATATCTCTCCAAGAGAGAACCCGCAATAATGGATTCAAATTGGATAAGTTTCGATTTAGAAAGAATATAGGAAAGTTTTGGTTTGGAAATAGGAAATAGGACCTGCCTAGTATGGGCCAACAGGCCTGCTGCAGTGTTCCTCCTTTCTTATGTTAACACCAATACACCACTAAAACCAATACATCACTAACATCACACCACGAACTCGCCCACTGCCACTTACGCAAGTCTCCAACCTATTATATTCAGCAATAGTGAGTTCGACCTGCATTACCACGTAATTCACTGTGGTATGTGGTATCTGTACCTCTGGTATGGTACCCAAGTAACCCACTATGGCAGATATTTTTACCCAGCGCATATACTACTACTACTACTACTACTACAAAATCTTGAAGAAGCGCTAGACTCGTAGAGTTCATCGCCTGGGGAGTTTTGGAGGCAATCAGGTTTGATTTGAGGAAGGAGAGAGATAGCTCCGATTTCATAGATCAAGAGTCCTTCACCGGCATCAAGACAACCTTTCCTAGAAGGAACCACAGCTCGTGGAATTGCTGTAGATGTAATACGTTTCCATATATCTTCTTCCAGTGCCTGTCTTGGGAAGGACTGACCTTAGGGAAAGTAAAATGTATCGTCAGAGCAGGAGTGAACGATAGATAAATGCACTGGATTACATTTTAATAGTAATAGTTCGCCCTCCCTCTCCCCCCCCCCAGCATGGGCGAAACGTTGTCGTTGGTTCCACAGAGTCGAAGTGTCATTTACTTTTCCATGTCGGTGTTTACAAACTATTCCTGTTCCATACCCGTCAAGTCCAACAACACGAAGCCTGAGGGTCAATATGAATGGAAAAGTCTCTTATGCTGGTTATTTAACACTGACAAGTTTTCATTACATATTAGTTATCCATAAATGAAAAAGAATACCTCGATGCCTATTCATTTTTTAATTTATTCTTAACCATGTGGCACCATGTGGCACTCCAATGAATGACACACTAACGAGAGACATCCGAAAAGTGAGATATCACTTTTCGGAACTGTATATTAAGGGCCTCGTCCAGAGGCCATCTTAGACATCTGAAGAGGGTCTTAGAGGCCGAAATATACAGGTATCTTTCGCTCGTGTTTCAGTTATATTTCAAAGCGGTGTTTCGATTTTCATTGTTCAATATTTATGAGAGTGAAACAGTTTCTGATTTTGAATGTTTCGGTACTTTCGAAACGTTTTTTAGAACTGCCCATTAACATTCAGTCCAATTTATCCGTATATTTCGTATATGTATACACTCGTGCAGGTCATATTTTTTTTCTGCCTACTGTCAGTTTCGTGAAGAATTCATTTTACGAAACGGAGTTAATTTCTTCTGTCATGTACATTATAATTAAAAAACTTTGAAAACTTACGGTTATTACGGCTCTGTGATTCTTTGAAAGGATTCCATGTCCGGGATACGAATGGAATAACATAACGTTAACTATCATATTAGGGAGTGATAACAGCGTTGGGGGAGATAATAGTGGCGACCAGTGAGGTGAGAGAACATAAGAAACCATCTTGACGAGGCAGCCGAGGAGTTTAGCAGAGGCGGAGGGAGGAGAACAGGCTAGGATAAGTTAGAGTAAGGAGGAATGGATGAATATTACTCGCAATAGAGGAGGCTTTAACACAGCCGGAGAGTGAGCAGAGGGGCAGTAAAGGGAGGATATATTGGGCACATCCGATCCTCGCTCGTCTTCTGTGAACCCTAATTCTGTACTCCCTTCCCCGCCCCCACTATCGTCTCATGCCCCCTTAACTCACGCCCTTTACCCCTCTTTACTCTCGCTCCCCTTAACTCGGGCACTCCCCCCCCCCTTAATGCGCGTCATTTTAACTGTGCCCCTAAATTTTACCATTAATTCCGTGTTCATAGGACATTAGCCACGCGGAAATGAAGAGGATGTGGTGAAGACAGATTCTAAACACAGCCTTAAGAATAGGTATGCTAGGTCCCCAGAAATTATGGAATCTGGTCATGGCCTGTTAAGAGGCTGAGAAAACTGAGAATCAAAGTCCGTTATCACAGCTAGGTAAGCACACACATTTAATACTGTGCCAAGACAGAAATAGATGTACAAACATGAAGATCAGGCATGGATAAGGAGAGAGATGCTAACAGTAGATCGTGAAATACCTGAAGGGAAAGGAGATCGTGTTTTTCAGAGAGGAGGTATCAGGATGGGTCGAGGTGTGAGAAGCGGGATCCCACAGGGAGTCCTACTGTGACCAGCACTGTTCTTCCTATACGTAAACGATATACTAGAGGGGAAAAAAAGCTGTTTAACTGATGCAGATGTTAAATTAATGAGGAGAATAAAAAATAGCGTAGACGAATACCGACAAGAGGACTCTGACATGTTAATAGGATGGTCAGACAAATTATTTCTAAAATTCAGTTCTAGCAAGTGCAAAGTTATTAACATTGTGAAACGTGAAAGACCGGGGATGGAGTATGCACTGATGGATACAGAGACAACACACCTCGAGCAAAGAAGACTAGGGACTATACAAGCAGGAGGCACATATAAGTAAGTGGCACAAATAAGCAGAAAAATGTCAGCGGCATATACGCGCTTAACATGCGTAACAACGGCATTCAGGACTCCGCAAAAAAAAAAAAATTCGGAACCTTATGCAAGATGTATGTCAAACCTACCGTAAAATATACAGCATCTGCCCCAGAACTCAATACTGATCGAGCATATAAACCATAGAAAGTCTAATGATTTGCAACAAACTTAGTCCCATGGTAGAAAGATACTTGGTGCAGAGCAACCCCTATATTATAGACTACGTATGGCTCAGGACAGAGCTTTATCAAGTCATGTCAGAGGTAATGCGACAAAATATTATGCAAATGCAGCGATAAAGCAAGTCAGGTGTAGTTGGTGGCTGTGATGTGAGTGGAAGTCATCTGTTGGGCTGTCCCGTGCAAGATGGGATGGTATATATTAACAAGATGAATAATTAGGCACATGTGCAACATCTGGGTGTCTTTAATTTGTAAATTAAAGATACCCACATGTTGCACATGTCTAATTCTTCAAGATGAGTTTAGTTAGTCTTGGCAATACTAAATACCCTTTGATGGTGCTCTGGTGTTGGTCTACATGATAGCTGGTTCAGAACACTTTCTGTTCCCCATGGTTTTCCTTAATGAAGGATTCTAAGTGAAGTCCATGAGGTGTACATAGTCCTTATTGGGTTTTGCACATATACTCAAGTTTGAGGATGTTGTTGTGCATGCTGCATGGTGTTTTACCAATATCTGTCACATTCACAACCTTTGCGAGGAATTTTGCACACGCCTGCCTGTGTGTTGTGGTATCCAGTCTCGTCAGTGCGCGAATAATTTGGTATGTTATTTGTTCATTGTTCCAGTCACGGTATTGTGCCTTTTTGTTCTTTTAGTGTCACTTCGCTTGAGACTTTTGTTGTTGGGGGTCGCTACGAGAAGGCAAGGTGAAGATGTAGTTGTGGTTAGTTTACCCCTTTTACTTCTACTTAGATCTAAGCGAAGACGTAAACGACGGCAGACACTCAACCCTAGGGACAACGATGAGATAATGAGATGATGAAATCGAACGCCATACACAGTTCTAGGAATAGATATGACAGAGCCACGAGGTAAGAAACTTACGAAACCCATTCTTGTAAGGTTAATAGGCTGGGCAATTAGCCGAGAATAGACCCAGTAACTCTTTCAGTCTGTCTGTGTCTGTCTGTCTGTCTGTCTCTTTCTCTCTCTTTCTCTCTTTCTCTCTCTCTCTCTCTCTTTCTCTCTCTTTCTCTCTCTTTCTCTCTTTCTCTCTCTCTCTTTCTCTCTCTTTGTCTCTCTTTATCTCTTCCTCTCTCTTTCTCTTCTCTTTCTCTCTTTCTCTTATCTTTCTCTCTTTCTCTCTCTCTTTCTCTCTCTCTTTTTTTTTTTTCTCTCTCTCTCTCTCTCTCTCTCTCTCTCTCTCTCTCTCTCTCTCTCTCTCTCTCTCTCTCTCTCTCTCTCTCTCTCTCTCTCTCTCGTTCTCTCTTTTTTCATCTCCCTCTCCCTCTTTCTCTCCCCTCATATCTCGTTCATTTCCTCTTGCCTTTTCCCGTCCACCCTTCTCCAGTTCCAAAAATACATCTATACTGCACCTCAGAAGTCTTGGGATTAGGGAAATTTATTATTCGCAGTAAAAAGCTGGTTCCTAATTCCTCCCTCTGACGTCAATTCTCAATACAAGGAATCGGAGGACGGACGGAAAAAAAAAACAGCCGGTACCAAAAAAAAAAAATGAAAATGAATCCCCAAGGAAATGATTTTTATTTTCTACTGGGCTGTTGATTCCCGTGATGAGGGAGAGGGGGCGCTCGGCAAGATTCAAGCTGTCTCTCAGAAAGCAGCAACAGCAGAAGTTGGAGCAGTGTCCCCCAAATGCTCTGGAAAGGGTAGGAGTAAGAAAAGCTTAGAGTAGACGTGAGGAAGTTATCTTAATCAGACAGGAAAGGAGAACTTCAATGTGGGTTGTAATTGTTTACTAAGTACAGCTCCGACGAACCTAAAAGATACGCGTCCATCTTTAAAAGGCTTCAAATCCCATGAAACTTATTGACTGCCAAGTTCCACCAAACATGCTAGCTTCAAATTCCATCAAGGATATTGGCATCAACTTGTGCCGAGGGAATCTGCGTGTGTGTGTAGATGGTCTCAAATTTCGTTGCAGCGTGACAAATCGTGCTTAAATGATCTGCACTGAAAGACAGCCGTCGCTTGTATAATGAGAGGTCCTTGGTAAACAGTGTCGGCTTCCAGCCTGGAGGAACACCCTAGGGAGCCCCTCCGAGAATGCTTCAGGGGGGAGAAAAGATCCCCTTCAATTTCTTTTTCACAGACTGTTTGAGTATTGGGTCGTGTGCGCTATCAGGCCGCCGGGACTGCAATAAATGAGGGAAGATAAAAAGATAACAAAGTCTGGACATTTGCCAATTAATTTTCGATGCAAGAAGCGATTCTTAATTAATATTGACAGGAAACAGAAAATGTAAAAAAAAAAAAATATTGATATACGCATGATCTAATTTCCTTGTATATAATAAATGAGATTCTTTGTTAAACGCTGACCCATAGAAGGGGTGCCTTTTAAAGTTCACGCCATCAATGTAAAAGACAAAAGTCATTTATTAGTGGAGCCTCATGGCTTTAATGTCTCATTACCCATAGTCATCTCGTATGCAAACCATTACCACCACTACCTATCCTCGCATCTATCACTTGTTCACACACACCATCTATCCCTTACCATAACAGTATGTTTACAAGAATACATATAAGAATTCCTAAGGCTAGATGAATTGTAATTATGTAATAACTGATTTTCAGTTACATTACACGTCACTGACGTAACACAACCTGACTCCACAGTCACACAACCTAACCCACAATCAAACAATCTGACCCACAATCACACAACCTGACCCACAATCACACAACCCGACCCACAATCACACAACCCGACCCACACTCACACAACCCGACCCACAATCACACAACCCGACCCACAATCACACAACCCGACCCACAATCACACAACCCGACCCACAATCACACAACCGGACCCACAATCACACAACTTGACCCACAATCACACAATCTGACCCACAGACTGATTCGGAGTAACACATCCTGACCCACAATCACACAACCTGACCCACAATCACACAACCTGACCCGCAATCACACAATCTGACCCGCAATCACACAATCTGACCCACAATAGCATAACCTCACCCACAATATCATAACCTCACCCACAATATCATAACCTCACCCACAATAGCACAACCTGACTCCACAGTCACACAATCTGACTTAGTCACACAGCTGAAGAATGGTGTAGCCATTTAAAAGGCAAACATACAGATAAATGAGACGATGAATTAGACATATGCAACATCGGGTATCTTTATTGTATACTATTCACCATCTAGTGGCTTTATCAATACAAATTCAAGGGCATAATGAGAAGAGAATAGAAATATATACAAAAGACGAGATAATCAGTCCCGCATCCCCTCAGTTTAATTCTTCATTTTGTTGGTATTGTACCATACATGTACAGCTTGTCAGACACAACAAAAACATGGAATCTTGGTTCAGAGGACATCTCCACAACCTCAGCTATTACTGGCCCATCTTTTGGGTATGACCTACTTCTATTGGGTAACCCCGCCTACCAGTGACAACACCTTCGTCTGCTACACGTCCCTCGCCTGACGTCAGTATATAAGCGCCAAACTTCATGATGGTGCTTCAGTTTCTTGAAGACTAAGGTACTCTTTAACTCCTGATGGACTGATCTTTTTTTTTTTAATAAATCATCTTTATTGTGGTAATGTTATTAGTTACTAACAATTTAATATTTTTTTCAAATTTAGCGACTGCCTTTTACTGATCCTGTTAGTTTGCCATGTCAGCCACAATTCGTTATATTGTTCTTTTATATGGGACAGTTTCAATCTAGGCAGAGCGAAACGTTGTCTGAGTAAAATCTTGTTTTGCGTCGTGTCTTCTGATTATTGTCGAGAGGACGCATTTTATATCAAAACATTATGTTGATTGACAGATGTGAGGGAGTGGGACTTTGATGATAAAAAGAGGTATACAAATATACCTATACTAAAACTTCCACGAAACTAATAAGAGTTTTTATTACCGGGACAGATTGGTTAAGAGGTGGGAAACAAGTACACGAGGGCCACAGCTCGAAATTAAAAACACAGATGGACTTTTCTTCGTAATTAACACGAGACTAAAAGTTTAGTGCCTTCTGATTTTGATTTTGCATTGTATGTAGGCATTTGCTACACTGAAGACGTAGGCGAAAAAAGTCATATGATGTTTCAAGTCTTTCTATAGATTTTTCATCTACTTAAATTTCACGTGTTAAGAGGTTCTATTAGTATCAATGTATCTTGCTTAATTTATCTCTTTATTTATGCAAGATAAGCAGCCCCAGTCTCATAGTATCGCCTGGTTAATAAAATACCGCTTAGTTTTCTGTACTTTATAAAACTGATATTTTTATTTTGGGAATTGTTTCCAGCTGCGTAACCCACTTTTATTTTTTTTGTCTCCAGCGAGATGTGTTATTAGGTGTTACTGATTACTAGACAATTATCTAACTCAGATGGGAAAATAAACACAAATACAGTATATTGCGATCCTTTATTGACTACGTTTCGCCCACACAGTGGGTTTTTATCAAGTAACAAACAAATCTGATTTGTTCTTGGCTTGATAAATCCCACTGTGTGGGCGAAACGTAGTCAATAAAGGATCACCTTATACTGCATTTGTCTATATTCCCATCGTTTCGGTATTTCACACTATTTATCTCCGTCTAACTCCGGTATTGTCTACCAGTGTTTTTCCTTTGTAATGATTGTTCATATAAACCATACCACGGGTGGGGTTCGAACCCGTGGTCAGAGAGTCTCAAAATGATTTCGCGAGAGATTGTTCATATAGTTCGTAATGTTTTGGTAATGTTCGTCCCATGCTGAGGGCCAAGGGATCGTTGGGAGAGTAGCTTCTCCCTACAAAATATTGATTTTCCCCTTAAATAAAGTTTATTTCCTCCAGCTTGTGCTGCCTCCTGCCCCCAGACAAGTTGGGCGGATTGGGGGAGAAAAGACGATCTCTTGCGCGATGCATTTTTTAAGCGTAACGCGCGTCGGATAGAAATTGCTAAAATGAAACTCACGTGGATGCTACACGACTTAAATGGAAGGCGCCCGTTCGGCACGTTGTTTAAATGAAACCCCCCGGATTAGTACACGGTTTAAATGAAAGACACGTGGCTGCCTGGGTTTTTTGTGGTTCCAGGAAGTGTCCAGCCTGATGAAATGTTGAACCTCAAGTGTCCCTGTGAGCCCAGCATGGCCATGCACGGGAGATGACGGCATCTCTCCCAGCATCCAAGTAGCTTCTGTCCTCCCTCACAGTAGCTTCTGTCCTCCCTCACAGTAGCTTCTGTCCTCCCTCACAGTGGCTTCTGTCCTCCCTCACAGTGGCTTCTGTCCTCCCTCACAGTAGCTTCTGTCCTCCCTCACAGTAGCTTCTGTCCTCCCTCACAGTGGCTTCTGTCCTCCCTCCCAGTAGCTTCTGTCTTCCTTACAGTAGCTTCTGTCCTCACAGAAGCTTTTCTCACAGCTTTTCTCCTCTCACAGTAGCTTCTCCCTCACAGTGGCTTCTCCCTCACAGTAGCTTCTCCCTCACAGTAGCTTCTCCCTCACAGTAGCTTCTCTTCTCCCTCAGTAGCTTCTCTTCTCCCTCACAGTAGCTTCTCTCCTCCCTCACAGCTCCTTCGCAGTAGCTTCTCTTTTCCCTCACAGTAGCTTCTCCCACACAGTAGCTTCTCCCTCACAGTAGCTTCTCTCCCTCACAGTAGCTTCTCTCCCTCACAGTAGCTTCTCCCTCACAGTAGCTTCTCTTCCTCCTTCACAGTAGCTTCTCTTTCTCGCAGTAGCTTCTCTCCTCACTCACAGTAACTTCTTCCTCACAGTAGCTTCTCTCTTCCCTCACAGTAGCTTCTCTCTTCCCTCACAGTAGCTTATCTCTTCCCTCACAGTAGTTTCTCTTCTCCCTCACAGTAGCTTCTCTTCTCCCTCACAGTAGTTTCTATCCTCCGTCACAGTAGCTTCTCTCCCACACAGAAGCTTCTCCCTCACAGTAGCTTCTCCCTCACAGTAGCTTCTCCCTCACAGTAGCTTCTCCTTACAGTAGCTTCTCTTCCTTCTTCACAGTAGCTTCTCTTCCTTCTTCACAGTAGCTTCTCTTTCTCACAGTAGCTTCTCTCGTCCCTCAAAGAAGCTACTTCCTCACAGTAGCTTCTCTTCTCCCTCAAAGTAGCTTCTCCCTCAAAGTAGCTTCTCCCTCACAGTAGCTTCTCCCTCACAGTAGCTTCTCCCTCACAGTAGCTGCTCCCTCACAGTAGCTTCTCCCTCACAGTAGCTCCTCCCTCACAGTAGCTTCTCTCCTCCCTCACAGTAGCTCCTCCCTCACAGTAGCACTGCTCCATCTCGACTTAGGTTACCGTTTTTGACATTTATATATATTTTTTAATCTGGCTGTTATTACTAATTTTATTTCTATTTTGACATTATGCTCCGGCCTCTGAGCCTCTCGCCTTCCTTCTTCCTCCCGGCGTCTATTTACTTGCCATCTGATTTGTTCTTTCGCTAGTTTCTACGTCTTTCACTTGTTCCTTTATCACTCATCTTTGCATTTCCTGACTACCTCCCATCCTCCACCCCCATCCCCTCTCTACCTCTCTCTCTCTCTCTCTCTCTCTCTCTCTCTCTCTCTCTCTCTCTCTCTCTCTCTCTCTCTCTCTCTCTCTCTCTCTCTCTCTCTCTCTCTCTCTCTCTTTCTCAGTACTCGCAGCGTGAAGTCCGACGTAGGTACTACAGCCTGGATTATTAGGAACCGCTTGAAGGAACTTAAGTTTCCTTTTGAAGTCAGTCAGGAACCTATAAGCATTTACCTTTACATTGGAAAGGAAGGCGTTGAAAAACTTTTATCGGCGCAGATTCCCATATTTAGCTTGCTGTACGGTAGACTTTTGATTGTCATGGGTCACATGAGTAAATAGGATCTTGGGTAGTGTCAAGTCACGTGGTACCTACACTGGTAGAGAGTTAAACAGGTGTCATTAGAACTTGAGTATTTTGTCCTCTTTCAGAGACGATTCTCCATAAATTGAGAAGTCTATAGAGCTCACCTACAGCCTGCCTGCAGGCGTTCATGCTCCTCTCCTGTGGCGTGGAGCTCACTTTAGAGCATATTTTAAACTCTTTGTCCATGACTTAGGCCTTCTTGATGAATTAGTCATTTCTATAATTACCGGGGTACCTGTAGAGACCTCGAAAGAACACTTTTTTTTTGTTGGATTAATTCTCCTTGGCTTTTTCATATTTGTGTATAATTTATTTCTATGATTTCCAAGAATGGTGAGAGATTTCAGGTCATAGCGTTCAAATCTTGCGACCTCCTTTCCTTAATGGACGTGTCGCACCCCTGGTTTCATTTAATGTGTTTTGAGCAGTTGATTAAAACATGTTTGTGATACTGTGGAGTAAATTTCCTTACACGAAGCTACTAGTGAACGGCATCGGTCCACATTACCGTTTGAAATCAATCTAAACCCATCTTGTACTTTCCAGCTGGATGTGTGCTGGTGGATGGGGTTGAAGTGGAGTGAGTGAGTGAGTGAGTGAGTGAGTGAGTGAGTGAGTGAGTGAGTGAGTGAGTGAGTGAGTGTGTGTGTGTGTGTGTGTGTGTGAGAGAGAGAGAGAGAGAGCCAAAATCAGCCAACCCATTACGTTTTTAAACTAGCCAGATAACATCGTGGGAGGACAAGAGGCTTGTCCAGAGATTTAGATATGATGCTATCTTACGCCAGATTACCTCGGTAAGACCGTTTACATCCCCTGTTATTTATAAAGTGCACTATTCACCTTTTTTTTTTTTTGGTCCTAGGATTAATACAGTATAATTAATTTTAACACTTTAATACTTTTAAAGATGGTGTTCTTAAGAGCTTTGGTAGTGTGTTTTTTATAAGGAAGATTCGTTTATTACGTGGAAAGTCAGATGTTACTGTAATATACTGGAGTGCTTAAATTAGAGTATATATATATAAAGATCCCAATGGAAACCAACCATACTAATTGGCTTCTTCTATCCATACCCTTCCGTGTATACACTGTATCTACCCCTGTTTCTCTCTCTCATTCGTTATCTACTCTCCTCCTGGTCTCTCTTTGCTGGTATCCACCCCAGGAGATAGCCACCCCCTCTTCTCACCCCTCACCTCTCAAGGTAGGTACCCTACTGCCCCCTCACCTCCCCTGCCCCTCACCTCCCCCTCAGGTCTCATCAGAGGTCTCATTGTAGCAGGAGATTGGTAGAGTCTATCAAATAATTCCTCTATTATCGGGAGGACTCTTCCTACGAAATACCTCTCCCTCTCCACCGCCACCTTCACTACCACCACTACCACCATCACCTTAACTAGCATCCCTACCACCACCACCATTAGCACCACTACCACCACCTTTACTAGCACCACTACCACCACCACCTTCACTACAACTACTACCCCCACCACCTTCACTACCACTACTACCCCCACCACCTTCACTACCACTACTCCCCACCACCTTCACACCACTACTACCCCACCACCTTCACACCACTACTACCCCCACCACCTTCACTACCACTACTACCCCCACCACCTTCACTACCACTACTACCCCCACCACCTTCACTACCACTACTACCCCCACCACCTTCACTACCACTACTACCCCCACCACTTTCACTACCACTTCTACCCCCACCACCTTCACTACCACCACCTTCTACCCCACCACCTTTACTACCACCACCACCTTCCCCGCCACCACTACCACCACCACCACCTTCCCCGCCACCACTACCACCACCACCACCTTCCCCGCCACCACTACCACCACCTACCACCACCACCACTTCTACCCCCACCACCTTCACTACCACTTCTACCCCCACCACTTCTACCCCCACCACCTTTACCACCACCACCACCACCATCCCCGCCACCACTACCACCACCTTCCCCACTACCACCACCACCTTCCCCACCACCACCACTACCACCACCATCTTCCCCACTACTCATGGAGCAGGGAGAGACAGGACCTAGTAGCAATCAGTGAAGAGGCGGGGACAGGAGCTATGACTCTACCCCTGCAACCACAAATAGGTGAGTACAAATAGGTGAGTACACACATATTATATTTGTGTACTTTAGTGAATGTTTATTTTCTAGATTTGTATGAATTCCCATCTAGAATGGTAGCTTCTATATATAACTCCAGCACTGCTGCTAGGTAACCTTTATAGGTGGCGTGGCTGTTGAACCCACAGCGGAATGTTTGAGGACATCCTTCTTGCCCTACTGAAGTCTCCCACTTCAGGCTCACAGATTTCATCACTTTATATCAGAGGCCCATCGTGTGTTATGAAGTGTGTCAGGAGAACCATCCTGGTTGATGGGTGTGTTAGGCAAACTTAGTTCACGCTCTAACCTTGTAAAATGTCCTATGGATCAGGATTGCCTTTCAGTGTGTATTAAATTTTGATAAAAAAAAAAAAAGGCCAGTGTTCATTATTATTTCAACGTGTGCAATTATGTTTCGCGTTCCTGCTTCAAATGCTTCGTGTTCAGCAGACGGAGGATCGAGTCTCCACTAATCCTTGCGCTGAATTACCCATGCGGATTCAGCGCTTCATGTGAACACGTAATTTCCAGGTTTCTCCTTGTTGCATATTGTGAGGTTCCACCACATCCGTAAGCCTTCTCAGTGTTGTCTTCCGTATTTCATCTGTTTCCTCTCCTCTTTATCAAGCTGTTTTCTCAACCTATTCCATGTGTGTCTCTCTCTCTCTTCCTCCATCGTTTCCCCTGTTATTGACGCATATGCTCCGTTTCTCCTCTTCCCTGTTTATTCTTTCAGACTGTCTACTTTAGTCAATCTTTGCCAGTTGTCTGTCTTCTCTAATTCACCTCTTCTCTCTCATCTACTGTTTCTTAACGCTTACAATTTCTTGATGTTTCCTCACCTTCAGCATCTCCTATTTTTTAAAACTTTATCACTTTCTATGTCATTTCCTATTTCTTCTCGCCTTTCTATCTTATTCCTCTTCATAACTCCTCTCTTTTCCTACTAGTTCCCCCTTTTCCTACCTCCTCCTCCTACATACTTTTACATACCTCCTACCTTTACCTACCTCCTCCCTCTTTTCACGTTCTCCTTCCCACATCCTCCTCCTCTCTACCTACTTCCTCCTTCATTTCATACGTATTTTCCTTTCTTATTTCCAATATTTCGTACAGTGTTACTATGCCTCGTTGTGTCTCCTCTGTGTCCAGGTTTCCACTAAAAGTCGTCTTCTCTCCGGCCATTAACATATCAAGGAGTGAGAGCAAGTGACTGAAACGTCATATATTGACGTGTTAGGTAGTCACATTCTCTCGTTTCCACCGACTTTAGGGTTTATCAACGCGGCTCTCCGCCTCATCTTCAGCAACGTGGATTTTCTTACGCAAGAGAACTGGAGCGAATGTTTTTTTTTTTTTTGCGTTTGGTATTATCAAACATACATAACTTTTCGGGGAGTCCTTGCAACTCTGGTCAGCTGTTATCATATGTCTTTTCTCTTCTTTTTTCTATTTACTTTCTCCCTCACTTTCTTTTCATTTTTCTCTGTTATTTCTTAGTCTTTCTCTTGTCATCTCCTCTTCCTCTTTGCCACTCTTTCCATGAGTCATTCTTAATGTAATATTTTTTCCTTCCATCTTCTACTTTGCTCTTCCTTCCTTCTCATCTACTTTTTATTTCTATTTTTCTCTTTTTCACTCTTTCCTCAAATTATGGCTGCATTTTTTTTGCCTTCCATTATATTCCTGCCTTTTCCTCCTTCACTAAAAAAATATCGAAATGTAGGTGGTGGCAGGGGTCCGTAAAAGGTAGTGGTGGCAGGGGGTCCTTGAAACGTGGTGGTTTCAGGGGTCCCTGTAAGGTGGTGGTCAAGGCAGGGGGGTCCCTGGAAGGTAGTGGTGGCAAAGGACCTAGAAAGGAGTGACAGAAAAGGGACCCCTAAATTAGTGGGGAAAGGCGGGGGGGAAGAGAACCTCAGAATGTAGCACGAAAGTGACATAAAATGGGTCCCTGGGACGGGTCCCTAAGGTGGTCCCCTGAGGGGGTCCTGGGGCAAGACTGTGCTACGCTGGGACCAGCGGAGACGGTGTCCACTCCCCAATTCCATCAGTTTCCTATTGAATTACCAGGCACTGGGCCAGCCACCAAAGGGAATTTTGAATAAATGGAAAACTGGCGAGGAGCAGTCTTGGGATTTTGCTGAAATGAGATAAATTATTGACCGTGTCACCCCTACGATGGGGGAGGGGGTTAGGGGAGATTCCGGGGAAGGGGAAAGGTAGGTGATACAGCCAGGGGGTGAGGAGTGGACGCGAGGGAGGGAGGGTAGAGAGGGACTGAATTAGGGGGTGAAAGAGTTAAGGGAGATAAAGCGATAGATAAGGGTGTAAGAGATTAATAGGGATGAAGTAGAAAAGGAGTCGGTTATATATATATATATATATATATATATATATATATATATATATATATATATATATTATATATATATATATATATATATATATATATATATATATACGTATATGCACTAGCTTTAGATCTCACATTTTTCCATGCTTCGTCAGGAGCTATGTAGTGTTGTGAAGGTAACACCTTAAGTGTCCCTTGTGGAGTACCTAATTATGATAACATACACTGAAGCTGAGGAGATGAGTGTATGCAGCGATTATTTCACTGTCAGATTAACTTCCTAAGAATGAGGTACATTCTAAGCCTGAAGACAGAAGCAAAAATTACTGTGTAAATAACACAGTCAATTGATGCACATTAAACACGAAGAACCAGAAGAAGAAACAGAGGAAATAAAATAGCAGTGGAGGAATGCATTGAAACTTGTCCAGGAGTTAATGTCGGGAGAACTACGAGGGAAGGCTAAATGAAGCTGCTGGAGACTTGACAACAACATACAAAATGCTCTGCGGCCTTGATAGGGTCGAAAGGATGCGACTGTTAGAGAGGGAGGAAACGGGTTCTCGAGGGCGCAGTTAGAGGTTAGATACACACGAGTCACATAGATGTCAGGAAGTATTTTTTTACAGTCTGGTGGTGGGCAGGAAATGGAATTATCTTGGTGCAGTAGTGGAGGCAGACTTCATACATAGTTTCAAGGATAAATGCGAGAAGGTCATCGTGGCTAGGTGAAATTAAACCCAACTAGTGGCACGAGGGAGGGCCAGGAGCTGAGATTAGACCCCCTTCAACCACAAAAACGGGTGTACACACACACACGCCCACGCACGAACCACAACAAATACGCATTCTCTTTTCTATCTCTTTCTCTAGCTCTGTCTCTTTCTCTATCTCTCTATCTCTTTCTCCTCTCCCCCTCTGTTTCCCCTCTCCCTTCTCTCCCTCATGCTAACAAACACTCGCAATCTATTCTTGGATGCCAAGCCCAAACTACCAATTTCAAGAAAAATCAGAATAAATGTAACGACTAAACTTTGAACTGTCTGCGAAAGCTGCAATTTTTTGTTTTGGCTTCATTTACCTTGGAAACTATCAAGTAAATTTGATTTACCATAAAGTTTTGCGTTAATGGCTGGAAGATCCAGAAATGTGGGGGATGAGTGACGATCCGTTCTTGGAAGAAACTTAACTGGAAAAGAGAAGCACCCGCCTTAAAGCACTGGTAAAATAGAAGGGTAACTGCAGAAGAAGGCAACTGATGATGGAGGAAGAATTACGGAAAGGGAAAAGGAGACAAGAAGAAGTGAAGAAGGAAAGCGTGAGGGAAGCAGTGGGGAGAAGAATTAGTGAAAATAGGAAGGAAGTCATAGATGAGATACAGCCAGCTTGGCCTATTGAACCAACAGGTCAACAAGGAACAGAAGGTCAAGATAAGGGAAGAAAGTATAAAGAGGGAAGAGTAGAATAGGAAGGAGGAAGGAGAGGGAGGGAGGGAGGGATGGAGTTGGAGGCAGGAAGACTTTATGACCGTTGAGGCGTTATCTGGAATGTTGAGTCAGGGGGGAGAGGGGGGAGGGGGAGAAAGGGGAGGGAAGGAGCTCCTGAAATTCTCCCTCTTTCCTCGATTTCCAGCAACGCTTGAGGCGTTTCCCTAAATGTTTCGTTTCCTCTCCATCTTACCGCTTGCAAAACAATTCTTTATAAATTCCACAATTTGTGTTAGTTTGCGTATCGTCAACGAGTAAAAAATTCCACGACCTCGCTCGTGCAGGACAACTGACCGAGGCTTCCTCCCGCTTGTCGCGGTAGATGGGGAAAAGCCTAACTTGTGCTTTCTTCGACGAGCTGGAATGGGAAAGGGCGGGCCAGTTCAGTTTTCGAAGTGCATATCGGGACAAGTTATCTCTAACGAGGTATTACCCAAAATTGCGCTGTTCAAGCATTCACAGCGTTGGCTCGACCCTGCAGCCTAGGCAGTTTCCCCACCATCCCCCATCCCCAACATTGAGGGAGTTTTAATGTGTGTATTGTGAGAACAGTACGCTGGGCCTTAACTTGTAGCC
The DNA here is from genome assembly GCA_009830355.1 of Cherax destructor. Lineage (NCBI taxonomy): Eukaryota > Metazoa > Arthropoda > Malacostraca > Decapoda > Parastacidae > Cherax > Cherax destructor. The sequence continues at coordinate 825,552 of WNWK01000001.1, forward strand.
GAGATCTTACTTGTTACTTGGCCGAATTAAGTGCATTACTCTTTGGGAAAACTGCTTGAGCGCGGCCGCTTCGTTAGCATACTGGAGCCGCTTTCGCTACAACGGCCTTATTTTAAAGCCATTCTCTCAATTGATTATCAAGCAAGGATTCTACCGGAGAGTCTTTTTACCATATTGCAAGAGGCATTTAGTGGAGGTACGAGGGACGGTAGTTAGTGTGTTGTGTTAATGGTTGAGTTTCTCCTGCCATCCCCGCCCACACCGCCCACCTATACCCGCCCACACCACGCGTCCTTTGCACTCGCGTCACCACTCCATCCTTCCAGCTACACATCCACTCTCATCCACACTCACCGCCCAACCACCTCACCTTACCCACACCACCCACTCACCCCGCCCACACCACCCACTCACCTTACCCACACCACCCGCTTGACAAGGACTTCGCGGAGAACCCGATGCCATTCCACGTTTTATTGACAGTCGCGACAGTTTTGGTCGCTTTTCAATAAATGTTTTGATCTAGAGTCAGGAGTCAAACATTGACATAAAATTGTGGAGTGAACGAGAGTGTATGTGTGTGTACTCGCCTATTTGTGGTTGCAGGGATCGAGTCATAGCTCCTGGCCCCGCCTCTTCACTGATCATTACCTAGGTCCTCCTCTCCCTGCTCCATGAGCTTTATCAAACCTCGTCTTAAAACTATGTATGGTTCCTGCCTCTACTACGTCACTTGCCAGACTATTCCACTTCCTGACAACTATATGACTAAAGAAATACTTCATAACATCCCTTTGACTCATATGAGTCTTCGACTTCCAATAATGACCCCTTGTTTTTGTGGCCCATCTCTGAAACATCCTGTCTCTGTCACCTTGTCAATTTCTCGCAGTATTTTGTATGTCGTTATCATGTCTTCCCCTAACCTTCCTGTCCTCCAGTGTCGTCAGGCCGATTTCCCTTATCCTTTCTTCGTAGGACATACCCCTTAGCTTTAGAACTAGCCATGTTGCACACCTTTGCACTTTCTCTAATTTCTTGACGTGTTTCACCAGGTGTGGGTTCCAAACTGGTGCTGCATACTCCAGTATGGGCCTGACGTACACGGTGTACAGTCTTTTGAACGATTCCTTACTGAGGTATCAGAACGCTGTTCTCAGGTTTGCCAGGCGCCCATATGCTGCAGCAGTTATTTGGTTGATGTGTGTCTCAGATGTGCTCGGCATTATACTCGCCCCAAAATCCTTTTCATTAAGTGAGGTTTGCAGTCTTTGGCCACCTAGCCTATACTCTGTCTGCGGTCTTCATTGCCCTTCCCCGATCTTCATTACTTTGCATTTGGCAGGGTTAAATTCGAGGAGCCAGTTGCTGGATCAAGCTTCCAGCCTGTCCAGGCTCTCTGTAGTCCTGTCTGATTCTTATCCGATTTAATTCTCATTAACTTCACATCATCTGCAAACAGGGACACTTCTGAGGCTATTCCTTCTGTCATGTCATTCACATATACCAAAAATACCATTGGTTCTAGGACTGACCACTGTGGAACCCCGCTCGTCACAGGCGCCCACTCTGACACCTCGTCACGTACCATGACTCATTGATGCCTCCCTGTCAGGTGTTCTCTGATCCATTGCAGTGCCCTTCCTGTTGCCTTATCCTCTAGCTTTTGCACTAACCTCTTGTGAGGAACTGTGTCGAAGGCCGCCTTGCAGTCCAAGAAAATGCAATCTGCCCTTCCCTCTCTCTCGTGTCTTAATTCCGTTACCTTGTTATAAAACTCCAGTAGGTTTGTGACACAGGATTTTCCTTCCCTGAATCCGTGCTGGTTGTCGTTTATTAGCTTGTTCCGTTCTAGGTGCTCCACCACTCTCCTCTTGATAATCTTCTCCATGACTTTGCATACTATACACGTCAGTGACACTGGTCTGTAGTTTAGTGCCTCGTGTCTGTCTCCTTTCTTAAAAATGGGAACTACATTTGCCGTCTTCCTTACCCCAGGTAGTTGCCCAGTTTCAATGTGTGTGTGTGTGTGTGTGTGTGTGTACTCACCTAGTTGTACTCACCTAGTTATGGTTGCATGGGTCGATTCACAGCTCCTGGCCCCACCTCTTCACTGGCCTCTACTGGGTCATACTTCCTGCTCCATGAGCTTTATCATACCTCTGTGTGTGTGTGTGTGTGTGTGTGTATACGTACACAAGGAGTTGTGTTTATAGAATCTAATAAATATTGACAATATCTAGAAAATATTACACAAATAACCAGCTCATTGGAGAAACTTGTGACGACGTTTCGGTCCGACTTGTACCATTAACTAGTCACACACTAACACAAGAAAGGTAAACAGGTACAGGTAGGTTCGCCAGAACATCCTGGCTCGGGTCTAATCCATATGGTGACCCGGCCCCAGGTCAAGGCGCGAGAGGGAAGGGCAGGAACGAGACGAGGAGAAGAGGAAGAAAGAAGTGGAGAAAATAGTGGTAAAAGTAATACTGGTAGTAGTATTAGTAGTGGTGGTAGTGGTAGTAGTATTAGTAGTGGTGGTAGTAGTATTAGTAGTGGTGGTAGTAGTAGTAGTGATGGTAGTAGTAGTAGTGGTGGTGCTAGAGGTAGTAGTATCTAACAAAATATTGGTGGTAACTAATAATGGAGCTACTAACATTGGAAATCATTAACACACATTACAAACATCTAATGAATTTTAGGAATAGTTAATCGAATAATATTTTTCACAGTGCTTGGTGTTATTCTCTGTAAAACCACTAATACCACCCCCCTCCCCTTTGCTTCACAAGGAAATGCACCATGGTTGGCCTTGCAGATGATTCCTAATATTCACTGGTTCACTTGTATACAGTCTGACAATGGCAGGAACGTAATCATTTACAAATATTTCTAGCTAAATGATACCAACACAAATTGCAATCCATGTCATTCAGATTTAAAACTGAAGGAAGCAGCTTAATTACCTGACAAGGTCAGTGTATTAAAATCATTTTTCTTTGATAAAATATACGTGGGAGGATGTGTTGGTTATACTCAGAGGCTGCTTCGGATTTTGTCTTGTCCCATCAAGGGTGGTTTTTTGATGCTGGTGACAGGGGGGGGGGATGAATGGGACTCGTTTGATTCAAGGAATTGGTCTTGTCCTTCCATTCCATGGATCGAACCTGATTCCTTAGGCCCTCTGTGATCCCGACTGGGTTTGGAGCTTTCTCCATTCCCCTATATAGAATATAAGAATGGAGGAACACTGCAGAAGGCCTACTGGCTCATACAAGGCAGATCCTTATCAAAACAACCCCTTCCCAAAACTACCCAAGAATTGACTCGATAAAGCCCACTGCGTGGGCGAAACGTTGTCAATAAAGGATCACATTATACTGCTTATGTGTTTATTTTTCCAAGAATTTACTCACGTACCCTCGACACTAATAATTTCTTAACTTGCTTACAGATTTCTTGCACTAAAATGGAAAAACAAACTCTCCATATTTAAATGCGCGTGGTTGTTTAGATTCTCAATGCACAACGCATTACAGAGCAAGACTTTAATAGACATCGTTTCGCTCAAAGGTGAGCACTTTGAGCGAAACGATGCTTAATGAAATCTACACATTATGCCATTCAACTATCTCAATATGCAAGTGCATTCATCAGCATAACTGCAGAATTGCCGAATTTTATATACTGCAGTCCGTTGTTACTGTAAAAAATGTTTGGGCATTGATATGTGACGAGGTCTTTGCAGGCTTATGCATTAAATCTTCCCAGTGAGCTACCACTGAATGCTTATAATATTGTGACCGATCCAAGTATTCTAAAGCAAATTTAAACAACTGTGTGTGGATGCATCTGTAAATTTGTTGTGAATGAGGTAGGATATAAAACTAGGAAGAAGATTAAGGGAGCAAGAAGGGTCAAGATGTTCTAATTACCAAAAGAATGAATGACACTTAGGTGTGTATATATATATATATATATACATATATATATATATATATATATATATATATATATATATATATATATATATATATATATATATATATATATATATATATATATATATATATAAATATATTTATTCCCTCACTGTTATCCTGACTTCCCTTACAAGAGGGAGCCACCTTCTTGTGATGGAAGTGATTGTGCCCCTGATCTAGCAGGTTGTGAGGGCGGCTGCCTTTGGACACTCAGTACGGCCTCCCTTGCCGAATTGGTTCTTGGCGTGAAGTCTTACAAGGGCCTGCAACAATCTTAGGTACCTCACGAGGGTCGCTGGCGACCCACACTAGGGTCGCTAATATGGTCGCTCTCAGAGCCGCTCTTAGGGGTCACTCTCAGGGGTCACTCTCCGGAGGTAATCTGTTGCTTTCAGAAATCGCTCCCTATCTCACCTACTCTAGTGGCGATCCACCTCGAAACCCTTCTCCTGAAACCTCCAGCTCTCCTTGGCTCACCTACCATAATATAGCTCAATTATACATTATCCAATACATATAAGGAAGTTTTAAGGCTGCCAGAAATGCTCTGCATACCAAGGTTTTATTTTTCCATGAAGTCCAAGATATGTGACCAATTCTTATGTTTTATGCTGCCAGGATTCTCACAGAGGAGAGGACAGTGATTGCTGCTGCCCGTGGCTAGCCTTCCAACCTGGAAGTAGCGAGATGTTCTGAAACTGTCTTCGACTTGTGACAGACATAATTTGTAAAATGGAACTTTATTGAGGCGCTTTGCCTGTAGACTGGGATTCTTCAGAGGCTAGAGTGATTGAAGAAGTCTGTTGCAATGGCGAAACGTCTCGATGCACCTGCTCTCTCAGAACTGTGTTTATCTTTTCTACTTCTGGTCCTTGCGCCACTCATTCCCAATGTCTTTGACTTGTCAATGAAAGCATGTCCACAACTTATGTTGAGGCGCCCTGGGACACTTACCAGCAGTCCAGGATATCTCGAGTCATCTGGATTCAAAATGCTCTAGTGTGACTGTTAAGATAGGAATGAAACGTGGCTGACCCCTCTTTGCTGTGGTAAGAGCCTCTTCTGACACTTAGATCAAGCTCCATTGCTTCCTTTCACATTTCCCTTAATGAAGGAAGCAAGATATTTCTTTCCATCTCTCAGCACTTCTTGCAAGCTGAGTGATAAGGTTGGTAAGATAAACAGCTGAACCCTGGGTTGCGAAATCACACACTGACAGTTACTCTGTAAAGTCTTCTCAAGGTCAGTCAGGGTCATTATTAGGGGTGCTCTTAATGGGGTTACTCGTGGTCACTGAGGAGTCACTATCAGGATCACTCGCAGTTTTACTCTCAGTAACTCTCCGGATTACTCACAGGATTCATTCATTAGATCGTCCTAAGGGTTATACTCAGGATACCTCAGGGGTCACTCCCAGGATCAGTAATCATAACCTTCGTAGCTATTGTTCAGGTCCGTGGTAGAAAGTATTGCAATTGTCTCTGTACAGTTTGTTGACCTCCCTCCATGTCTGCGGTTCTCTCTCTGCGAATGGATCAAATTCGGTATAGAGTTCCTTTTCTTTTTCCGACTCTGCAGTTAATTTTAGGACTAAAGAAACCACTCGTGGCTACACGTTTCTTCTAATAAATGTCCTGAAATATTCATAAATGTCTTTTTCCACAATTTGTCAGGGTTATCACAGCTTACTCCTTGGGTAATATTGATAATAATGGATTGGACGAATATTATTATTAGTGGGTTTGGGTTTGAGAAGGACCTGCCCAGTATGGGACAGTAGGCCTGCTGCAGCGTTCCTCCTTATATTCTTACACAAATGGATATGCAATTTTTTTTAGTGTCTGAAATCGCTGTTGAAGCTATCACGATGCAAGTTTAATTTTCTCAGCAGTTCATCAATATTTCACACTCACTGTGCAATCTCCCTTTCTCATTCTGTGCTTTTATTTACTAGTCACTGGCTTTTAAAAGGGATTTGCTAGTTGCACTCGGTGTCTTTACGAAGAGTGTGACTGAGGTGCGGGAAGAACAGTTTCGTTTCTTGAGTGCCGATCTGGGCTCGCCTCACGGTGGTATAACGCCAGTGCCAGGACCCTTCTCCCGGTTATTGTTCCCACACTTCATCCCCCTCCTCCTCTCCCTTCCCATCCTCCGGGCTATTGTGTTGGCACACTCCCCTCCCCCCTCAGTTCTTGTTCCGGCAGTTTCCTCCTACCTCTTCCTTTCCCTTCCCCCCCCCTCCTCCTGACTGTTACTGTTCAGGCATCTCTTCCTCCCTGGAATTGTACCACCCCCTCATTTTACCCCCTGTTATGGTTCTGGTGCTCCCCTCCCCGATATTGTACAAGAGCTATACCTCTTAGTTATTGTGCCAGCTCCTCCCACTCCTCCTGGCTATTGTGGCAATGCTACTTTTTTAAGTCATAGAGCCCACACCCTCTCATGGTTATTGTACCAGCACACCCCTCATCCCTCCCATCCCCATTATCTCCCACTACCCCTTCCTTATCCTTCCCCCTCTTTTTCCTCCTCTCCCCTCCCTTCCCTTCTCCTCCTCCTCCTCCTCGCGGCCACTTAAGTCAGGTGCCACCGATGGCCAGTGTATGCAAATTGCTGGTGATGGCCCGCGCGTTCATTATGCCCATTGTCAGTCGGGTGTCGTAAGAGGGGAGGGTGAGGGGAGGTGGCAACCGAGGGGAAATAAGGAGTTGTGCAGCCTCAGACCAAACTCATCTTAATGCTTATGTAGTGTTTTTACGTTTTTTTTCCATTTCTGTCCTTTTTTAAAAAATACAACTAAACAATGTAAATACGAAGAGATGCAAAAAAAATTATTGCGTCTATAGTTTATAAAAAAACAAAATCTGAAATGTTGGAAAGAGTCAATTTTTTCTTCCCTGGTGAAATTTGTTACCTGTGTAAACATTACTGTGTATTTTTTATATATATATTTTATGGTGAAAATTTGCCCGAAATGGAAATCCTGGGTAGCTGCTGGTAGCTGTCTGGTCATACTCAAGCAACGGGTCCTCATCGATATCGTAGAAACAAAGCAGATAGCCTCGCTAACGCTTGCTACCGCCGCTGGAAATTCCTTCATTCCAGCCATGCTTGACCAGCGGTGAGAGCAGCGACGCTGGACATTCCAGCTGCCACTTGGTGCCGCCGGCCGAGGGGGGGACACACGAGACCCACCATGTTAATAACCTTCAAGATTGCTGCCTAGATGGCCCAGTTGTCGTCCAGTCGTCCAGTAATTACCCGCGTCCGGCCCACTGGACGCTGCTAGCACACGCTTGGCAAAGACTAGAAAGGGGGCGCACCATCTGGACTCCTCTCGGCTAGGCGCTTCCCTTGACGCTGCTTTGGAACGCCGCAGAGTTTAGACGATCCGCAAGATTGTTAAAAGCAGACCAGGGAGCCTGGTCTAGGACCTGGCAGCTGGGGCAGTGACCTCCAGCAGTGACCACAGGTAACCTAAAGATCTACAAGATGCTTTAACAGTTCCCAAGATGGTAAGACGGTTCCCAAGATGGTAAGACGGTTCCCAAGATGTAAAGAAGGTTCCCAAGATGTTAAGACGGTTCCCAAGATGTTAAGACGGTTCCCAAGATGTTAACACGGTCCCCAAGATGTTATGACGGTCCCCAAGATGTTAAGACGGTCCACAAGATGTTAAGACGGTCCCCAAGATGTTAAGACGGTCCCCAAGATGTTAGGACGGTCCCCAAGATGTTAAGACGGTCCCCAAGATGTTAAGACGGTCCCCAAGATGTTAAGACTCTGGGTCTGTTAATTTCGAGTCAGTCATCTTGGTTCTGTTCCCTGGGTAGGGTAAGATGTGGCCCCTGGAAAAGCTGGTTTTGGAAAAATGGACCATACCACGGGTGGGGCTTGAACCCGCGGTCAGAGAGTTTTAAAACTTCAGACCGACGCGTTATCCACTGGACCAGCTAGCTATTGTAGCCAGCTGGTCCAGTTGATAACCCGTCGGTCTGGGGTTTTATGACTCTTTGACCGCAGGTTCAAGCCCCACCCGTGGTATGGTTTGTCTGCAGTCGTGTCACTACGATTTCGTGAGTTTGGATAAATGGCATAGAAAACCGACAAGTTCATAAATGAGGCAGTTGTGCAAGTGTTTCATTTGTAACATTAAAACAAAGATGGAGCACTGCAGCAGGCCTACTGGCTCATGCTGTGGAAAAAGATACTTACGTACAGTTCAGCCTGGCAGATCCAAGTCACACCCGCTAGAGAAAGGAGCAGCAGCAGCAGCAGCTGGCTTTGTTTTAAGGCAGTATTTCTTTTAACTACTGGTAGATGGCTGCGGTGTTCTGAAGCTGTGTTATAGACAGCGTTTCCTGCTCTGTTTCCCAGAAACTTGACGTTTTGGAGCAACAGCTAAGTTCAGATTTGAGTTCAGTGTTCCAAAATTAGAAACGCATGTTTTTAATAAGTTTATTTTAGGTACAGGTACTCATGAATATCAAAATGGTATATAATACCGGCAGGTTGGTAAGTAAGACACATAGGCAACAGTTAGGCAACTTAAATCCGAAAAGTTTCACCAACATAGTAGGCTTCTGCCTACTTTCTGTACTCGACTGAAGAAGTCTACTGTGTAGACGAAACGTTTCGGATTAAAGATGCCTAACTGTTGCCTATGTGACTTACCAACAGGTACACATAAATACAAATTTTAATACATTAGTAACATTTGTGTAAACTACCCACAAAGATAACCCCTCCCCCCCAAAAAAAAAAAAAAAAAAAAAGTCAGTGACTTAGTTCCAGTGGGGTCCTTGCAATATCTTATTATTTGAACCTTAAAAGTTCAAACAGCTAAGTGACTCAGAGACAGCACTTAGGTATTGCAAAATAAACACAAAAGCAGTCAATAAAGCATCGCATTATACTGCTTTTGTGTTTAGTTTACCATCGTGTCGGTATTTTGTACCATTTATCTCCAGCACTTTGGTATCTTTATTGATGGAACGTTTCGCCAACCACTGGCTTCCTCAGTCCAGCAAAGAGATGAATGGTGGAATACGAAAAGGAGTTTGAGGTCATCAGTCCCTCAGCCTGGAGTCTCATGGTTTCAATATAAATGGTTTTCTGAACCATTCTATTGAAACCATGTTGACTAGTGGCGTAGGTCGTGCTAGTGGTGTAGGTCGTGCTAGTGGCGTAGGTCGTGCTAGTGGCGTAGGTCGTGCTAGTGGCGTAGGTCGTGCTAGTGGCGTAAGTCGTGCTAGTGGCGTAGGTCGTGCTAGTGGCGTAGGTCGTGCTAGTGGCGTAGGTCGTGCTAGTGGCGTAGGTCATGCTAGTAGTATTAGTCATGGTAGTAGTATTCGTAGTAGTAGAATTATGATTGAATCACTTTTCTAGTCAATATTTATTTACTTGAGGTCATGATATTCTCCTTTTTAAAGCGTGTTTAAGTATTAAGAGATCAAGTGGCTGCCGTGCCAATGTTTACAAGGAAGCTCCCTCCCTCACCACCCTGTGTAATTATCGTGGTTCGCTTCATCACCCGGTGTCATCGTGAGGAGACTCAAAGGCTTCTGGAGACATGATGCAAGGAGAAGAGACGAGTCTACCCACCCGGAAAAGACTCTCTTGGTCTGCTGAGCTGGGTTCCCGAACCCACACACAACAACAACATCCTTGCAAGATTTCTGCAGCAGGCAAGTGCTCATTCCTCCTCCTCCACCGACCTCTGCGTTATTCTCCCAGGCGTTGGCATTGCCTTCTCAACATGGAAATCTTCGTGGATGTTATTAATAATTACACAAGTTGCAAGTGTGTGTGTGTGTGTGTGTGTGTCAGGATGCTGTGACTAATTCGTCTGTCTTAAGCCCATCTCTGCTGCTGTGCATTACGTCTTAGAATTTTTAACCTTACCGGCATGACAGTACATCTAGTATGCCAGCCATGTGCAGCATGACAGCCATGTGCAGCATGACAACCCGTGCAGCATGACAGCCAAGTGCAGCATGACAACCCGTGCAGCATGACAGCCACGTGCAGCATGACAACCCGTGCAGCATGACAGCCACGTGCAGCATGACAGCCACGTGCAGCATGACAACCCGTGCAGCATGACAGCCACGTGCAGCATGACAACCCGTGCAGCATGACAGCCACGTGCAGCATGACAGCCACGTGCAGCATGACAGCCACGTGCAGCCATGCAGCATGCACGTGCAGCATGACACCCGTGCAGCATGACAACCCGTGCAGCATGACAGCCACGTGCAGCATGACAGCCACGTGCAGCATGACAGCCACGTGCAGCATGACAGCCGAAGCGGCACAGCAAGTATTAAGCGATTATAATTTATATTGTCGTAAATATAAATGATGTTGCTGCTTATTAAGCTTGTGTTTGGTAAATTACCCGCGACAAACAGTAAATGTCACTGTTGAAGCTGATAATTGCCGTCCCCGTTATAAAGTGCTGCCTCACCTAGGTATTCCTTAACTTTATTAATATTGTGTGTGTGTGTGTGTGTGTGTGTGTGTGTGTGTGTGTGTGTGTGTGTGTGTTTAAGCATTGGTGAGTAGGTGTTAGTGTAGGTTTATATGATGGAGTGAGAGAGAGAGAGAGAGAGAGAGAGAGAGAGAGAGGGAGTGGGAACAGGAGCGTGTGACTTACCTCACTGCCTCTTTCCCTTCCTCTCTTATTCCTTTCCTCATTCCTTCCCTCCTTCCTTCCCTCATTTTTCTCCCCCTCTCATTTTTTCCCCTTCCTTCCATCACCTCGGGACATCAAGCACGGTGAGTGTGGCTTTTTTGCAAGCGTCTTGAATGCAGTGATCAGAGTTCAGAATGTCTCTTTTCTCAGAGCTCGTCGACTTTATCTTTCAGTCTCTCGTGATTAGTCAAAGGAATTCTAAAACACGTCGGAGAGGCGGTGAATGGAGAGAGTAATGGTTCTGGATATTATTGGCGCCGGGTCCTGCCTTCCTTACCCGGTAGTCGCTAAGGTTTGATGGTGACTGTGTTCTTTGGGGTGTGTGTGTGTGAGTGTGTGTGTGTGTGTGTGTGTGCTGGCGAGTGTTTGCTAGTTATTGTGTGTGTGTGTTGGCGATCAATGCAAACTAAAACTTCAGGTTGGTTTCTTATCGCCTAAGTCTTAGTCACCATCACTATGAATGCCATTTAACATTACCTATTTCTCACAGTGTGGAGTTTACAGTGTGTTGAGGTGAGAAACCAACACTGCTTCTGTACTTTATCACGATCAAGTACAGCAGCATCTTCAAAGATGCTGTGATTGCTGGGGTTCACGTGTGGTAATACTTTGTCAGTCAGGAAACAGAAAAGTCTCTAACGTTTGATTTTTGTTAAAAAAACATAACATGTGTATTGATTAAGCAACTGCTGGCTTACCAGAGCTATATACACCCGTGGTGAAGCTTCCGTTGGATTACCTGGGTTAGGTTTTCCACCCCACATTTGAGGAAAAAAAGGTATCGCCACGTAGAGTAGCAATAGCGAGAGGTTGTGTGAATGCTGGTAACATTGCTTTGAGCCAGGATTTGTGTGGTTTTATCTGGTGTTAGGCACTCGTTTACCATTCTCACTTGAAAGGAGGTTTTGTGGAGGGAAGGTGGGCAGTTGGTGTGCAACAATAACCAGGATATTGCAGTGCTCTGATTTCCCAAACAACACCTTCGCTTATTTGGTGAAGTCGTGGATTCAATTCTCAGCGGGTTTTTTTTTAATTACATCCAAAACAGAAAAGGTTCGTAAAAATAAATGATTAAATACTTGAACTATAAGGGAGGGGAGAGGAAGGGTAGGTTGCTCAGGAAGGTCTGAGAGGGAGGGGAAGAATATTCTCTCTCTCTCTCTCTCTCTCTCTCTCTCTCTCTCTCTCTCTCTCTCTCTCTCTCTCTCTCTCTCTCTCTCTCTCTCTCTCTCTCTCTCTCTCTCTCTCTCTCTCTCTCTCTCTCAAGACAGAAGTTATTGAATATTTTTTGGTATTTTTTGTGTTGGGGTTTTTATTATTATTATTATTATTATTATTATTATTAATAGCAGTAGTCGTAGTACCACCGTTAGCTATGTGGCAATGCAATTATGACTGTGATATCTTATGAAGAAGGGAACACCACACCTGTCTCTGACTCCTCGCAGCAGTACAGGTGTTCCAGCTGTTTGATGACAGTGGCACAAGCCGCGGGTCACAGGTGTCAGCGTGAGTGACAGTTGTAGCACTCCGCTGGTGTGGGGCCATGCCGTGGCACTAACCCTGCTGGTGATGATCTCGTAAACGGTGCTTTCACACACACACACACACACACACACACACACACACACACACACACACACACACACACACACACACACTACGTACATACGTACGTACGTCTGTTGTGGGTTTAGGTGAGCGTTAGATCGGAGTGAATGGAGACGGGAAGGGAGGGAGTTTCTATGGCTTGACGTGCTGTTGGAGGCATTCAGGGAAAATAGTCGGACTCGAGTCCTGAAGGCGTGTAGTACAGGGCTTGCACTCTGAAGAAAGGATGCTGCAACTCGGAGGATTACCTGAATTGTGATGCCTGCAATCTTTCGATAAGACAGCGATTGAAAGAGTGATGGTGAGTGTTTCCTCTTCTGGGATTACCCTACCTCAGTAGGAGACGACCCGTGTGCTAACAAATTATATATATGTATATATATAATCAAAATAACCATTATTATAAAATAGTGCTTTCGTGATTTCTCACATCATCAAGGAACAGTGAAAATAATATGAGAGAAGAAGGCTTATAAGGCTGAGATATCACCTAGTATATTTTATGCAATATGCATGCAAGAAAACAAGAGTAGAATAACAGTCGTAACACCCGCCAACTACTTTGTACCTAAGAAACGTAATAAGAGAGGAAAGAGAACTGTCTCCCTCTGTTTTGAAGATTCTCCGGACCTTCACTGCCTTTACCCGTCTGTCCCAGGGACTGAACAGCCAGTCCCTGGAGGGGAGACCCTCGGAACCGTCTTTAGGTAACCCTGTAACATTCATTAGTTCTTCCTTTTGGGATCCAACCTCGGTACCCTGTGGGATTCACCAGCCCTTCCTTGTGGGAGTTCCACTTCCCTTCCCTTTCCCGGATTGTAAGGATTCGGCTTTTATAAATCTTTTCAATCGATTCGTTTAAAAGCGTATCTTTTTCTGCGCATGTATGTGGTCACCCACGTCCATCCCTACCAATACCTCCCAATATATATTTTTTGTCGCAGGCTGATAGTTTCAAGTTAGTTTTATTATTTCAATATTTGAGGTACATCTACGTGTGCATACTAGTTAATGTATCATAATATATATCCTTTTAATTTACATCAATATATGAATAGATCTGTGAAAGGAATATACATCATTAAGCGAGTTAACACCTACATATATATATATATATATATATATATATATATATATATATATATATATATATATATATATAATATATATATATATATATATATATATATATATATATATATATATATATATATATATATATATATATATATATATATATATATATATATATATATATATAATATATATATATATATATATATATATATATATATATATATATATATATAGAGTGTGTAGAACACCTTTCGATGAGAGGCAAGAAGCCGCATGTTGACTAAATATTTTGACACAATACTGATGTCTCCTTTAGCAGGTACAACACTGATAGAAAATCTTAGAAAATGAGCTCGGAGAAGAGGCATCTGACCTAAGACACATTAAGATAGAAATGATTTATTTTTCTTGTATCCTCTGAAGAGTAAAATGCGTGGACGGGAACAGTAGAGAGCATGAATCATGTCTGGAAAACTTCGCTGTGCTTCAGGTGTTAAATATAATTGTACATGAATGGTATACAACACCGACATGATGAAAATTAGACATGTGTAACATCTGAGTATCTTTACTGTAGACGTTTCGCCCTCCAGTGGTTTTATCAATACAAATTCAAGGACATAATTAAAAGACAGAACTATATACAAAGGAACGAGGTAATCAGTCTCTCAGCTTTGGAGTGAAGAGCACCGTAGTCGTCAGTGAAGATACCCAGATGTTACACATGGGTCTAATTTTAAATGTAATTAATCCAGTAACGTCGATGTATGTTAATAAAAACATAATTTTGTGGCAAATCTCTGGAATCAGTATCTGAAAGAGGATATTCGTAAAAATCAACGTTGTGACACAACGACCAATGCCACCTACATAGCGATCAACGTATTAACTGTAGTGTTAATAATTACTGTGGAAAAACATTCCTCTTGTACTTTTATTCCCCTCGTGACACACGAGAGATCACCTGGCAACATCTTGTGCTATTCCTTCATTTCACCGTCAGGAAACTTGTGCCAAGGCGAAGTCTTCTCAGCATCAGCAGGAGGAACGGTGATGATCCCCCGGTGTCTGTGCTCTCGTCCAAAACCAATGAAGATGCCACGAATTCTTCAGCATTCCTCACGTAATTAATCCTTAAGGTCGTCGCCAATTTCTTCAAGAGGACAAGAGGTTGCCATTGTAGACTAGTTCACGTGAAGAATGTCTTTCACATATATGAGATTTGCTCACTTAGCTGGCAGTGCTAGTATTGATTTCTCTCTATGTGAAAGTTTGGTTGATTTTATCAGCTAAGTTTTACTCAACTGCATTACAGTGATTAGTTTTACTTAAGTTGCGACGTGAACAGTAACTGGGAAATTTGTATTTTCTATTCTGGAGTGAGAGTAGTGGTAACTGCTCATAAAAACAGCCATTGATGAAAACTTGCTACTGGTATGTCATCTATTCGGCTCAAATGTTATTTGTTTGTGGTTACAGTGGTAGAGTGTCAGTTCCTGGCCCCCCATCTCTCATCTGACCGCTACTGTGTGTTGTCTAGAAAGGTATAAGAGTACACACACACGATGTTTCTTCAAGTTAGGGGGATGGAGTGCCTAGTAGCTGGTAATGTGCTTTTGATTTAAGGAACTGGAGATACCGTTCACTTGGATAAAATGTTATTAGCCTCTACCTCACCCTCCCCACACTGCTTACACCCCAGTCGATCATCATATTATAAATGCTACACAAACCATGTTGATGGGAAAGACACATGTGCAACAGTTTGGTATTTTAAGATGCTTCGTGTTGCACATGTCTTGGTCCACTCCAATCGCCTTATGACTCTTACGAGTCTAGTGCTTCCCCGGGAGTGAAATAATCACACTGTGAGGATGAAAGATAGGCAGAAAACCTGACACAGAGAAAATTAAAGACTGAATTTTATCAAGTATACTAATCTTACACTGAATGATAAGTCGTTTTAAAAAAGGTTTGCTATATGTGGCTTTGATATAACCCTGTGAAGGACTAAGGAGAGATTTGGGATTGGTTAAGTCTGGGAGAACTGTGTTGCAACACTTACGTTCATTTTTTATAGAGCAAAATTGGATAAATCAGCAATGTGCTAATACCCAATTCTATATGACAGTTACATAGTGGAAGCAAAAGCGAGCTATGTTTTCCTGTCAAGTGATGGACAAGGAAGGGAGATACAGGATTTAGAAGAGAGATGAGGAATGACTGGTTTAGAAGAGAGATGAGGAATGACTGGTTTAGAAGAGAGAATGAGGAGCGAATGGTTTAGATGAGAGGATGAGGAACGACTGGTTTAGAAGAGAGAATGAGGAACGACTGGTTTAGAAGAGAGAATGAGGAACGACTGGTTTAGAAGAGAGAATGAGGAGCGAATTGTTTAGATGAGAGAATGAGGAACGACTGGTTTAGAAGAGAGAATGAGGAGCGAATGGTTTAGATGAGAGAATGAGGAACGACTGGTT
Source organism: Cherax destructor (assembly GCA_009830355.1). Lineage (NCBI taxonomy): Eukaryota > Metazoa > Arthropoda > Malacostraca > Decapoda > Parastacidae > Cherax > Cherax destructor. The sequence goes on from WNWK01000001.1 coordinate 841,403, forward strand.
TAGAAGAGAGAATGAGGAGCGAATGGTTTAGATGAGAGAATGAGGAACGACTGGTTTAGAAGAGAGAATGAGGAGCGAATGGTTTAGATGAGAGAATGAGGAACGACTGGTTTAGAAGAGAGAATGAGGAGCGAATGTTTTTAGATGAGAGAATGAGGAACGACTGGTTTAGATGAGAGAATGAGGAACGACTGGTTTAGATGAGAGAATGAGGAACGACTGGTTTGAATGAGAAGATGAGAACTATGATGCATGCCGAAGTGACTATAAAGAACAATTGACCTGGAGATAAAGATAGATGGATATGAAATAGATAGGTATATACAGAGGACCGCAATTAATTAAAAAAGGATATGGAGGGAAAAGAATACTGGGCATGGAAATGATAAACGATAGACACTTGAGGACCAATAATGACCAATAAGTGAAAAACGGAAACTGAGAGATGGGATACTTGAAGTCAGAGCCGCATCACATAGTAGAAAAGTACATTAGACCTGGCAATCTAGCACATTTTTTTCATCCACATACGTTCACCTCTATCACTCATGTTCATGGTTTTATTCTTAGTCGTCACATAGGCTGTGTCCACACACTCCCGTAGCTCCCACACTGAGTCATGTCTCCCAGGCAAATTTACTCATGGTAAATATGACAATTTAGTTAATGGATTCCAAGTTACCTGTAAAACACAAAACCAGTAATTATGGAGTTACCTCAGACTCGGGTAATGTCACCATTGGCATTCCACAAGGGTCTGTGGAATGCAGTCGAACTGTGGCAGGAATTGTGGGGGAAACTGTGGTAGGAATTGTGGTGGAAACTGTGGCAGGAATTGTGGTGGAAACTGTGGTAGGAATTGTGGTGGAAACTGTGGTAGGAATTGTGGTGGAAACTGTGGTAGGAATTGTGGTGGAAACTGTGGCAGGAATTGTGGGATAAACTGTGGCAGGAATTGTGGGGGAAACTGTGGTAGGAATTGTGGTGGAAACTGTGGCAGGAATTGTGGGGGAAACTGTGGTAGGAATTGTGGGGGAAACTGTGGTAGGAATTGTGGGGAGAATTCACAGCATCGTAAATGTTTCTGTATTCCAAATTCAGAATTTGAAGAATTTATTTTTTCCTCTCCCCCACCTATTCATTTTTCCTCACTCCCCCCTTCCTATTCTTCATCTTTCCTCACATCCCCTCACCCTGTGAGTTCTTCAAGTTCTAAGATGTTGGGGAAGGGGTGGAGAAGGTATGCGAAGACGAGGAAAAAAAAAAACTTTCGGTATTCGTACAAAGTTCAGACGAATGATTCGTCCACGAAAGAAAAAAAAAAAAATTCATTATATTCTTGACGTCTGTTGTGTTCAATATTGTGATCGCCTCTTGTCTTCGCGTTCTTTGTTCAGGAAAATGTTCGTCAGTAAAGACCTGAAGGGTGAACAGGTGTCTTGTTCATTAACTTGTTGGTATTGTAATGACGCTAATAAAATGATACCAATACTACCACTGGTACTATGTATGAAACGTATTTTTACCACTAACTCCTCTAGTTCATTCCACTTGCTTCCCCACGCTAAGGCTGAAGAAGTATTGCCTAACCTCTTAACTGGCTCATTTAATATATATTTTTTTTTTAGCTTTCATTAATGTTTCCTCGCTCCTGTGCCTCGCATTTCATTATGTGCGTGCGTGCGCGCGCGCTTGAACGTATTTTAGCCCTTTTCTAAATAAAGTCTAAAAACATCAGAGAAATTTTTTTTTAGAGTACAACAAAGTAAGATTTTATTTTAGGTGAATAACATGTCGTAATGTCTCGCATAATCCTGTCTATGTAGGCAGAGTAGATAAAATGTAGCAACTTTGTGCTATATTCTGGTATTTTGTGGAATACAAGGCCTACAGCTTTTTATCCATAATATATCTCAAGTGAGGGAGATGTGTTGATGCTGGTGAATGATCTTTATCCAAGGAACTTAATCCTCCCTATCCTACCCTGAGTCTACCCGAAGCTCTTTATCCAAGAAACTTAATCCTCCCTATCCTACCCTGAGTCTACCCGAAGCTCTTTATCCAAGGAACTTAATCCTCCCTATCCTACCCTGAGTCTACCCGAAGCTCTTTATCCAAGAAACTTAATCCTCCCTATCCTACCCTGAGTCTACCCGAAGCTCTTTATCCAAGAAACTTAATCCTCCCTATCCTACCCTGAGTCTACCCGAATCTCCTTATCCAAGGAACTGAATCTTCCTCTGCCGTGAGTCATACACTATTGCCCACATTTCCCAGTAGGTGTATAACCCCTACCGGTTTAGGGCTTCCTTACGAATACAAAAATTCTAGATTACGAAGCTGTGTGTACTCACCTAGTTGTACTCACCTAGTTGTGGTTGCAGGGGTCGAGTCAAAGCTCCTGGCCCCGCCTCTTCACTGGCCGCTACTGGGTCACTCTCCCTGCGCCATGAGCTTTATCATACCTCTGCTTAAAGCTATGTATAGAGCCTGCCTCCACTACATCGCTTCCTAAACTATTCCACTTCCCGACAACTCTGTGACTGAAGAAATACTTCTTTATACTTCCTGTGTGTGTGTGTGTGTGTGTGTGTGTGTGTGTGTGTGTGAGTGTGTGTGAGATGCAACTCAACTTCATAGACCTAGAGATATAACTCAGCCTTCTCAAGTGGCCCAGGAGCTGGAGATCAACTATTTCAAGAGGCCCAGGAATTTTGGATGTAATCACCACAGCGTAGTATAGTGCGTAAGGTGGGTGGTGTACGGTGTGGAGGATCACTATACTGAAGAGCGTATGTCATGAGGCGTAGATCACTGCACTAAGGTGCGTATGATCCATTTCCCAGGCGCTGTATGGCCCCTACGGGTTTAGAGCTTCCCCATGATTACAATGTAATTTGGAACATCATAATCCCTCTCAGAACTGATGCTTATGATGTGCTATTTCTTGTATCCTCATTAAAGTATTATTATTGTTATTATTATTATTATTGTTACTGCTACTCCCCTCAAAGGAGATTCCTTGATACCGGTGAGGACTCTTGATCCTACGAATTGGACCTGTCTTTCCCTTCCTTGGGTCGAACCTGATTGCCTCCCATTTCCCCAGGTGCTGTTTTGACCCCTTTAGATTTAGCGTTCACCCATACGCCAGTATTATTTATTATAATTATTAAACTAAAAATAAAAGTTCTGAATGGTCATATACCCATATTATTTCGTGAAAGTTTATTTATTGCCTAAATATTTAAGCATAAATTTATCTGCAGCTTCGCAAATATCAAGACATTACTTCCTCTTTATGCCTTCTGGTGGATGCTTTGATCAGTCAGGCTGTTGGTCGATACCTCCCGCATTTCCCCGTACTCCCCACAGACTGATCAGTAATTTTGTTTAGCTATCTTGTAGAGTGTGTTAGCGATTCAATGGTAACTCTGTTAATTTATGGGATCTGTAAATTAATTATATTTCTCTTTGATTATGTCGGTAATTTGCTTCTGAGTATTAATTCTGAGGGGTAATTACCTCGACCAAGTGATTAGTAATTAAGAGAAAGTAATGAAGTGGACGGTAAGTGCAGGTGATGGTAAATACGCATTGAATACAGTGTCTTACAGGTGGCTTATTTAAGAGGATCGTGTGGATGCATGTTGCTTCCTGGTGTGTGTGTGTGTTGCTTCTACCTTGTGCTTATTTATCCACTTCTGTCTACGTTCCTCCTGTGTTCAGTGTTTTCCTGACAGCCTCTCAAGATCCTGTTTATTATCAGGTGTTTTCTATGGCTTACCATAAGCTTTTCATTTGTTTTCATAAGTACTTGTGTAGCCACTGGCACTGACATGGCACTGACATGAGGGCCTTCTTCTGGAGTTTTGAGACACTCTGACCGCGGGTTCGAACCCCACCCGTGGTATGGTTTGTTTGCAATCGTGTCATTACGATTTCGTGAGTCATATTAGGTTTAAAGTATATGCAAGTAGAGTACTACTGACAATAGTGAAAAGACACAAGGTGCAGAATATACTTTTATTGGGACAATGTTTCGTTGTGTTGAGCTTTATCATATGACTTCACAAAGCTCTAATTAGAGTGAAACGTTGCTCTAATAAAAATTTAATCAGCAACTTTTATCTTCCCAGTAATGTAGGAGTGACTGATATGCGTCTGTTTATGCACAGGAAGCAAGATCATTGACTCTTTCTTTCTGAAGACGGAGAAAGAATGGACACTGATGCCAGAATCTGCAGTGTAACAATAGGATGAGACAAATATAAATGAATCTCTCTCTCTCTCTCTCTCTCTCTCTCTCTCTCTCTCTCTCTCTCTCTCTCTCTCTCTCTCTCTCTCTCTCTCTCTCTACCAGACTCAAACGTCCCAGAAATGGTCGCAAGTTTCAATGTTCATATATTGACAATGTATGACATTACATTTCGATGAGGAGAGAGAGGGGAGAGCGTGAGGGGTAGAAGAATGATTAAGTATATTTTATCACTTCTCCTTTCGTCCATCTCCTTTTCTTGTCTATGTTCACCTCCATAACATCGTAAGAGTCGAGTAAATACTGATGGTTTCGCTTGGCTTTATCTTTGCAGTAATGCGGAGGACGATCTGGAGACACCGTCTTCCCCAAAGTAAGTGTGCTTAGTCTCTTAAGACACTGTACGTGAGGCCAGGTAAACAGAGGGGCGGGTAGCATCTTCTGGAGCTCTTCCAGATGAAGGGCAAGGTTTCCAAGGTAAGGGAAAGGTTTCCAAGGTAAGGGAAAGGTTTCCAAGGCAAGGGAAAGGTTTCCAAGGCAAGGGAAAGGTTTCCAAGGCAAGGGAAAGGTTTCCAAGGCAAGGGAAAGGTTTCCAAGGTAAGGGAAATGTTTCCAAGGTAAGGGAAAGGTTTCCAAGGTAAGGGAAAGGTTTCCAAGGTAAGGGAAAGGTTTCCAAGGTAAGGGAAAGGTTTCCAAGGTAAGGGAAAGGTTTCCAAGGTAAGGGAAAGGTTTCCAAGGTAAGAGAAAGGTTTCCAAGGTAAGGGAAAGGTTTCCAAGGTAAGGGAAAGGTTTCCAAAGTAAGAGAAAGGTTTCCAGGGGATAGGAAAGTTTCCAGGGGATGGAAAAGTTTCCAGGGGATGGAAAAGTTTCCAGGGGATGGAAAAGTTTCCAGGGGATGGAAAAGTTTCCAGGGGATGGGAAAGTTTTCCAGGGGATGGGAAAGGTTTCCAGGGGATGGGAAAGGTTTCCAGGGGATGGGAAAGGTTTCCAGAGGATAGGAAAGGTTTCCAGAGGATGGGAAAGGTTTCCAGAGGATGGGAAAGGTTTCCAGAGGATGGAAAAGGTTTCTAGGAGGGAGCAAGGGAATAAGCATACCATCAATATATTTTGATCTCCCTTGACACAGACCTGACACAGGAAGGGAAGGAGGGAGAGAAGTTGACGTCAGTACAGGTAAGTCTGCATTTAATTTCCCAATGTTGAACTCGCAAGGGTTATACTACACAGTTATTGAGTGTTAGAACACCTATACCCTTGAGGGAAAGCATATCAAGGTGGAGACTTCCTCGGTGCCAACTAGCACAGCTTTGAGGTCAATAGCTTCCATTATAAAGGAGGCACTCGTGTATGTTGGTGCAAAGTTTGTTCATGTAAACCAACGAGGTAATTACGTGGTGGTCTGCTTTCATAATGATCTCTAGTGTGTATCTGTAAGAGTTCCAGTGCCATTATTAATTTCAAATTATGCTTAATTTTATGTCGGGGGGAAAATATCACGATTAAGACGCATGTGCAGCACTTGGGTATCTATATTGTCGAAACGTTTCGCCCACATAGTAGAAGTCTACTGTGTAGGCGAAACTTTTTAACACTAACGATACCCAACTGTTGCAAATGTGCCTTAATCATCATCTTGTCTGTATTTTACATCATTTTCAACATGGTAAATGTCACGAAACTGGGAGGATTATTGACCAATTGCTTGGGTCTTCTTCATTTCTTGTTTTGAAATATATTTAAAATCATGAATGGCACTGTGTGCCTCTACGACAAACAATGAGCTTCTCCTCAGGGAATATTGAATGTCATTCCCTATCCGACTATGTAATTACCTTGCCACATAAGTTCAATTTTAGTAAAAAATAACGTTCTCTTCATATTTTACTCTCCCTCTCTCATCTATTATTTTTAATATCTACTTTTTACATGATTTTTTCCTATAGGTGAGTATTGTCGTATGAGGGAAGAAAACTAACGGGAACATATTCATTATTAGGCAGTGAACGGCTTGGCGTTATTATTATTTCTAGATTTATATTAAAGCCAGAGTGGCCGAACAGGAGTGGGTCAGCGTCGTCTCACACTCTGGTTGGATATATTTCTAAGGTTTCGTGATATAATTGAATCCTGTAGTGCCATGGGTGTCAGTAGTACACAATTCTGTCCATTTAAATCCTTACTGAATCAGTATTGAGCACGATTATGTGTGTGTGTGTGTGTGTGTACTTACCTGTATGTGGTTACATGGGTCGTGTACAGCTCCAGACCCCCGTGTGTGTGTGTGTGTGTAAAATTTCTTATTTGTAACTACAGGAGAAGAGCTATACTTGTGGTGTCCCGTCAGTATTTTTTTTTCATCACAGAATTTTTAGTTTTCCTTTCTTAGCAGCACTTACTAACACTAAGTTGATGAAATCATTAGTCTGCCACTCTGTGAAGATAACTTTTGAATCCTTTCGGGTTCTTTTTTTTTCTCACCCTGCAGTTGTTGCCTCTTGTCCCTGTTTCAGGTACTAAAAATCTTTGTCTATTCTTTCATGTACTTTTATATCTTTAGTCACAGACCGGACCGCGGGGGCGTTGACCCCCGAAACCCTCTCCAGGTATACATGTGGTTATCACGTCTCATTTATCAGCCAGTGTGGGCATCTTAAATAATAATAACTTTCACCATAACTCATATATTTCAGCTCTGGTGACCATTTTGTATTTTTCTCTGAACCTTTTTCTAAATTATCCATATTTTTTTTTAGGTGTTGGCCTCAGTTAACTGCAACATATTCCACTTTTGGTTAACATACCTTGTCTATAGCTTTCTTAACAGTTCTCATCCACATATTTATAAACTATTACATATTTTGCTAATGTAGCAGACGAGTTTCTCACAATTCCCTTTACGTGATCTTCTAGTGGTAATATTTGATGTTCGTAACTCATAGATCCCTGATTTCCTCCCATATCTGTATGACCCCCAAAGTTTTTAGTGCTTCCTTGTGAATATAGCAGTAGTAAACCACGGAACGGGTGGGGTCTGAACCCATGGCGAGCGAGTAGTAAAACTCTAGGTCAGTGCGTAAGCCCCTCGGCCAGATGGCTGGTCGAGTGGCTTAGGATTTTGAGTCAAAGCAACAGTACTCTACTTCCCTTGAGTTATAGTAACAGTACTCGGTGTTTCACTTAAGCCATAGCAATAGTACTCGGTGTTCCCTTGAGTCGAACTATCGTCTGGGCACGATTATTCCTGAGTCTTCTACCTCGTTGCCACGTGCCTATGCTTTCTCAGACCTTCTCTCTAAGATGTTCTGCGTCTCGTAGAAACCTACTAGACGAATACAAAATTCACTCAATTCTCAGTGTTTTTCTGGAGGATTAGCTGTCGTGGCTTGAATTCAGACTTTGTGCAATGAACATGCCTTAAAGGTCTCATTTCCAGCCTTATTGTCCTCATTCACACCCTTCAGAAGTGTTCCTTGATACCGGTAAAGGGCTCTTGATTTCAGAAATCTTAGCTATCTTAACCTTGAATTAAACTTCAACGTCTAATGAACTGGTGAAGAAAATTATACTTTAAAATGCAAGTGATTTAGCGAGTATAAACAACCTGAGTCACTCTACCATCGTCAATCATGGTTCAAAAAATCCCAGAACAAGCCTTTATATGGATGACGTTACGTTCTGCTTAGAGCTTTAGGAATCCCCTCCGAGCGAAACGTTGTCCCAGTAAAAAGTTCTTCAAGATGAACATTTCTTAACTAACTGCAGTGCACCATTTTGGTACTTCAGTCACGGAAATTGCCGTAGAACGTTTATCAACCTTGTTGACGATGACCAGACAATCCAGGCGAGTCCTTGGCATCTTAGACAAGACTTCTGGAGCCATAATTTGAGGGGCAAAACATGAACAGCTGCTCCTCTGTCTCGCACACATGAGTGCCTTTTCCTCTTGCGGCTTCTTACCACATCCTCGACTGGCATAAGTCTTAAATCACTTAGCCTTTTAAAAGGTAACATGATGCAGGTAATCTCCAGGTATGCCTTTGCGTATGATAGAAAAAAAAGGGTACTCTTCTACAAGAGTTTGCTCTTCAGTAAATGTCTTTCTATTGCCTTCACAGATACTTTATATGAACCACGGAACGGATGGGGTTTAAACCAAAGTATGTGAGTTCAAACCCCACCCGTTCCTTGGTTTGTTTGCAAATCGTATTATTACGATTTCGTGAATCCATGATTCTTTATATGCATTGGTTCTACACCTCTCCGTCCTCGTACTCAATCGTGGTAACCGACCAACATGATCCACACAATCTGAAATGGGCAAGTTCCAAGGGATGGAATACTGAAAGCAACGAAGTCATTATCAACCAGCCTACAAATTAGAGAAAAACCCTACATTACACATTTACCTCTCCGTAACAAACTGAATATTTACGACAGTTCTTATTTTATACTTGCTATAGCACCACGCGTCTCGTGAACACTTGCTAGACATCACTGTTTACTGTATCACTTTTGCTGTAATGATGATTTGTCTGGTAAAGTAATGTTTTGCTTGAGTTGAGCTCCAACCTGGTTATTAGAAGTAACCCGGGTCATGATGGACGCATTAATTAGCGTGCTTGAGAATTAATTTTAGACAGCAAAGTTTAAATTGCCATTCATTTAGTATGTTGGGAAATGTGATATATTTGGGTGCTTGCCAAGGACCACGGGTAGCTCTGTGCCTCTAGTGCTGTATTTATTTCAGCAATATAATGTCCAAGAAATTAGTCCACGATATCATTATTGTGTGTGCGCGTGCCTGTACTTGCGTGCCTGTGCGTGAAAGCACTTGCAAGCACGTACACGTTGAGTTTGCCTCTTTTTAACTTGACGAGCTCTGTTGATTTGTAGCTTCCAGTGACCTATCGTGTAGTTTCATCACTACCGTCTAACGAGTTCCATTTACAACACTACGAGACTGACAACAAAAATCCTTCATAACGTCACTATAATCCATCTGCGTCTTTAACTGGCATCTCTCCCCTGGCTCCCTTTCCAGCATCTGAAACAGCCTCTTTCAATCTTCTCTAATCACTTGAGTACTTTGTATGTCATAATCATATTTCCTCCTGATGTGTAGGGATAACTAAAATCCAAACTTATTAAAGAAATATTCTCCCACACATGACGTGTGGGTAAAAAAAAAAACTAGATGACAACGGATAGGTAGGATGAAAGGACACATGTGCATACATTTAGGACAACTTTATTAGATACATTTTTAATGAGTTTTTAGTCACTCCGAAGGAAAATTCGAAATGTATTTAATAAAGATGTGTTAAGTGTAAGTAAGTACTTTCGTCCTTTCATCCATATTGTCCATATCAATATATATGGACAATATATATATATATATATATATATATATATATATATATATATATATATATATATATATATATATATATATATATATATATATATATATATATATATAAACTTTTAACTTCACATGTAGGTTGGGTGACAAACTTAGCAGACTGAGCCTTCATCGTTACTTTGAATGACCCACACAGGTTTATAGAGAATAATATGAATAAAACTGACCGTAGATTGAGCACAAGTGTTGTCGAGGCTATGAGAGTGACTGCATCAGGTTTGCACTGGCCTTGTGAAACGCTTAAAATTAGGCTGTGGTGGTGCCATGATTGCTCACCGTGAATTTTGCTCCTAGCAATCCCATGTGCCTTTGCCCACTGCAAGTCATCTTCCTCCGTAAATAACGAGTGTGACGCGATAGGGGTCAGGAGCGACCGTAACATCGTCTAACATTTCCTCTCCTAAATGTGGGTTAGTTGTGAATTGTGCCGTCACGAGTGTGTGGTTTCCAGATGAGCGGCGACGGTATCTCTCCAGCTACACTGTATATACCGAGGAGCATCTCTCTCTTCATGTATATGCACTTAGAGGGGTATATATCTCAATGCGTATACATTTAGCTTACTTTTATCGGTATATCGGGTACTGAAGTAGTCTGGACTAGTAGTGAACAGGTAACACGAAGCCTTGATTAACCACGTGTAGTCGGTAGGCTATTAGCATACGGAGGATCGAGTGTTCACTCATGCTAAATGACCCATACCATTTTAGTGTTTCAAATAGTGTAAATAAATAAAAAAATAAAATATTTATGTTGGTTTTTAACTTATACGGATATTTATCTCTGGTATTTAAACAGTTTTTGTGTGTTTTCCCCAATTTTAGTTATACAAGACTGGACTGTAATTTGATATCTGTCTATCAACTATTTGTATATTGGTTTTGTCTCTAAGCTCGCTGGCGATTGTCACATCTCCAGTGACTTAATCATTACTACTGTCGCAACAAGAACTTTGTACCTGGCAATACCCGTGGCGATACATGTTTGGGTCCATTCTTCATACTTGTCCCGAACGGGTTTGGGTTGGCTTACTGGAGGCCCCAGATATCTTCGTTATCTCTCTCAGGTCTTCTGTTGTTGGATGGTCAATTATGTAATACGTTTATTATCTCGTGGGTGCTGTTATATATTTCTTGTAGTCTCTCTGCCAGCTTTTTTTTTGTAATTCACGACCCGCTCAATGAAGGCTCTTTGATTCAAGTGAACTTTTGATACAAGAAAATGGGTTTCTTCTCCCTAATCTTGGATTTAATCTTAACTGCCCCCCATTCCCCAGGTGCTGTATAAACCCTATGGATTTAGCACTTAATATAATATAATATAATTTTAGTGTATTTAATGTCAATTTCTCACCAGTTTAGTACTCGCAATACTGTGTATAACAGTGAAAGCAATTATTCCTAGTTTATCATCTCCTAACCTGCCCTTTAGTTCAGAATTTTTATTTATTCTTTCATTTGCGTTTACATACCACATCCTTGCCCTTCTGTCACTTGGTTTATGCTAAGGACACAGAGGTAGTAGTGGATATAACCTGATGTCTGCCTGTGAGTGGGACTGTGGGAGGCGAGTGAAGGATCTGATATGAGTGGCAGTGGGTTGCTGATAGGTGCCTGATGATGAAATGGGGTGAAACTGCTTAATATGGGTGAAACTTGTATACGTGTTTTAAAGTAAGTGGAAGTGGGTTTAGGATGGGGATGGATTTAAATCATTTTTTTTTTCACATATTTTGGGGGAGCTGGAATGATATGTATATACCGACAAAGTAGAGTAAATAACACTAAAATGCAGTACATATCCATATTAACGACAACGTTTCGCCCCCCAGAGTGGGCTTTATCAAGTCAAAGAAAGCAAGAGAAAGAGGAGAATATATACACGTACCAAGGAAGATGAGGTGCACGGTGGTGCACACCAGTGTGTACACCAGATGATTGTGGTGGCTCCAGGAAAGTGCCGCACAAAAACATTATTTAAACGTTTCGCTCACTGGGAGTTTTATTAATCAAAGAGAGACTGAAAAATAATATACAGGTGGTACTAGGTCAGGTGTAGAATTCGTAGATACTTGGAGAGAAATGTCAAGAATTAACCGAAGTCACCTGATCGCCTTGTTCTGACTAGGTAATATTTAGACTAGATTCCGGACAATCTAAAACTATCAGTGTTCTGGATGTGTGCAATGGATGTGGCAATCTAGGCTGACTTCATATACTTTCGCCTTTGTAAATCATTGATCGATAAAAAAAATGATAAACCACTTGGACAGAAAATTTCAACACAGGTCAATCAGATCTGTATATTTCTGCCTCAGAGACTTTTTTCAGGGACTGTTGATATCACATTTGTAGCTTAATGGTACGATCATTCCAATGAAGAGAAGGAGGGAATCCATTGCTCATCGTGTGACTTTCTATGCCATCTGTGTCTTGATGTTTGCTAATGTACGGTCAGAGAAAATGTGTTACTTCCCTACCCTCGTTGCACAGTGACAGAGGTACATCTTTCTAGACAGTGGATGTGGATTCCTAAGTGCTGAGCTCCGGTGATGACCCTGGTTAGCTGCTTAAGAGGATGATTTTTACCCATACTTCAGGAATAAAAGTCTATACCGATGTGTCTCAGAGCGAGGGTTGTGTTGGCTTCGCAGAGATAGCCTCTGAAGATTCGTATGATTCTCAAATTACATGCAGGTTTTCTGTATTCAATGCAGAGGTCAATGCAATTCTTGCAACTCTTGTCCTGATAGCTGGTTTGGGTGGATCTCAGTATCTCATGTTCTTCCGGAAAATGAACAGGTAGATGCTGATGTGAAGGCTGCCATTTCAAGCCTGCTTTATAGGAGACTTCTGCCACATAGTGATTTTATTGGTCATATCCGGAGATACTTGCTCTGCTTGTTGTGGTCCAAAATGCGTCTGCTCACCCAGGGGTCCAAAAGATCCAGGATTGGTATATGTATAATATACAATACCGACAAGATGAAGAATTAGACACATGTGCAACATCTGGGAATTTTTATTGTAGACGTTTCGCAATCCAGTGGCTTTGTGAATACAAATTCAAGGACATAATTGGAAGATGAGGTAATCAGTCCCTCAGCCTTGGAGTTGGTGAAGAATCTGAAACAGTCATGAAGATTGGCACTTGTCTTCATCTGCTACACGTCCCCTGACGCCGGTATATAAGCGCCAATCTTCATGCCTTTGCTTCAGACTCTTCACGACTACGGTGCTCTTCACCAACTCCAAGGCCGTGGGACTAATTACCTAATCTTTTGTATATAGTTCTACTGTCTTCCAATTATGTCCCAGAATTTGTATTGATAAACCCACTGGATGGCGAAACGTCTACAGTAAAGATACCCAGATGTTGCACATGTGTCCTTCATCGATCCAGAAGTGGTTGATGCGTATCCACGTGCCCGGGCCATGTTAGTGTCCCAGGAAATAAACAGGCGTATGCTGAGGCAAAGGCTGCTGTAGCAAGCCCAACAGTAAGGATTTGCCATATCTACAGATGTCCTTGAGGAGTAATAACAGTTTTCTCTTGACTTAGGCTTTTCCACCTTAATGATTCTCATAATTATCTAGGTGCCCTGTAGGGGCCTCGGCTAACTTTCTGGGAAGTCTTTTTGACGTTAATTTAATGTAGATTTTAATTAATGCTGGTTAATTTAACTTGATATAATAGTATGCTTTTGTGCTGAGTGTTTGGGTTCATTGCTTTTGTTGTTTGTTGATTTTATCCTTGTTTTTATTTTGTCATGAGAGCCGAGTGATCAACCTTGTCATGGTGGAGTTGCGTCTCACTACTCACTACAACTGCTCACTACAACTGCTCACTACAACTGCTCACTACAACTGCTCACTACAACTGCTCACTACAACTGCTCACTACAACTGCTCACTACAACTGCTCACTACAACTGCTCACTACAACCACTCACTACAACCACTCACTACAACCACTCACTACAACCACTCACTACAACTACTCACTACTACAACTACTCACTACTCACTACTACAACTACTCACTACTACTACTACTCACTACTACTACTACTCACTACTACTACTACTACTCACTACTACTACTCACTACTACTACTCACTACTACTACTCACTACTACTACTCACTACTACTACTACTACTACTACTAATAATACTACTACTACTCACTACTACTACTACTACTACTACTAATAATAATACTACTACTACTCACTACTACTACTACTCACTACTACTACAACTCACTACTACTACTACTCACTACTACTACTACTACTACTACTCACTACTACTACTACTACTACTACTCACTACTACTACTACTACTACTACTCACTACTACTACTACTACTACTCACTACTATTACTACTACTACTACTACTACTCACTACTACTACTACTCACTACTACTACTACTACTACTCACTACTACTACTACTCACTACTACTAGTTACTATTACTATTCACTACTTACTGTTCACTACTCACTACTACATACATAGAAATGTCCTAAGGAAGTGGCGAGCCTAGTGGGCCCTACTGAGCAGCAAGGTGTATTTGACCCTCCAACAGGAATCACCACTTTGAGACAATTCTGTCAGTTTAATATCAGGTCCACACATCTCACACATAGCCACTTGCATGCAGGTGCTTCCCTCTTCCTTCCCTGTGTTGACTGTGGAGTGCAGCTGACCGTCAAACGCATTTTAACCGTTTGCCCAAGTTTTGTGTCTATTTTGCTTACAGCTTAACGAATACTTTACTTATGTCGTGGTTCAGATAATTACCAGGTGCCTGTTGGGACCTCGGTGATCTTTTAGGAGAGAGTTTTGACAGCTTAATGAGATTTTTTTAGTTATTTTCACTTGGTGTAATATTTATATGGTGTGTTTTATTAACGCCGTTCTGATTTTTTTGTCATAATGATCTCGTAAGTGATGCATTTACATTTATTGCTTAGTGCAGGGTGATCTGCCAGGTCAGAGTGCAGGGTGATCTACCAGGTCAGAGTGCAGGGTGATCTACCAGGTCAGAGTGCAGGGTGATCTACCAGGTCAGAGTGCAGGGTGATCTACCAGGTCAGAGTGCAGGGTGATCTACCAGGTCAGAGTGCAGGGTGATCTACCAGGTCAGAGTGCAGGGTGATCTACCAGGTCAGAGTGCAGGGTGATCTACCAGGTCAGGGTGCAGGGTGATCTACCAGGTCAGGGTGCAGGGTGATCTACCAGGTTAGGGTGCAGGGTGATCTACCAGGTCAGGGTGCAGGGTGATCTACCAGGTCAGGGTGCAGGGTGATCTACCAGGTCAGAGTGCAGGGTGATCTACCAGGTCAGGGTGGAGGGTGATCTACCAGGTCAGAGTGCAGGGTGATCTACCAGGTCAGAGTGCAGGGTGATCTACCAGGTCAGAGTGCAGGGTGATCTACCAGGTCAGAGTGCAGGGTGATCTACCAGGTCAGAGTGCAGGGTGATCTACCAGGTCAGAGTGCAGGGTGATCTACCAGGTCAGAGTGCAGGGTGATCTACCAGGTCAGGGTGCAGGGTGATCTACCAGGTCAGGGTGCAGGGTGATCTACCAGGTTAGGGTGCAGGGTGATCTACCAGGTCAGGGTGCAAGGTGATCTACCAGGTCAGGGTGCAGGGTGATCTACCAGGTCAGAGTGCAGGGTGATCTACCAGGTCAGGGTGGAGGGTGATCTACCAGGTCAGGGTGGAGGGTGATCTACCAGGTCAGGGTGCAGGGTGATCTACCAGGTCAGGGTGGAGGGTGATCTACCAGGTCAGGGTGCAGGGTGATCTACCAGGTCAGGGTGCAGGGTGATCTACCAGGTCAGGGTGCAGGGTGATCTACCAGGTCAGGGTGCAGGGTGATCTACCAGGTCAGGGTGCAGGGTGATCTACCAGGTCAAGGTACTTTTCAAATCTCAAAATATCATTGCTTCTAGTAAAGGCTTTCTCTGAAAGAAGCATTTCTTGTTTTACTCTAGGAATCAAGTCAGTGAAGTATAGGTCAACTATGTACCGATCAATTGTGATCAACTGTGTATCGGTCATGTGTTCTGCAAGTGGTAAATTCCCGACACAGGTCACCACGTGACCTGACAGTGAACAAGCCATTAAAAGCACAGTTCTACAAGATCCTTTCACTCTGAAAGAGACCATTAGGATGTCTCTGGTGTGTCAAAGATAACTTGCACAAATATTAGGATAAAAAAAAGAAGATATCGAGATAAGACAACGTGTTATGAGATAACCAAAGCAGTGATTTTTATGTTTCGAAATGATAAAAAGGGCCTTAGAGTGATTTGTATGTCTCATAACAATAAAAAAAAAGGAGAAAGTCTTCCATTAGTTAGTTTTGTATGAGCTCAACGGTTTTAACACTTCCCCATGAAAGAAATTTGTTTATATTTATGTCGTGCCGAATAGGTAAAACTGGTCAATTAGCAAGAACTCATTTAAAATTAAGTCCTTTCTAAAATTTTCTCTTGTACGTTTAAAGATAATTTTTTTCAATTATGTTAATGTAGAAATTAATAAGTTTGTACCAAAAGAATCTTAGAAATCTTACCTAATCTTATTATAACAAGGGCAATTTAATTTACCCTAATCCAACTAAATATATTTTAGACAAGTTTACAATAATTTAATAAACAAACACAATGAAATATATTTTCTTCGTTAGGTTCGGAATGATTTTTTGCGAAATTATTTCATGCTCAAATTTTCGCTTGCCTTATTCGGCAAGAAGAGCGTTGCTGTTTAAGCCAAAATAGCAAGTTTAACACACACACTCACCCCTGCAACCACAATTAGGTGAGCACGCACGCACACACACACACACGCACACACACACATACACACACACACACACACGCACACACACACATACACACACACACACACACACACACACACACGCACGCACACACACACATACACACACACACACACACACACACACAAACACACACACACACATACATACACACACATACATACACACACACATACATACACACACACATACATACACACACACATACATACACACACACACACACACACACACACACAAGAAATTAGAGAAAGTGCAAAGGTTTGCAACAAGACTAGTCCCAGAGCTAAGGGGATTGTCCTACGAAGAAAGGTTAAGGGAAATCGGCCTGACGACACTAGAGGACAGGAGGGTTAGGGGAGACATGATAACGACATATAAAATACTGCGAGGAATAGATAAGGTGGACAGAGACAAGATGTTCCAGAGAGGGGACACAGAAACAAGGGGTCACAATTGGAAGTTGAAGACTCCTATGAGTCAAAGGGATGTTAGGAAGTATTTCTTCAGTCATAGAGTTGTCAGGAAGTGGAATAGCTTGGAAAGCGACATAGTGGAGGCAGGAACCATACATAGTTTTAAGACTAGGTTTGATAAAGCTCATGGAGCAGGGAGAGAGAGGACCTAGTAGCAATCAGTGAAGAGGCGGGGCCAGGAGCTATGACTCGACCCTTGCAACCACAAATAGGTGAGTACACGATGGCATGGTGGCTAGCGCTCTTGCTTCACGCATGGAGGGCCCGGGTTCAATTCCCGGCGGGGCCGAAACATTTCGAAGTGTTTCGTTACACACACACACACACACACACATACATACAACAGGCCTAGTGTCTAATCGACATGTGCCTAGGACAAAATGGTAACTAACACACACACACACACACATATATATATATATCAATTGCATGGAGTCTCTTATTTTTTAAGTTGTCGAGAATTTGTTTTAAAACTTCAGAAGCCTGGATTCCAACTTCAGCAGTCTAGAGAACAGTCTTGTGATGAGTCTGCAGGTCACACTAGTGGTCAGTCTAGATGTCATTCTAGTGGTCAGTCTAGATGTCACTCTAGTGGTCAGTCTAGATGTCACTCTAGTGGTCAGTCTAGATGTCACTCTAGTGGTCAGTCTAGATGTCACTCTAGTGGTCAGTCTACAGGTCACTCTAGTGGTCAATCTACAGGTCACTCTAGTGGTCAGTCTACAGGTCACACTAGTGGTCAGTCTACAGGTCACTCTAGTGGTCAGTCTACAGGTCACTCTAGTGGTCAGTCTACATGTTACTAGTGATCATTCTACAGGTCACTGTAGTGCTCAGTCTGCAGGTTACTCTCGTGCTCAGTCTGCAGGTTACTCTAGTGGCCAGTCTACAGCTCAACCCATTGGTCAATTTACAGGCCACCCCATTAGTCAATTTACAGGTCACCCCGTTGGTCAATTTACAGGCCACCCCATTGGTCAATTTACAGGCCACCCCATTAGTCAATTTACAGGTCACCCCGTTGGTCAATTTACAGGTTACCCCCAGTGATTACTTCTCTGCAGGTTCTCCCGCTGTGCATTTCACATGTCCTCCACGCGATCATTCTAGAGGTCATTCCCGTCATCAGAATACATGTCACCCAAGTGACGTCTATGAACTACCCGTACGAGCTAGAGGGAAATTGGTGACCAGGATGACCTAGTCAGGTCATGCAGAACCCATAAATCAATATCTAGACTAAGACAGGTCGTCGAGTATACGACATGTCATCTAGACCACGATAGGTTATCAAGAATACGACAGGTCATGTATACTAACGACATGTCATGTAGACTACACGACAGGTCATGTAGACTACACGACAGGTCATGTAGACTACACGACTAGTCATGTAGACTACACGACAGGTCATGTAGACTACACGACTAGTCATGTAGACTACACGACAGGTCATGTAGACTACACGACTAGTCATGTAGACTACACGACAGGTCATGTAGACTACACGACAGGTCATGTAGACTACACACAGATCATCTAGACCTTAACTAGTCATGTAGAATGCGACAGGTCATCAAGAATGCGGCAAGTCACCTAGACAACAGCTGGTCACCTAAAACAACAGCTGGTCACCTAAAACAACAGCTGGTCACCTAAGACAACAGCTGGTCACCTAAGACAACAGCTGGTCACCTAGACAACAGCTGGTCACCTAGACAACAGCTGGTCACCTAGACAACAGCTGGTCACCTAAGACAACAGCTGGTCACCTAAAACAACAGCTGGTCACCTAGACAACAGCTGGTCACCTAGACAACAGCTGGTCACCTAGACAACAGCTGATCATCTAGACCACGATAAGTGACCATTTGTACCAGGTCACTTGACCATCTAGACAAGGATAGGTCATGAAGACCAGGTCACATGACTATCAAGACCAGAACAGGTCGTTTAGACCATGACTGGTGATCTAGATCATGACAGGTGACTATGTAGATTGCGAGAGATCATCTACACGACATTCAATCATCTAGACTAGATCAAGTGACTATCTGGATCACTACAGGTCATCTAGACTACGACAGGTCATCTAGACCACGTCAGGATGTCTTGATAACCTCACTAGTCCCTTCGGGTCACGTCAGGTCACACATCTGGCCCAGAATTGGTTCCATGAGAATTCATTCACGTTAGGTCACACGTCCCATGTGACCCTCATCGATTTTGCACACGTGTCGTTTCATCGCCTAGTCCATTTGTGACCATACCAGTCACTGCACGTCAGGTCACACCTAGGGTCGCACGAGGTGGCCCCTATGATAGCAGCAGCAACAGCTGCCACGCAAGCAGGCAAGATGCAACAGCAAAACCAACTGACTCGCGTCAGCTGGCAACTCGTGGCGTGAGTGATCTACACACACACACACTCACACACACACACACTCTCACACACACACAGCTGAGCCAAGAGCAGTGGCGAGGCAGGTGGTGGCAGGACCTGCTGCTGCAGGTGGTGGCAGGACCTGCTGCTGCAGGTGGTGGCAGGACCTGCTGCTACAACGTATGCAAGCACTGGGGAAACTGAGAACGAGGGGAACTGGGAGTCAAGTCCCAGGCGTCAACACAAACTCCAAGCAACGGTAGCTAAACCCGAGTGCTTGCTACTCTGCGTTACAACATGTGCACGCCCATAGGCCTGGCTAGCCCAGCTGTTCCCTGATTGGCTGCCAGTCGTAGGCTTACAGTAGATAGAATACTACTCATTACCTAAGAACTAGACGCAGCGGTGCAATATCCTGCTATTCTTTGCTCTGACTGGCGTACGTAAGGGTCATAGTGCTGAAGGAAGTAGAGGCCATTAAGATGAAGAAGGCGTTCAATATATTTGGTAAGGAGGTCGCGTTAGCGGGGTTAAGGGTGGGCGGGGCCTGGAGGAGGGCGGCTGCGCAGCCTAACTCCGCCCATCACCGCCGCGTTTAAGGAGCTCTCTTGCTCAGCCAATCAACGTCACCCGATACTCGGCCTATCCTAGACGGCCTATCACCAAACTTTTTTTTTTTTAACTGGACGTTATTACTTGGGGAAGGAAATGAGGCTGCAAACAACTAGATGCTTGCGAGTCGAATTGTAATTACTTCTTGTGTTAGTCTAGCGAAGAGTTTGACCCATGGCGAGTTTTAAATGAATAAAACATAATTCTATTAAAGCGGTCAGCTAGTGGTCATCACACCAACTGGACTGCAACTAAACTGCAGGCGGACCTCTGGTAATGCACTTACAGCTGCTCTGCACTCCCAACAGCCTTTACACTGCTTTGATCCCCCTCTCTTTGCAACTGACCGTTAAGCGCGTCCTTTCCCGAGGTATTATGATGCAAACTAGGCCGTGCATTGTGCCTGCATGCCATGGGAGGGCGCAGCTTGTGGGTCAGTGTCCAGCGCGGGGACGTGCCGGGAACACAGTGCCTCCCTCACGTGTGTACAACTGCCTGCTGCAACACCACCACCACCACCACCACAGCTGCCTACTACAGCGCCGCTGCCACCACCACGGTAGCGTCTTGAAGAGCTGGAGCTTCCTGCCGCGCCGCCCAGCCACGACGCCGCCCGC